>NC_051169.1:11219085-11561585 GCF_013339725.1 Rhipicephalus microplus | reverse complement strand
ACATACAGGCGTGCCTCGTTTGCAAGGGAGAGGAGGAAAGGATAGAACAGCAGGGCGACAATGCGCCACTTTTCGTCGGCAACCCGGGCCGCCGGCAATTTATACCTGCCGTACACAGTACGAGGCGAGCGTGGCATGATGCGCGGAAAAAACGCACCTGTTGCCTCAAGTCGTATAGGCATCGCGTAAACAGCGCGTGTGCTATAGTATCCGCCGCAGAAAACGCACCTCTACATTTATGCACAGGTCCACCTCCCTCCCTCTCTTTCTTCGCCTTCTTCTCTCCCTCTCTTCACTGTTGTTGTTCATCAGCTAACGCGTGCTTCCGAGAGAAACAAAAAAAAAAGAGTAATAAAGAGTAGACCGAACGGCCATAAATTACAGTGTTTACATCTCGGGTTACGAGTCGGGAAAGCACTCAGACGCTCGCACGCTGCAGGATCCACGGACAGACGCGCAAAACAAACACACACACACAAAACACACAAAACACGCACGAGCGTAAGCTATACGAGGGGACGCCCGGGGCACCTCGCGAAGAGCTCGACCGGCAAATGGATGCGAGGCGTCACTGGCGCACGAAGACCGCGGCAGTTGGCGCTCCATGATTCAGTGGCGTCCTTCTACCACGGCCCAGACCTCGGAACACACTCCTCGTGGTGGTGCTTGTCCCGCGGGGTAGACGCCACGCGCGTCACCCATGCCTGTCGCCAAGAGCAAGAGTCTGGCCGTGTATAAATGGCTAGGGCGAAAAAAAACTCCCAAGCATTTCCCCGAGGGTGAACATGGTTAAGTGCGAATACACGGGGTGATGCTATGAGGGGTATTTATTAATTCGCACTATTATATTTATTAATCACACTATGGTGCCTTTATGGTGTAATGGTTCCTGGGAATCGCAATTTGATTACACCGGGGAGTTTACGTTAACTCACTGGCGAATGCCAACGGATTTTAACTTTACTCCCCCTCACGACCCGCTCTCGACGGGAGACTGAGAGAGAAGGCGGGCGCGCGAGAGAGAGGGGTGCGCGCGCAGCTGCAGCGAGCGAGGAGAGCGGAGGAGCGAGCGAAGGGGGAGGGGGTATAAGGCGCGTTACTGACACCGATATCAACGTCGCGTCCGTGGCTTAAGCCCAAACTCCATAAGCGCGAAAATGCACGCGACAGCGACGAGCGATGCTATGAGCGACGAAACAGGGCGTTCGCGCGACGTGTAGCGTGCTCGTTTTCGCGCGATCGCTCGGTTCTCCAGATTTGGAAACCGTCGCTCATCGCCCGGAAGTGCTGGGCTCAAGCAGCCAATAGCGAAAAACCGGAAAAGACGAAGACTACATAGGTGCACGTGACCCTGTCCGAGTCACGTTTGCGCAACAAGAAATAACGCAATGTTTATTACGCATGCGCATATAAAAAATGCTGCAAGGCAATAATAAACACTTTCCGTTCCATTACACAACAATATATCTTATTTTTAAATTGAAAACCGCTCGCTACGTGGTTTTCTTGGTGGGAGTAGACGGCCTCATGCCAGCAACAGTGGAATTCGCTCGCCGAAGCCGTCGCGTGAATGAGGTTTGCCTGCGCTAGCGACTGATCGCGCGACGCCGATCTACGTCGCGTCGCTCGTCGCTGTCGCGTGCATTTTCGCGCTTATGGAGTTTGGGCTTTATTCGGTAGAGCGTCGCGCTACGGCCCGCCAAGTCCTCTTTCTTTTAAAAATAGAGAGAAGACTGCGGACGCCGCCGACGGCGGTGGATGGTTTGGGGTCGCTTATAGAGTGTTTCACACTTAAAAAGGCGAATCGTTTTTTTTTTCGTCGTTGTTGTTCTATCGCGTAGCATCTTTGTACCTTCTTAAACTGACTGTATGGGAGAGGCATGGTCTTTCAGTGCTGATGGCCACACGCGCACTAAGTTGGATTGAGCAAAAGTAAGGGAAAATCAGGAAAGAGAAGTACGGTTTGCGCTGACCGAGAAAACCAATGAGGACAATCGGGATTCGGGAATAATAGAGGAAATAGAATGTAAAATAATGTGAATTACTTGGGAAGTAAAAACAGCGCAAAAATGTAGACGAGGACAGAAGAAGAGACGACACCTTGTCCTTGTCTATATTTTTGCGCTCTTTTTACTTCCCAAGTATGAACCACCAACTAGCCCAACTTTCGCTATTAATGTGAATTATTTCAGCAAGAAAGTTTGTGTGTGAAAGAAAATTTTGTGTGTACAATTGCAGGTTGCTTGAAACCGATGTATTGAATATATATATTGTTTGTCAGTGCTGATGTCTAAGTTTTGCACTGTCACGGACTGCGGAGGGACAAGGGCCTTTGTCAGGCTGTTCGCCTTTAGCCCTTTGCCCCTGCAGTGAGCTCTGTATCCGGCTTACTGTAAATAAAAATACTACTACTACTACTACTACTACTACTACTACTACTACTACTACTACTACTACTACTAAGAAAGGGACTTGAAACAAATAGAAATTCCTGGAAGGCTAAGGAAGCAACAACATGACAGTGTTCCTGTTCTAGAGAAGTAAGTGTATCTCCAGTAAGAAGCGGGAAGAATTTAGGGAATTTCAAGGCATTAAAATTCATCCGAAAGAATGAATCAGATATCGAGGCAAGGGTGAAGTTCTTTACGAGAGATGTAGAAGGGCGAACTCACAACATCCGCTGTAAGCGCGCATCCATTGTACTACCGGTTGTGCTTCGTCGGCGACCGCTCTCCCGTCCACTTTCTTGAATGTTTCTAAGTATAAGCGTACCGGATTTAACCCTGAAAGTTCTATTCAGTACAACTCCAACCAATGGCGGTAAACAACTCGGAGCACCATTTTAAGCATAAAATGCCTTTTTTTAAATTGCGTAATAAATTTGCCCTATATACTGTATCAATACGTGTTACGAAAAATTGTGTAGCTGCATTTCCTCCATGAAGTATAGGAGGGACTTGTGGTTCGGACCGTATATCCATCTCTGCAAGTCAGACGGCATGGCACAGATGACGTCGACGAGCAGCTATAAAGGCATTGCGTTATCTGAGAGATATCGAATGATGCGACAAACTAGTTTTGCGGCGCAGCATACCTTGTTTGTTGAGAGTGATTGCACTGACACTTGGTGCAACTTTACGTGGCGACTTAACGGACACGAGTGAAATCGTCCTCCGAGAATATATCCCTATATTTTTCTGTCGTCTTTCTAAACCCCCCTCGCTCATTCGCTGTGCGGAATCCTGGCTTGCCATTTGCACTTAGTTCGGTCTCTCTTATCTGCTGCGGTACTAGAACATACCACGGTTGAACTGCCTAACGTATAGTCTGAGACACGCAGTTACTGCAGTCTTCTTCCTTTCAGGGCCACTCGATTATCTTACTCCTCTAATGCGAATGTCTTGGCCTTGTCTGCCCCGCTTATTGGTTCGTCGTCACATGACCTGTTGGCTTCTTCATTTTAAGGAATCCCCGCCCGTTGAACTGTGTACGAAGTAAAAACGGAATCACCAGCGATACTCGTCTTCGCAGAAGGTTTCCCATTCGAGGAATTTCGCTGGCTCTCGGAGCAGAACGACTCTATACGGCGACCGGCGCAGTTCGTTCCAGCGTGACGCTGGCGAAACGCTGCATGAACGCGTGACTCCCTGTTCGCGCGCTGCCGCTGGATGAAAAAAAAAAAAAAAAGAGAGGCGCGCGTGTACTGCGCCGTTGTTGTTCGCCTCCTCTTGCGACAATAACACGCGGAAAGGGCTGCTGCATCTTTACTACTGCCAAGAACTAGGCTATATATAAAAAAAGAAAGGTTGCGGCTTCCTTCGCCCCACGGCACAATAGCGCGTGATGGCGCATTCAACTCCACCCAGCGGCTTTGTTTCGCCTAGCATTGTGCAAGGCTGGCATCCACGGATACCGAGTAGTCTTTATATAGCGCATGCTAGTTCTACTGCGATCGAGTGCATCGCCAACCCGTTTCAAAGGGAGTTAATGTCAACAGTGTTCGTCACAACCATTCGTAATGATGTAGTCGTTGTTTACGTTCTCGTCTCAAATAAACGGCTTCTGCATTTTCACATCTAACTGTCCTTCCAACACGCTTACGACTAATTAAATGGTTAATGCGAAATTGCAGAGAGAAAGAGAGTGAGTGAGTGTGTAAGATAGCCAGATAAATAAATAAATACATAAGTAAATAGATAGATAGATAGATAGATAGATAGATAGATAGATAGATAGATAGATAGATAGTAGGTAGATAGATAAGATAGATAGATAGATAGATAGATAGAGTAGATAGATAGATAGATAGATAGATAGATAGATAGAAGATGATAGATAGATAGATAGATAGATAGACAGATAGATAGATAGATAGATAGATAGATAGATAGATAGATAGATAGATAAAAGTAGGTTAATGCACAGATCAGATAAACACTAATTTGCTCCCACGCACTGGGGAAGTGGTAAGGGGAGAAGGGTAAAACAACAAAAATGCGTGATACTGAAAAAAACACACACGCCTACACACAAATACATATGGTGCCTGCGAGAGGGAAGCATTTTGGCTGGCGAAGAACATACTGCAAATAACACGTCACGCACGAAAACTACTCGTTCACGCGTACGTTTCAGCAGCGCATACATCTAGGGCTATAAACAGCATCCGACTGGTGCCTTTTAACCAGCACAAGCATACCACGTGTACGAACGACTATGCGTCCAATGAAAGCTGAAGGCCGTATGCGTCAGAAATGGGAAAACACCGCGCAATACTGTACATAGAGTACTTTCAAGAGTCGTAAGACTGTGCAGCAGTGGTACTTAGATTCAACGTTACTAGAATAAACTTAGGTCCATGTCGTGCTCTACACAATAGTGTAATGGTGGATTTGAGAAATCAGTAGGATGGGGAGAATAAGGTTCAAAATAGTCAGAGAAGAGGTCGCATGAGTTGTCTCAGATGAGCGAAATTTGCCAAGATTTCGAATGGGACAATGACGCTTACCTTATACGTCACCGCTGTATCATATTTACAATTACACTCCATGACCAAGTAAAAACAAATGATTAAAGAAAATTATGCGTTAGAAGAAAGGACAAACGATCAAAAGAATTTAATGCGTTAGAAAAATATATTATAGATACTGCATTCCAAACCAAACGAACTTCACAAGAAGTAATTACAGTTCTACAGCTCGTGATTATGTTAAACATTAAGACCAAAATTATCTAACCCTAGTAAGCCTGCACAGCATTTCACGTTAAGTAAAATTTATGATTATTGCTGTGTATGAGCATCACCTTTGTACAAAAAAAATTCACAGCATATCGACGGAGTGAATGATGATGAGTGGGGCGAAGCGCTAGAGGGTTTCATCGGTAAACCGTGGACCATCCGCGAATATCGGCCTCTACATCATTAAAGACGGGACAAACACTGCATATACATATATATACAAGAAATTTTATTATCAGTAAGTGGTAGCTATACGTCGCTTCCGTTCCATATTCATTATAAAGGCTTTATGGTCGGTGATGGGGCGTAGTGGGATGTTTGCAAGGGCTAAAGACTGGGCAGTTTGCAAATGTGGAACTATAAAGGTAGTCACGTACAAACAAGGAAGGGACGGACATACCCACGCCTTTAGAAGCTTCGCCCCTAAAACAGTGATTGGTGATGCCTGACAGGTTATATAGAAGTCCGCAAAATCAATTAACGTTCACGCCCGGAAAGGATAATGATCCGATAATTCTGAAAAATATAGTGCATGGTACCTCTACCTTCTCTTTTCATAGTGTGTGCTCCTGTTGCCACGTCGTGACGAAACACAATCAAGGCAAAAAATGATAAAGCAAACCTATCTATTACATTCGGTTACTTTAATGTCTGACGAGTAATCATGTGTATATGGTCGCGCGATAAGAGCGTTAATTTAGTCACATCATCTGCGCAGTGTGGCAAGGATATGACCGGTATTCTTTATTTCACGCGTTCGCTTTCAATGCCACCAAGATAGCACGTGCAGATGAGAGCACCGATATTCAATAAGATTTGGCTGTCACGGCGTAATTATCGAAATTACCTCCTCCGCTACCAACGTTTTCGCTCGCCTTCTTCTTCGGGATAATGCGGGCGCGACCGAGCGATAGTGCGTTTGGTTAGGGCACATTCCAGACTTGTGCTCATCGCAAGTAACGCCGGTGAGCGAGAAGTGAAAGCGGTAAAAGTTAGTCGGTGATCCCCGAAAGAAAAGCGCTGTTATTTAGCAGTTGAGAAAATGGTATGGCGCACTAAGGTTTTTGAAGACGTAATTCACGATGGGTCCAAGGCAATGAGGAAGAGATCGCACCGACTGTGCGTTAATTTTATTTTTAGGTGGAAACCTCGGACGACTCGCCAAACGCGTGAAGCGATCATTGGCGGCACCGGTGTTAACGCGAGTGATGCACAAATCATCACGCGGTGACATCACCCTGTGACGTTGTTGGGAGGTCACAGATCGCCGAAAATTGGGCTGTCGCTACGAAGTCACACAAAGTGCCGTGAAGTGAATACGTCTTCACACGTAATGGCCACCTGTTCAGAGGTGGGCCGATCCCGAATACCCTACAAAAACCACGCGAGACGCAGAAAAAAAAAAAGCTTTGAACACTTTTGATCTCGGAGGCAATACAAAGGAGCGTTGGCTGCAGGAAAGCTTTCGGAGGAGGGGGGGTAATCACTTCAATCGAATGAGAAGGAAAAATAGAGATCAACGTAGCTTTCGCCTGCGAGCTTGCGATATAATGTCAGAAAACAAGAACAGGCAACAAAGAATACACACAAGACAGACGCCGTTTTGCTGAGATGTAGTGGGTGAATGCACATAACACAGGCCCACAACTCTAGCATACGTCGCGTGTATCCTTGCTTGCCTGTCTATGGTTTCTTAAATACTGCACTTGTGTGTCAAAATAGGTACGAATAACGACAGCCCACCATTACCCCCGCAGGAATTGGTGTAATGCGTATGCACAGAAGACCACGTGATTTCTCTAGCCGGGGTAATGCGTCAACGGCTGTTGACACATGACCGCTATCAACGCATCAGAAGCTCAGGTGGGGCAGTTGTCGGCTGTGTGCTCCGTGCTGAACCCAGGGAAGCAATTCTCGTGGTATCCACTTAATGGATACCCCTAGAATAGAAGTGGACGCTCTGTTCTCGCCTCTTCTATCCCCTCATGTCGTTTGCGCTGTTAAGCACTTCCATCGTCTACTATGCAGTACCATACAAGCCCAATCAAGCACTTTGTTAAAGAAGTGCACATCTCCATTTCAGCCTGCATTGATTGGCTGGAGCCCGGCGACGCCGTCTGCTTCCGGTCTTTCTTCCGCAACGTCATTTTGACCCCACGCAGCTTTCACAACTCTCGACACAACCGAGAAAGACGGAAATGCGTTTTGCCGCAACGAATGCTGTTCCCAGAGATCCACTTTTGGACGCACATCTTGGAGGCCATGCATGAACTCTAAAGCACGTTAGCCTTTCAATTAGGTTTAACGCAGCCGCCCACCTCACGCACCTGCAAGGTCGGTACGAATTCCCTTCATCGTTTTACAAACATCCCAAAATGTCCATACGCAAGTTCAGACTTGTCAAGTTTTGTTTATAAGTCCTGGTACTGCATAAATTACTTCCACTTTCTTTCTATTTACGCCGTGGATGTTCTAGCGGGTTAGGTCCGTGGACGTTGTCAAGAGTGACATGACGTCTCGACTCACCATTTCTTTTTTTTTTTTGCGTAACTGAACTCGGTCCACCGATGTGGACATGTTCACAAACAGCCCTTTCGGCTGGTCGCTTGCGAGTGCTCTGATTATCTTTGAAAGTGGTGAGTTCAGCAGCCCTAAAGCTCAATAGCGAGAACAAGAAGGTATTCAGGTCATGTCCTTCCTTACTGATCATGTCATGATTGTCCGATTTCCCTATCGTTTTTTTAGTGGCAGTGCTTAGTTGCTATTTTGCGTACATTTTTCATAGCCGCCGCAGCACTTGAAAACGACCGGTTGAGTGTAACGTAAGCGGACACCACAAGAATCGATAGAAAGAGAGAGAGTGAAAGAAAGAAAGAAGGAAAGAAAGAGGTTGACGAAAAGACGCAACTCCTACAGCCCTAGTTGGGAGCACGGCCAAGCGCCTGTAAGGTTGGGATGAGGGTATCAAAGATGCAGGCTGCTGAAACTTCACCCTCCCTCCACCAGCACACGCACACACGAACCTTGTCGGAGAGCAACTGCAGGTTCTGCCGAAATCCCTTCCTCGGAACAGCGCAGCTCGGCCGCCTTGCGCGATCGCAGCCGCTCCAGGCGCTTGACCTTGCGCTCGAGGATGTCCTTGACGTGCTTCTCGTCCCGCGAGTACTCGGACAGTGAGCGGTACGCCTTGCGCCAGATGTCGAGCTCGCGCTGGAGCTCCAGCAACTCGGGAGCCTCGTGCGGCCGCAGGCTCTTGGTGTCTCGCAGTCTGAGCAGCAGGTACGCGCCCACCAGGCACAGCAGCGCACCGGGCACCATGTGGGCCGTGAACGTGGTGAAGTTGATGCCCTGCGCACGTACAGAGCACCGACTAGTGGAAACGAGACACGCAGGACTGTGATTCGCGTGACCAGTGTTGCGACACTTAGTGTCTCTACTCGAACTCTGGGGTGACTCCTATCTCATCCGTGGAATCGTATAAGCCGCGGTCACGTGCGCAATCTCTGTTGCTCTTGTTCAGCCTCGACTCCCACGCCCTTCCGACCTTCGCCTTCTATCGCATTTGAATGCAGAGAAGGTGGCCGAAAAGAATCGTGGATATCCTAAATACCGTGTACTTAGGTCTAATATATAAAAGTCCTTAGCAGATGAGTATTGCTGCGTCGTCGATAAGTGATGCACTGTTGACCTACAAAGGGAGGCGGAAGAGAGAAAGATGGCGTGTGAGCTCAACCCCCTTCCCCCTAAATTTTCAATTTTTTTTTGGTGTGTATACATTCAAATATACAAACACACTTGCACGAACATAGACTGTTGTTTAATCCCCCCCCCTACAAAACAAAAAACGAAAGATAAGGCAGCTTTGCACTAGCGTTGCCAAACCCGAAGGAAGTGCGCAGCTGGACAGCCTAATTTGTTTCTCTTCGACTTTCCCGTTCTTTCCACCTGTCTATTCTTCTTGTTTTCTTCTCCAGTATTTTTCGTTCTTATCTTTATTTCTATTTATTCCTACGTTTTTCCTTTCACTGTCTTTCAATTTATCATTTGTTTCCTCTCGATATCATCATCAAGGCGCTTGAAGAACAAGATGAAGATGACTTCTTTTTGTCGACGACGCGTCCTTCCTTCGTCTCAATCCTAAACTTTTTTCCGATATTAACAGCCTGTTTCACGGCCAATCCCGCAAAGTAAGTGCCGAATCAGAAGGGCCAAGCAAGCAGGCAAGCAAGAGCGCTTATATGGCAATGCATGCTATTGTTATATGCGACATTGCCTGTCTTCGCTAAGCGACAACGACAGCATAAGATCACAGCATACGGCATCTCGGCCTCCTAAGGTGCTCCGCACATGTAAATTTCTGGCTTCGCCTCGTGATACACATGAGGCGTAGCGGGAGGCACGGAAGGGCTGGAGCCCCCCTAAAATTTTCGTCTCCCCCTCAGTCCTCCCCCCCTTTAAGAACAAACGTAATAGAAACAAGTTCACCACCTCTATGCTCCCCTGGTGGAACTCATTTATTGTAGATACCCCCCCCCCTCCCCCCAAAAAAAGTCACTCACATTTCCTGGAACCGCCCCTGGTGATGCACAGAACAACATCGACGAAGTTATCTCGATTAGGTTCGTTAGTGGTACACAAATTAACCCGAAGTGCTGGTGATCGAGCACACTGCAGTTAGTCTTAGCCTTAAGTGTACTTCCAAAAAATCACGCATCTGCACGAAGTGAATGATGACGAGTGGGCGAAGCTAGGTCATAAGGTCCAAAGTGTCTACATTGAAATCGCCAACTAGTATAAAAGCTTTGTGCTTCTAGGCGTTTTACATTGTTCTGTAACAATTGTGATTGATATTAACCTAGCGTTAAACCTTTTTATGGAGGATTTTACACGGTTCCGTGCCGTGAGCCTGGACACCACACAACGGGAAAGCCCAAGCACTAAGGTGCTTCGCCCCTAAAAGCACTGATACAGAATGGGAGGTAAATGGGTATCCGATGGACGTAATAATAAGTGGAGGCATGTAGAGGGGCTGCGAATCGTGCGATGTGGTGGCAGTGGGAGGACGGTAGCATGCGTGTACGAATGAGGCACGCCTGTCATGCAATGTGCCTTCACGGGCCAAGCTTCTGCAAACAACATGGCGGAGACATGATCGCATGCACGTGGCCGACATAAAGTAGGTCGAGATGAATCAATGGTGTAACAGGCAACGGTGAACATGCGTGGTTATTAAAGCTACGGAACGGCCTGGACACAAGCTGAAACAAATGCTCATGAAGGAAGACGGAGGTGAATAGGGGGCGAGGGTATACGGAAGAGTCATAGTTGGCGAGGGCTCTATTACTGCCGACTTCAATGGCCAAAAAAAAAAAAAAAAAACGGGGTTTATCCAAGGGGAGTCGGTCACGCCAGGCAATGGGTAGTTTTTACAACTGCGGAAACCCTACCGCTCTGAGCCTCTGAGTACACACAGAAGCGGCCGGGCACTGCCGCCGCCTGGGTGGGACCTACTGCGCATTTTAGGTACCACCCTTTGGGCTTGGCCCAAACAAGAAAGCCCAGAAACAACTCGCCCGCGTACACAAGCGAGATAAGTCCAGAGAAGTCGTCTGACATTCACACTAGTCACCAGGCCAATTTATCACCAGGCCAATTTAGTAGTCGTTTTCGCGCTGCGCGTTACGTTTGCAAAAAAAAAAAAAAATAGAATAATAAGAAGCCTTTTCGCAATCGCTGTGCAAAGTGTGAGGAGCGGTAACCTGTCCGTTTATAAACTGTCTAACAGCCAAAATGGGTGTCCTCAGGCAGCAGCTATGAAAAAGCGACGTCCAAATCGGTTTGTTATTCCAACAACTAGCATGTATGTACTACACACAAAGAAAAGAAAGAACCGCAGGCTGCGTAGCTCCTTGTGTCTGAATGACTACGTTTCACATCGTAAATATGCTGGACTGAGGTGTTGTGCAAGATTGCAGATGATTTGAGACTAATGGTAGAGAATATCGGCTGAAATAACGAAACGACTACATGTTTCACGGTCAATCCACGAAAGGTTTAAAACAGTTACAATGGGCAAGCAAGGAAAAATACTTTGCACATGGCAGCCGTCAGCTTGAGGTGGAACAGGAGTCCTGAGAAGGTTCGTTGCGCTGCAGCCCTTTGAAAGTTACCGGCAGGTCAACCCATGTTTACACAAAAATTGAAGTGACTTCGAAGACGTGAATTGATATGAATCCCTATCAAGTTCAAGTTCGTCATGAATCTTTTTCAACCTCGCAGATTTCTGATGGGCTCGACTACGACCCGCCATTGCAGCAGTGGGGGACTAAGATTGCGCCAGTCACACGTGAACTAGTAGATCCTACATACCGAGGCACTGCGCGAAGTTCTTTTTTTTTTCTGTGATATCAAAGATCGAACATGAACGTGTAAAGCGGGAGCGAGTCTTCATCAGTTTAGAAAGTGACACCAATGCAATGAGACCAATATCCCAAATTTTTGTGGCGATTAATATATCGCCCTTCAGTAAAAGCTCATTAACTCAAACTCGAATAGAATCGCAAGATTGTTCAAACTAAGCGAAGCTCAAGTTAGCGGGCAGATGCTACAATAAGCGGGAATCACATCACACTGCGTGGACAGAGCCCAGAGAAACCACCTCAGAACTCGTCAGCGTGAATAGAGCGCTGACGAGTTACCCGTTTGTGAGAGTTTTTTTTTCTTTTTACATTAGGTTTATGAATCTGTTAACAACATAAAAAGATTAATTGGTCATCGAAATGCACTCATATGAGCATTGTGCCTTAGTTTTAAAATATATGACGCCACTTATACTACCAAACACGCTTATTTGCATTGCAGAGGTAACGCAATCAAAATTAAAAGTAATCAACAATTTTCATTTGCTTGCGTTTCTTCTGTCGCGACTCCGTGAGCATTGTTTACAGCTTGCTCAACCATTCCAGCATGGCATCTAAAGTTTCGCCTGTTGAGAAATCCCGTTTCGTTGTATTGCATCTCAAACGAATTTGCTTTGACTTTGCAGCACATTGATATTACTCGGGCCCGACTCCGGCGAAGAGCGACGACACCCAGGGGCTCCCAGTTTGAATTAACCGTTGTAGACATTAACGCCCTTGATTTATCTGGAGTTATCTCCCATAGGAATGTGCCGGAACCAGAGTGTGAATTCAAATAAACGAGCTTTTACTGTAATTGTGTGACTTGCGAGAACAAAACATCAGGGCAGACTGCGCAATAGCAATTTCTTCGGGCACAAAGAGAGAGAGAGAGAGAGAGAGAGAGAGAGAGAGAGAGAGAGAGAGAGAGAGAGCGTGCGGATCAGTCAGGATCACGCGCCAATTCGCATGCCTGGAGAACTTGCGAGTTATATGGGTACAGCCTTCATACAGCAAGTATCGACGAGCTTTTAAATGTTTTCCGCGCGTACGTACGTACGTGATCACCCTTCGAAGCTAGCTTTCTCCCTTTAATATGTATTGTGAGGCATAGCCCATCAAAAAAGTCAAAACCTTTTTTTTTTATGTGCAACCGTTCGTGTATTAAAAGCAACTCCACCTGACGCTAACGGCTAGTGCGAAAAGAGAAAGTTTATTCCCATGAAAAAACAAATAGCAAAAGAAGTTAGGACAGCTTTTCATTGCAGGTGCCAACCATGAAGGAAGCACGGAGCTGGAATGAATGAAACCATGTTTATTCCACTTTGTTCGCGCCGAAGGCGCTGCGGTGGACAGTCAGGGCACTATAGCAGGGGGGGGGGGGGGTAGAGCTGCCTCCGTTTTATTACCGGACGTCATGGAGGCAGCTAAGTGGGGGCCGCTTGAATGGCTTGAATCTTGTGGCTGTCGCGGAGCCGGTCGCCAACCGGTGGCGCGGCCGGGTCCTGGAGGAACATGATGAGTGCTCGCCAGAACTCGATGGCGCGATCAGGGGGCGAAGGCTCCGGGCAGGCCCATGTCCGGAGAGAAGAAGGCAGCTTCCTTGTATCTCTTTTCTCTACTTCATCTTCTCTTTCTTTTTGCATTGTTCTTGCTTTGAATATTCTCAATATATTTTTACATGTTATTTCTTTCTTTCTCTTTTTCAACTTCTCGATTGCTTCCTCTTATAGTTAAAAAAAAAGGCTTTTTTCAAAGCGCCCCACACTTAACATCATCGTGACCTGCTAGCCGTGTCAATGCACATAAGTATTCTTTATTCCCAATGGCCATTAGTTTTTGGAATAGGCCTGCCAGTCAATGCTGTGAATTGTTCTACGCTGGAATCTTTTGTCAACTGTCTAGAAGAGATTGATTTTTCTAAATATGTATGCATGTGAGTCATGAAGTATTCTATATGTATCATTACTTTCTTTTTTTTCTTTTTGTGGAGCATTATTATGTCTCATGTCACCTCTATGTATCCACTCCTGCATGGGCCCGATTAGGGCCTGCAGTATGTACAAATAAATAAATAAATCGTCAAGGCACTAGAAGAGGAATAAGACTTCTCTTTGGCCTGAGCGCGCGCTGCTAATATATTAGCACTTGGTTAGGTTTAGCGTGCCAAAACTACCACATGATTATGAGAGACGCCGTAGCGGAGGGCTCCGGAGATTTCGACCACCTGGGTTTCTTTAACGTGCTTCAAATCTGATCACACGGGTCTCAAGCATTTCCGCTTTCATCGAAAATGCAGCTTCCGTGACGTGCTGGTCAGCAGCCGAGTAACTTGGCCACTAGACCACAGTGGCAGGTGGCGTGTTACCGATGACTACGACGACTATGACTGGTGTTACACCAAGAGACCAGATGACGACAGCGTACGGGAACCTAAAATACTCTGCACTCAGTGTCCCCAATCATACACACGTGCAGAGTCTGGGAGCAATCCTACAGATGTCGCTAAACGCAAGTGAGGTCTTTCTTAAGCAACGGACGCCCTGTCGTTTTCTCCCTTCCTTCCCGAAATTCCAGGACGCGTGCACGACGCACCATCTCTAGGCACAGGCCACGAGCTCCACTGCAAGTGAAAGTAGCATGGGCATGAAAATCTGATGTCACCAATAGTATAAGTTATCGAGATTGACTCACGGTTATACATATATCAGAGGCCCACTTGAACACGTTGCTAAAATTTCAGTAGCATTCAACAATATGTATGGTTTCAGGGGCAATAGAATATGTTGCAGTGCTGCCCGTGCAATGATTTGCGGTTTCAAGTTGTTCCAAAAACATTTAGATGGAGGTGAAATAGTGGAGATTCATGTACTGTGCGAATCAGTGCCCGCGAAAAAAACGTCAGATGGTCAAAATTCCGGGAGCCCTCCAGAACGGCGTCGCTTGCAATGGCACAGTGGTTTTGGCACGTTAAACCCAAACAATTATTATTATTGATTTAGTCCCAGAAAGCTACACCTCTTGTAACACGAAACTATACTCTATCGGAATAAGCTCCAGTCAGTTTTCAATGTACATAATTCGTAGGAAAAAAAACATAGAAGAACGCTAGTAGAACTCGTTCCTGGCCTAATATGATCGACATGCTTGAAAGTAAGAGGTTGCATGAAAAAAAAAAAAGGAGTTCGATGTGCTTGTTTTTGTGCCCTTGGTTGTGAACATGACTTTTTTTTTCGCCACATTTTAATTTCAAGCACAGTTTTACACGTAAAGCACGTAGTTGTTTTCGCACTACACTGATGTGCTGACCAACACGCTTCGCCAAGGTAGCTCAGGAACTCTTCAAAGAGTTCAAGTTCTCAGCAACTACCTTTCAGAAGGGCCTTTTCGTGCCCCTGTGAAAATTCTATTCAAAGGTAAATACTCGGAAGGGACGACAAAAAAAAAAAAGCGCAAACACACGGAAGGAGCGACAAGACCAGCTAGCGGGTGCAGGCTTTCACAATCAGATGTCTTCCGTTTTCCCCATTGTCTTACTATGTAAATGCGAAAGTGCATGTGAACCTCAGGTGCCAGTTGAAGTTAGAAAAAACACCTAATTAATATTCCCTCCTCCCCAAGCCATGACCTTGTTTTCTGAATGGCTGGTGCCAATAGATTTGAACATTCCTCCTACACTCTGGGATAAGTGAAAATAAATCGTATGATACCAAAGGAAGATATTACAAGGCTGCAGCAAATGTGCAGAGAGAGAGAGAGAGAGCAAAATGAGTTAAAAGAACTTAGCTTTATTTTGTCGTAGGAGCTTGAACAGGCAGTAAAGCAGGCGATATTTAGTTCAGGAAACAATATACCATATATATCGTGAATATTGCCGTGAGCGCTGTTTAAGTAATGAAAGAGTCATCAGAGATGAAAGGAATACGGAGGTCAAGCAACGAAACAGTTTGTTACCCTTAAATGCAGGTAAGTGAGCGTGGATAAGAAAGTGACAAGCAGTGAAAGGATGTGCGCTGCGCGCGCGCAGAAGGACGCAAATAAGCACTGCTTTTATCGGCTGAAAGTTGTTAGTCGCGTGTGTCATTCCTCAGCGCAGTCCAGCCCCAGCTGGACACTTGTTCAGTCTCCCGCGATATGAAAGGTATCGCTCGAGCATCGACCTGCCCAATGTCCCGAGGGCCTAGCGGCAAGTTTCGGAACTGTTAAAATCGAGATTGCGCATTGTTCTCTCCCTCGTTGGCTGTTTCGTGCTACAGCAATCATCCCTACAGCGAACTCCATAACCTCTCTGTGTCGAGCCTTCCATTTGTTGCAGTTAAGTGTATTATTTGTGGCTTATTATCTCCCTAGGTGATTACAAAATCGCTGAAAAAGCTGTGTTCAAGGTGTTGCTTGGCGCTGCTACGTTTAACCAGCATCCCAAGACGAGAGTGATCACAGCTTAAGATTGATTGATTTGTGGGTTTTAACGTCCCAAAACCACCATTTGATTATGAGAGACGCCGTAGTGGAGGGCTCCGGAAATTTTGACCACCTGGGGTTCTTTAACGTGCATCCAAATCTGAGTACACGGGCCTACAACATTTCCGCCTCCATCGGAAATGCAGCCGCCGCAGCCGGGAATCGAACCCGCGACCTGCGGGTCAGCAGCCGAGTACCTTAGCCATTAGACCACCGCGGCGGGGCTGATCACAGCTTAAGAAGCAGCGAAAAAGGGTGAGTGAAGCTTGCATGATACTAACCTCTCTTTGAGAGAGAGAGAGAGAGATAACGCTTACTTTCACCAGTCTAGAATGACGGGAAGGAAGCTTAGGCCTTTGCCCCAATCATCCCCCTAGCCATCGGCCGGAATCCCTTGGGACTCGTCAGCAGTCAGGGCGAGACCGATGACTTGACGCTGTTCTTCGGCGTCGCGGCTGTGTAACAAGGCCTTTCAGGATTCTGTATTTTTACTTGGATTATTGTAGTATGAACAGGTCTAGACCATGTGCACTAAACCTGCAGTGATATTACAGTGCGCACACCTGGAGTTAAACACTTCCGGATGCCATTTACTCTACAGGTGAGGGTTTGAAAACACCCCGGTTTACAATCGCCACATAATTTCCCCTTTTTTGTTAAGCTGTTTAGCTGCCTCTGGATAAATCTCACGGTAGAATTTATAATGTCAGGGGATTTCCTGAAACGTTCCTAGTTCGTCTTTTGTAGAGAGGGGTTGCTCGAGCGGAGGCGGCGAGTCAGCGGCGATCGACCAGAAAGTGAGCCCTCGGGCGATCGTGTGCGCCTTCTAATTCTCCTTCAGACCTTGATGGGGCGGGGACCATATCAGTGAGATTTGCTCTGCGGGTATTCGTGCTTCTCTTAAAATATTGGCGGCCGTATGCCAGAGATCCTGCATATCATAGTTTCTGATGGCTGACTTACAGTCGCTAACAATAACTCGTGTGCCTTCTTGTGCTATTGCCCAAGCAATCGCAAGTTTTACTGCACAGTGGCGATTGTGTTCTTATAGGTGCAGCACGAGACCAGGTCCCTGCTCTCGTGAACCACTACCGTTGTGTATGCTCCCCTTCTTTCGTATTGTGCAGCATCCGTGTGCAGCACAATTGTGCAGCACACCAGGCCGACCTTCAAGTTTCGCCTGCAGGGCTCTAGCTTTGCGTCTGCCTTCGTGGAACACCGGATGCATGTTTTTCGGCAGCGGTGTAATTTTTAATCTGTTCCTAGTTGATTAAGGTATGCTAGCTGTCTGTCCGGAACACTCCGTGGGCTCAAACCTCGAGCGCTCTATTGTTTTCCTTCTGGTTCTCAAAACCCTTTGGTGCTGTGACATCGTGGCGGCTTCTATTAGCTCATCTAAAGTGTTGGAGACGCGCAGCCTAAGAAGATTCACCGTAGAGGTGTTGTGGGGAAGCCCTAGCGCAGTTTTCATGTATTTCCTTATAGCCCCACCGCGGTGCTCTAGAGGCTATACTCGGCTGCTGACCCGCAGGTCACGGGATCGGATCCCGGCTGCGGCGGCTGCAATACCGATGTAGGCAGAAATGCTGTGGGCCCGTGTGCTCAGATTTGGGTGCACGTTAAAGAACCCCAGGTGGTCGAAATTTCCGGAGCCCTTCCCTACGGCGTCTTTTATATGATCGTATGGTAGTTTTGGGACGTTAAACCCCACATATCAATCAATGTCTTTCCTTATAATGGCTTCAATTTTATATTTCTCCGCTTTACCAGGTTTAACATAAAGGGCAACGTGCAGTAAGTGGCTTATCACGAAAGCTTGAGCCAACCTTAAAAGATCGGCTTGCTTCATCCCCGCATTCTTGTTAGAAATGCGCTTAAGCAGGCGGCACGTCTGGTTCGCACCAGCTTCGATTCTCCGGATAGCTTCAGAAAGAGTGCTCTGGGACATGGCGCTCTTGTAGTTATTTGTCGACGCTCGCGGGACTGTACGTGCGTTTCCAAACCAATGGAAGCTTGAGAAAGACACCGTTCCTCTCATCCCGCGCCGCCACTACTGACACTCCTCCTCCACGCCGCCTCACAGAGGAGTTGGCCAACTGGAGCGTGGTGTCAGACCCTGTCACTCGAAGAAGGATTGCTCGTAACTTTCTTGCAGGAGCTGTGCGCCTGCCGCGAACCTCGCTCGCTGTTCTGTTCCAGTAAGTGGGCATGCGCTGACAAGGTTCTAAAACAAATGCTTCAGCCAGCGCCTTCCTTTCCCCAGAACCCCTTCCTGTCACCTCTTTCCAGCTCGGTACGGCGGTTCGCCATGCAACGTCGTGAGCCCCCCCCCCCCCTCCCCATCCCTTGTTTTTTCACCACTCTTTCTTCCCACGATCACCATTTGATATATATATATATATATATATATATATATATATATATATATATATATATATATATATATATATATATATATATATACAGAACACTCGGGCGGCGTGGAAAAAAATGGTGCACTGTGCGTGGACGACACTAACGTCCCCGCGTCTCCTCTCATGCATACAAACCAGATAACGCAAACAAGTGGTCATTACCGGGGGGCGCAAGAAACATCCTCAAGGAAGAAACTCGAAATAATGCCATCAAAAGCGAGGGCCGGATGAAATGTTATCTCCGGTAGGATCGACGCTGCCACATTCGTCTACTTCCTCGTTCGACTGGTGCCACGCCGGCTTGCCGTGAAGTTACGACCAAGGCGACCACCGTATGCGCGGGTGCGTGACGAGGTCTAATCTGCTTGCCAACTGCCTTCTTGTGGTCCTGGTAGCGACACTCGATACGGGGTGGTAACAGCAGTGACCGACGGCAAGGAGGAGGAGAAATAAACTTTATTACAAGAAACCAGCAGGTTTAGGTGGCCGGACCAGGCCTCCCATGAGGGGACTTCAAGGGCTTGCCTCGACACCGCCTCACGGGCGTGCTGGGTCGCCCAGGTTTGGTCGTCAAGAGCGGGGCTCAGCAGAGCCTCATGCAGCTTCGACGAAAGGGTCGTGGCATTAGTGTGTCTGTACTGTGCCGGGCACTCCCACAGCATGTGCGGAAGCGTAGCCGGGTGAGTGCCGCAGCACCGGTAGTGGGAGGTTGCGTACATGTCCGGGAATTTGAGGCGAAGGCGGGCAGGTGAGAGATACCGATAGCAAACAAAACACTAATAATTAACAGGTATAAATTTCAAAACTGTCTAATCGTACGTTTTAAACACCTGTCGACAACTTTCTCGTAGAAATTTTGACCGATATTCACTGCTTAATCGAGGTAAATAATTATGATGATATGTGAGGTTTAACGTCCCAAAACCACCATATGATTATGAGAGACGCCGTAGTGGAGGGCTCCGGAAATTTCGACCACCTGGGGTTCTTTAACGTGCACCCAAATCTGAGTACACGGGCCTACAACATTTCCGCCTCCATCGGAAATGCAGCCGCCGCAGCCGGGATTTGAACCCGCGACTTGCGGGTCAGCAGCCGAGTACCTTAGCCACTAGACCACCGCGGCGGGGCGAGGTAATAATTAGGCGGCACTAGTTGAACAATTAATCAGAACACAAAAATAGTCCAGCTCAGTCCAGGCGGTGATGAGTAACATGCATTTGGTCTTGTCGTCATTGCGTGAGTCGGTATATTTTTTAAACTATGGCTAAAGATAGCTGGGGAACCCTGTATGTTACAACTTTAAGGTTTGCACAAACTTCTTGTACCCTTATGCGGAGGAATCACCGTTTCTACTTGCAGCGATTCAGTGTTTAGGCAATATGAGGCAAGTTTAAAACATCTTGGCACGTTAATCTTAAGCCTACCCCAACCGCAATTTATGGTGTGCGAAGAGCCTCAGGAGCACTCTCATTTTGACAGCTGTCGGCCGAAGGCAGAGTAGCCGGAGGTTAGTACGAACTCCAACTGATGGAGAAGGACAGGAATAGTTTGGCTTTTTTTCCCCCTCGGTAGCAGCTTTCGTTTCATCTTGAAGCATTTGCGCAGGCACACGGGGACAAAGATGAAAAACACAAACTGGCGCAGTCTAACAACTGGTTCATGTTTTGAGAACGTTCCCTTGAAAACCCTCAGATCTACTTAATCTGGTTAAAAAAAAAAAACACTTGAAGAGCGCACATTGCACAACTTGTGATCACATGTTCAATAAACAGAAGACAAAGCGAAAATTCTTTCTCGAGCAAGGCAACCGATCGGTGGGTAACACTTTTTTTTTTGAGACGGTGATTGTAAAAGGCTTCCATGATCTCTATACATGTGCCATGTGCCCTGTTTAAACGTATTTTCAGCCAGATTGCGCAGATTTGAAGGTCTTTAAGCGAAAGTTTTTGAAAAATATACCAGTTGTTAGATTGTTCCTGTTTGTGTGTCTCCGGGTGCCTATATTTGTCTCCGGGTGCCTGCGCATAGACTTCAAGACACATATGTTCCAATTAGACCAAACCACAGTTTTAGCTTTTTTTTTTCGCAGTGTTTTCCTCAGCGCATGCAAACCGACTATAAATCCTGCTTGTTTTCAGAAAAGGCTGTAGCCCTATTTGCGTGCGATTTTTTCACGTGGTTGGTGTCGTTTCTGAATGACCCCCCCTTCGAGCCACACTTTAGTGGTACAATTAATGTATGTTCTAGATAGTTTTCCTAACGAAATATTGGCGAATCTTTGGGATGACGTGTTCAACGAAAGCGACGCTGTGACAGCTTAGTCAACATTTTTTAGCCAGTTTTGTAGCATTTATAACAGATACTTTCACTCTTAAAAATGCGGAGGGTATCGCAGGGGTAAAAAGGCCAAGTTACTCTTCTACTATCGCAAAGCATCGGATAGAGTGAAATGCGACTCTGTGGAAATGAGAGAGTGAAACTGCTTTCTACTCTATACCTCTCTCTGAGAGAGTGGAATGCCCAAATACTCTTCAGGCGTGAGAGATTGAAACGTGGTTATACTCCTGCTCTTGATTACATTTAGATACGTCGGCACATCACGACTGATTAGCACTACTTAATAACCACGCATACATGCAGTAAAACGTACTTCTTTGTTGAGGCGTTTGAGACGATTAACAAAAAGAACAGCGTTTCCAGCGCGCACCAGTGAATTTCAGTGCACAGGAAGGTGCACTTGGAGCTATTGATATTCACATTTTTAGATTCGAACCAGTGTAGTGAAATGAGCGAAGACTACCATATTCAATCGGTCACGATTGAAATTCAACGCAAACGACTATGACATTCCTCTTATATTAATATTCATATTTTCGCTACGATCGACCATTGCACACGGGAGATGATGCCGTGAGTGTAACGTACGGTACGGCTACAGAGAAGTATCGTGGCTTTAGTCGTATAACGTGAACAAGAACAACCGAAATACGTCGGAAGGGATGAAAAATAAATAAAATTGTTAGCTGTACAATTCCAAAGCGCAATGTTTCGGACGCAGAAATGACTAACCACTTAGCGATTCAGTGTAAATGACGTATATATAATCGGTTGCACTAATACTCCATTTTCTACTGTAAAAAGCGTGTCGAATAGGCGTTCTAATCTCACGAAGCACAACTCAATAGCAGTAATCACGTTAGCTCCAGTCCGGCTGCTTTTTAGAAGCGTGGAGACTGTGAAATGTGCACTTCTCAACAAGAAAACGCAAGCAGATCACAAACATTACTTATGACACGAATACTTACACGCTGATATACCGTCTTTTAGTGTGGTGTAGTGAATTCTTTTGCGGCACTCGCACACGTGAGACGCAAAATTGACGGGCTCCCGCGGAGCAGCGAAAGGTGGTTCTTGGTGGCCGCTGACACCAGGATTACAGATGAAAGTGACAAGGATTTTGAGACCATCTTGCCGAATCTGTCAACAGGACGTGTTGTTTTGAACACAGTGTTTTTTTCACGGAGATATTCCGGTAAAGGCATTTCAAAGTCGAAGATTTCCTGGATGCCCTGGACAAGGAACGACTGCTTCCCGACGTAATAGCATTCAGCGCCTACCAGAGCAACCACGTGTGTGCCGTCACCTTAAACAGCTCGGAGGCGACTAAGAGGTTGACTGAATTGAAAGAACTCCAGGTCAAGGAACGCCGCTGCCGACCCTCAGAGGCAGCAGGTGAGGCTGCCGCTCCACTGACAGTGAGTGAAGTGAGTGAGTGAAGTGAGTGAGTGAAGTGAGTGAGTGAAGTGAGTGAGTGAAGTGAGTGAAGTGAGTAAAGTGAGTGAGTGAAGTGAGTAAAGTGAGTGAGTGAGTAAAGTGAGTGAGTGAGTAAAGTGAGTGAGTGAAGTGAGTGAGTGAGTGAGTGAAGAGAATACAAGTGGCTCCTGCCGCGAAGTCCTTTTTTCAAGCTTCACACGGGCACATTGTCTTTCAGGACATTTGAAGCAGACCGTAGTTTTTACTCACCTTAGGAGACAAATGGCCTTAGGCGTAAAAAAACCCGAAACTATAGACCATGTATTCTCACATTGTTGGGAAGGAGTATATTTTTGGGACGTACTTCAAAGGACGATAAAGAAGGAATTACCTTTAAATTCTTATGGTATAAGATTTCTTCCAATAGTTGACGAAGATGGAATGCCTTTTGATTTGGTTATGCAAAGTGGCCTTCTCTGTTTATGGCGGGCCCGTATGGCGAGTTTTATTGCGATAAGGATGCATGGCCTGCACGAATGTGTTTTTGTGAATGTATGACCACGCTTGGTGAACTGCAGAAGGCTCAGGAGATTGTACCTGAGTGGTTGTCGAGGGTAGAACCCTTGGCAATTTTTAACTTGTGTCCCTCTCGTAGGACTGTCATTGCTTTTTTTTTCTATTGTGCTTGTGGTTTGATGTACGAGCCGGTGAACAGGTACTAAAACAAAAAAATAGTGTGGTGTAGTGGTTAGCGTATTGGGCTCGCAATCTGCAGTGCGTCTATGCGTCCAGAGTTCGAAGGTTCAAGTCCCAGGGGTCATCTTTCATCTTTTTGTTTTGTTTTGTCACAGTGCTCGTATTTCACCATTCTTACAATCCGCGCGCGCGGAGATCTGTCAAAAACAATAAAAAAAACATATTTCCTTTTGAAGTTCTGCTATTTCTTTGTAAGGTGTCATGTTAGATCATGCTACTCTGCTTCTGGCGGCCTTATGTTACTCTGCTGAAGGGGAGTGCTTTGACCCGTTCTGGGGGAATCAATGTACTCTGCCCCCACAAGAGGTGATTTACTCTGGGAAAGAGAGTGAAATATGGGACAATAAAGTACTCTCCCAAAGAGAGTTTGTGTTGCATCAGTTTGTGTTGCGTCACGGCCCTCCTCGCGAGCTCCTCAGTGACCGGGGCCGTGTATTTCTATCCGACGTAATCCAAGCACTTCTCCGTCAGTGCCATATTGTACACCGGATGAGTACTGCTTACCACCCTCAGACGAATGGCCTGACTGAGCAGTTTAATCGGACCCTGGGTGACATGCTCGCGACGCATGTGGCATCTGACCAAACGAACTGGGACCTGGTTCTTCCGTTTGCGACCTACGCGTACAACACTGCTACCCAAGTCACCACCGGCTTTTCCTCATTCTTCCATCTATACGGACGTCAAGCATCGCACACGATTGACACTCTACTGCAATACGCACCAGATGTATCTGAGTGCACGACCGTGTCCGAAGCCGCCCGTCACGCCGAAGAATGCCGCCAACAAGCGAAGCAGTTTACTACGGCTCACCAGCAACGCCAAAAAAAGGCCCGCGATGACGACCACCCTCCTGTCGCAAAGTTCGCCCCTGGAACTCCTGTATGGCTGTATGTACCACCCTGTGCACCTGGTTTGTTTACCCAGCTACTTTCGAATTACCATGGTCCATACCGCGTGGTAGAGCGCACATCGCCCGTCAATTACGCCATTGAACCGCTTACGCCACTCGGTGACCATCGTCGGCGTGGACACGACGTTCTTCACGTGGACCGCTTGAAGCCGTACTTCGACGCGCCGTTCACACCTGTTAGATCGCCAGGATGGCTTCATCTTTCTCGACGGGGGCAACTATAATGAAGGGATGATGACAACACCAGGGAACAACAAGCATCATCGCAGAGTAAGGCACCACGAGATCAACGCTCGAGCTCCTTCATCTTCCTCGTCCTTTTCGCTATCTCGAATCTTCCACCTGCCCGTTTGGTTCGCCCAATAAACCTCTTTACATTATTATTATTGTTAGATACGAAGCCATGAACTGTTTGCAATATTTTGCTGGCTTTACAGTCCACAGCTATATAAACTGCCGATTTATAATGCGGATACGAGGCTACAGAGGTCGAAAGCGAAAGAAATGGCTTAAAGTTATATTGGGGATATCAGCCTGGCAGATCGCATTTGCCATATCTGGCACCATGTGATAGTTATAGTAATAGAAAGACTCCTCCCCCTTACTCTCTCTCTCTCTCACTCTCACACACACACACACACACACACACACACACACACACACACACACACACACACACACACACACACACACACACACACACACACACACACACACACACACACACACACACACACATGAGTGAAAGAATGGAACAGAGGATCAATGGACAGATGCTCATCAATGGGTAACATAACATGGATTAGGTTCTGGCATACGCAAAGGAGTTATTCAGAAGCTTGCATACAGGCCTACGCTTATACTGGCAATCATTTACACATTTGGTCGAAAGCCTATGAAAAAAAAAAGAACGCGTGTACTAGCATAAAAAAGAAGACGTCAAATGGACGCACCACTGATGATATGTCGCCGAAAGCTGCATACATCAACCAGTGATTAACTGCCCCCACATCAAGAGAAGTACCTATTAAGCTGAATGCATTCGTAAAAGTAGTGTTTATGCGTTTAGTGGCGTCCGCATGCATTTGTAAGCGTTCTCGCAACGCCGCGTCTGTTTGCGTGTAGAAATGCACGAATAGCACTTCTAGCGACTCCGGAGTCACCTGGCGCCAGTGCAGAGATAAGGCCTTGCCGCGCAGTGTAGCTGACGGTTGCTTGCCGATTTTAGTAGCGGCGCCTTTGCCGACTGCTTTTGCCGACGTCCTTTGGCAGAGTGCCCGCGAGTGTTCTCGCTTTGAGTCGTCTCATTTTGAGCTGGACGTTTCAATCGCACCACCTGCACGTCCATCGCATTAGAACACGTCGCGCCCTTAATTACGGTTCTGCTCTGATACCGGGCGTCTCGGTCTTACACCCTGCAGTCTCCTCTAATGTCATCGTAACATAATTTCTCCCGAAATCTCTCAATTTTTTTCTTTGGAGACAATCGATAACAAAGTGGCAGTGTGAATCGCAATACCGAAATTGCTTGCTAGTAACCCTAGGAAATTTTGGCAGGTCATAAATCCCAACCACTCGTGCACTATTACTCTCACTAATGAAGCAGGTGACGTGGCCACTGACTCGGAATGTGCCGACCTGTTTAATAGAGCTTTCTCATCGGTTTTTAGCAAAGAAACTGACGTTCCACCCCCACCACAGCCTACCGTAGTCAGTACTTCCATGCCGCCAATCCTTTTTGTTGAACCCGGAGTTTTGGCAATCATTGATAAACTTAAATTATCTTCATCATCAGGTATCGACAACATAAACTCGAAATTTCTAAAGAACACTCAACAGATCTGTGCAAAATTTTTGTGTCTACTTTACTCGCAGTCTCTTTCCACGGGTGAGCTTCCTAGTGATTGGAAACACGGAAATATCACCCCAGTATTCAAATCAGGTATTAGAGAGTCACCCCTCAATCACCGACCAATTTCATTAACCAGTATTCCATGCAAAATCATCGAACATGTCATCTACACCCGGATTATGGACTTCCTAGACTCAAATAACTTTTTCAATTCCGCGCAGCATGGCTTTCGCAAAGGTTTGTCGTGCGAGACTCAACTGGCTATGTTTTCGCACGACTTGCATATTAACTTGGATTCTAACGTACAGACTGATGCCATATTCCTGGACTTTGCGAAAGCATTCGATAAAGTACCCCATAAACGCCTTCTGTTGAAACTTTCCCGCTTAAACCTACACCCCGACGTCCTAAAGTGGATCCGTGAATTTTTAAGTAACCGCGCTCAAGCTGTCTTTGTTAACAATGCTACCTCTACTTCACTTCCGGTAACATCTGGTGTCCCGCAGGGGTCGGTTCTGGGCCCGATTTTATTCCTGATATTTATTAACGATCTCCCAACTCATGTATCCTGCAAAATCCGAATGTTTGCCGACGATTATTTACCACACTGTTTGTAACGCTTCTGATCAATTAGCTCTACCGAGTGATCTTAACAATGTAAAACAATGGTGCGATGATTGGCTAATGGGACTTAACCTTCACAAATGCAAAGCCTTATCCTTCACCCGCCGCCGTTCTCTACTTGTTTTTCCATATTCCATCAGTAATGTTCCAGTTGAAACTGTTAATTCTTTTAAATATCTGGGGGTCACACTCTGCAACGATCTTTCATGGGGTTTGCATATCACGAAAGTCATATCATCGGCAAACAAAACATTGGGATTTTTGCGACGTCATCTACGTAACGCACATAGAAATGTAAAATTATTAGCTTACAAAAGCCTTGTTAGAACTAAACTTGAATATGCTTCCCCAATCTGGAGCCCGCAACAGGCCTATCTTGAAGACGCCCTTGAGTGTATTCAAAACCGTGCCGCTAGGTTTATCAATAATTCTTACTCCCATGACGTCAGCGTATCTTCACTAAAGGCAGAACTTCAACTGCCCCTCCTTTCCCTCCGCCGCCGTATCGCCAGTCTTTCGTTATTTCATAAGTTTTTTCACAGCTCGATGCGCATGCCACCTTATTTTGTTCCCCCAGCGCACATCTCTCAACGAACTAATCATCCTCTTCAAGTCGCACGCCCACGTGCACGCAGCGTTACTTTTTCAACATCATTTTTTCCTCGCACAGCAGTTGCCTGGAATGGCCTTTCAGGCGACATTCCTGCCATTACTTGTACTTCTACCTTCACAACCAGTATCACTAATCATCTTTCACTTTAGGACAAACGATTGTTTTCTGCTCAATTTTTATGTACCCACCCCTTATGTAATGCCCCGCAAGGGGTCTTTAAGGAAATAAAATGAAATGAAACAAAATAATAATAATAATAATAATAATAATAATAATAATAATAATAATAATAATAATAATAATAATAATAATAATAATAATAATAATAATAATAATAATAATAATAATAATATAATAATAATAATATAATAAATGTTCGAGTTTAACGTCCCGAAATTACCATATGAATATGAAAGATGCCGTAGTGGAGGGCTCCGGAAATTTCGACCACCTGGGATCACTAAACGTGCGCCTAATTGTAAGCACACGGGCCTCAAGCATTTGCGCCTCCATCGAAAATGTGGCCGCCGAGGCTGGGATTCGATCCCGTGACCTGCGGGTCTGCACCCGAGTGCTTTAGCCACTAGACCACCATGGCGGGTAGAAATCTCAAAAAGAGTATGGCATGCCGGGTCCAATTGGTAAGATTAGCGTAGAATATAGTACAACAGGGATCGTTTAGTTGGCTTGCTTCTAAATCACCCTTGCTAACTACACTTGATATAGGGTATATAGATGAAAAACTGACCTGATGACGATTGGCACAACGCTAGAGCTGTTGGGATTATTGATGGTATGATTTTAATTAACAGATCCTTCGAAATCGGGAAGTCACAAACAGGAAGGTGAAGCTGGAATAAAAAGGCGGTGTAGTTAAGTGACGGTCAACGTCCGGCACGTTCGCAGCGCTCTTCTGTTCTTCCCTTTTTCTTTCTCACTTCCCGCACTGAGCATCATTCATCGCTTACTTTTTAGGACAAGGAGCCCCGGTATATACAGCACGATAACGCTTAATCGACGCGTTATCAGCTCCTTTGTAAACGAGTTTCAAGCTATGACCACATGACCTTCTCATTTTACACGTTCTTTCAATTGAAGTCATGTTGCAAGACTACGCTACTTTATTTTCTTGAGCCGTCGTTTTGAACTCCTCCTTATAAGCAACGCCGTGCACACAAGTAAAGATTTGGGGGGTGGGGGGGTGGGGGGGGCTTTAGCAAATCTGTCGTGGTAGCCAAACCCTGCCCATATATAGTTTTACCCTGTCGGACATTGAAGGTTCGGGATTATTTTCATGACCAATCATATTGTTTTACGGTAATGTTGGTCGAGGAACTCTGATGTTTCAGTCCAAAAACTGCTTACTTCCCATCATTACGCCCCAATAGCCGGTAGAAGGGCCAGACGGTTGTGAGAAGCACGTCAACGCTTCATTTTCATTTTTGCAGTGAGCCATCAAGTGAGTGAGTGAAAGAGCTTTATTAGGTCCACAAGAGGCGCGAGTTCACTCGACGTCACTTAGGCCGCCCCCGCGCGGGCCCTCTAAACGGCCAATACTTGAGACGTCAGGTCCTGGACCTTAATGAGCCTGTTCAATTCCTATTGGTGCAATGGGGGACCAGCAAAGGCACAGTTCCACAGGACATGCTCGAAGTTCGAGCAACCACCACACTGGTGGCAATTCGGGTTTGGGAACCGTTCGGGGTATGTTATGTGCAGTGCCGTGGGGCTAGAGTAGGTTCTTAATTGAAACAGTCTTAGAGTGACAGCTTGAGCTTTGAACAGCGAAGAGTGTGGCAGGGACAACACTCTTCTTGAGGGATAATAGTGCTTGCATATCTCGTTGTACGTGCAGAGAGGCTTGGGCCTCCCAGGAGACGACGCTTTATCCGGCACACGGTCAGTCAAAACTATAGTGCAGCCGAGTACACCTCATCGTTCAGATTGATTGAATCACCCTCAATGGTTCTAAGGTGCGCAGGAAACCAGACCAATGAGTGATTTTTGAGGTCACTGATTTTTTTAAGGACTTTAGGACCTGAGGAGCCATCATATCTATATAAAATGCCTTGATAACAGCCTTGGAGTCTGAATATTAAAATTGAGTCATGCACACCACCCACCTCGCTCCCTCCTTCCTCTCTCTCTATACTTTTAATCTTATCCTTTTAATCCATTCTCTACCCCAATCCCTCGTGAGCTACTGTTGAGGTGTCCTCCCCATGAGAGACAGTTACGGGGCTCACTTTTCTCTTCTTTTCACTTAAAATCACTTACACCATTCCCCCCCCCCCCCCCCCCAAATGCAAGAGCAATTAAAACAAGCTCTCCAACGCTGGAGCTTGATGTGGAGATGGTAGCTCAGCTGATGACCTTGGAATCACAGTGGATTACCACTGAAAAGAAGGCTTCTTTTCGAGCGTACGAAGCGGCATCTACGAAGCAGGCTCGTTCCTTGTCCAAGTGGGTACTGGCGAGCAGAGCTTCACCTCTTGTTCGTGTTCGTGCTTCGTTGTAGGTTGGATGCATATTGAGCTGCATCTGCTGTACGGAGATTTTGGACCTGACTTCGTTGGGCACCTTCACAGCATCAGGACTGACGACGGCGGGGTTGCGTACCAGCATGCCGAGTATGGTTCTAGCCACTGGGATGCTGGACATGTGAAAAAGCTTGCTTCGGCGAGGTCGATATCTGTGCGAGCTGGCTTGTGGAAGATAAAAAACCAGCAAGGAACAAGAGACACATAAATATAAGGTGATAGGATGAAGCTGGAACTAATTCACAAACTACTCTGCAACTAATTGTGAAACTTACGAAGCTTGAAGTTCCAGCTTCGTCCTGTCGCCTTCTTTCTTTGCGTCCGTTGTTCCTCGCTGGTTTGGCTTATCTACGAGCATGTTTTCTTTCCCACTCGACCAGTGAGTGGGGCGTGGAGGAGTGTGCTACGACGGATCTCAATTGGCTACCCCTGAGCACTTCTATGTTGACCACAGAACAAACGATGAAATGCTACTGCCATTGGCATTGAAACACAGAGCCTTCGAGGGGTTAACGCTTTTTCGCAGTTATCGATAACTGCGCATGACTGGCGTTACAACGCTAGTTCTTAGAAGTTTCCCGTTCCATCGTCGCAGCAGGCGCACGTATCATGCTGGATGCAGGTAAAGAACGCCCCAGCCGGAGGTGCGGGCCCCAAGCTCCGGGATGAAGCCACAGGCGTTGCGCGGAACTACGCTTATCTTTATTTTTTTTAAACAGCTGTGCTTCCGGACAGTGTTGCTGCTACCGGATGAAGAGCCACCAGAAGCGGCGTCGCCGCTCCCTGCACCGGAAGACGTGGCACGCATATCGCATTGTGAACGCATCCGTATGATCCGTACCTCTTTAACGCGATATGTAAATATCGTGCCAGCCGCGTTGACCCTTTTCGCATGGTCTGGTCTTGCCTTCTTAATACAATCGTAGCGCTAATTACGCAGCCGATGTGGGAGGGGTGGGAGGAGGCGGCTTTGTCCCGCCCAGCTCAAAACGATCAGTGAAACCTAGCGCGCACGGGTTTCAGCTCAGTCAAACAAAGTTACGGAATAAGAACCCACCCAATCCCCTATTGCTCGAATTCCAGTTTACGATATTCTGCAATAAATGCTTCATTCATTCATTCATTCCTTCATTCATTCATTCATTCATCCATTCATTTTTCTTTTTTGTGGTTACGCGTATCTGAAATCAAGTGCACTCGCGAGCAACATTCACGCCATGAAATGGATTAAATGTACTGCTCAACGCTCCCTGGAATATACACACAGCAATGTTCAATTACGTGAATGTGAAAACGATCAATGCTGTAGCAGTGGTACCTACCAACGGTAAGTTGATTTCTCATGCACGTTCATTTTAGGGGTGAAGCTCCTTATAGCGGCACCCATTTGTCTCTCGTATAGTAGTAGTAGACGTAGTGGGTAACCAGTCTTACATTTTGACCTCCAAGGTGGTGCCGGTGGGAGATTTCTTCTGTGCGTTGTTGAACAATAAAAAATTCGCAGCGTGCGCGTTAACTAAAAGCCGAATTTTCCTGTCTCTCATGCCCCATTAGCAGCCTTTGGCATGTACATTGAGCACTATTCGACAAGAAAGGGTTGCTACGTTATACTCGCTGGGCGCAGCCTCCTTGATTTTAGAAAGGTTTAGCGAGCGTTGGGCCGCAGTGCCACGAATACAGTGAACTAGTATATACCTTGAACTCGGGTGGTTAAAGGTGGGAAGTAGACCCGAAGCACAAGCCGTAAGAAAGTGTGCGTGTGCCTCTTCTCGTTCAGTCCTTGGAATGTCCGCTGGATGGCGGTGCTTTAATATGAGGAATATATTGTCAAGATGAATCACAGGTACTGGGGGTTTATTGAACCACCGAATAGCTAGCGCTGGGACGATGCGTCAGTCGTGGCTGGCTCTCGAGTTGAGAAGAGGCACGCGATCTTCTTTCTTTCCTCCAGATGGTAGAGCCGCTCTTGCAGTCGACCCACTACGTGTGGGTGGCATTATCCCCCCTTTCGAAAAGAAAAAAAAAAGTCCCAAAAGAGGGAAAGAAAAGTACATAGCACCACCCCGATGTTACGACATAGGCACGTGAAAAAAAAAAGAAATCGGAAATTCGGATAAAGTAAAAGTAGAAATTAACGAGCGTGCCAATATAGGAAAAATCAGTGAACGAAGAAGCAAGTTCACAAAAATAAATAAATAGCACAAAGAACAGTGTACGGCAAGGAAAAAGTTACGAACAGCGCGCAATAAATGGTTTCATGCGCAACACATGAACGACGTCCGGCCTCGGTCATGTCCTGCTCCGTGCCCGCGATGTTGTGTCCGGAACCACTTCGTAGTTCACGTCACTGACGCGGCGTAACACTTATGGACTTATGGACGATGGTGACGTGAAATTCCTGCAGCCGCAAGCTTCACCGAGCTAGTCGTCCTGAAGGCTCGCGCAGGCTTGCCAACCAACAGAGGGCGTGGTGATCCGTCACTATCTTGAAGGGACGACCATAAAGGTACGGGCGAAACTTGGTGATTGCCCACACGACTGCGAGGCACTCTTTCTCCGTAGTGGAATAATTCGCCTCGGCATGGGATAGAGAGCGGCTGGCGTAAGCTATCGCTCTTTCGATGTCCTCTTGACGCTGAACGAGCATTGCACCGAGCCCAATGTTACTAGCGTCAGTACGGACCTCCGTGTCAGCGTCATCGTCGAAATGAGCGAGAACGGGCGCTGATTGCATGCGCTGTCGCAGTTCACCAAAAGCGGCTTGTTGCTCGTTTTCCCAGACAAACGGCGTGTCGTCCCTTGTGAGACGAGTCAGAAGTTCTGCTATCTGTGAAAAGCCATGAATGAACCGGCGATAGTCGGTGCACAAACCAAGGAAGCGCCGGACGGCTTTCTTATCGACAGGAGCTGGTAATTCGGCAACAGCGGCAAGCTTGTCTGGATCGGGCCGGACTCCTTCGGCGCTAACTACATGTCCAAGAAATTTTAGTTCTTCATAGCCGAAGTGGCACTTCTGTGGCTTTAGTGTGAGGTCCGCTGATCGGATAGCCTCCAGTAGGCTCCGCAGGCGGTGAAGGTGCTGCTAGAACGTGGCAGAGAAGACCACCACATCATCAAGGTAGACAAGACAAGTCTCCAACTTGAGCCCTGTGAGGACAGTGTCCATCATTCGCTGGAAAGTTGCCGGCGCTGAATACAAGCCGAAAGGGAGTACTCGAAATTGGTATAAGCCATCTGGAGTCACGAAGGCTGTCTTCTCGCAGTCTCGCTGATCTACCTCGATTTTCGAGTGCCCGCTTTTGAGATCGAGAGAAGTGAAATAATGGGCACGACGAAGTCTATCCAGTGAATCGTCGATAAGCGGGAGCGGGTACACATCCTTTTTGGTCACGTTGTAAAGATTTCGGTAATCGACGCAGAAACATAGCGACGCGTCCTTTTTTTGACAAGAACGACTGGAGATGACCACGGGCTGTTGGATGGTTCGATAACGCCATCGTCAAGCATCTCGCGAACTTGCGTACGTATCGCTTCACGTTCTTTAGCTGACACGTGGTAGGGGTGCTTGTGTATTGGGCGTGCGTCCTCGTACGTGATGATCCTGTGTTGAGTGATGGACGTTTGGCGGATCTTTGAGCAACTTGCGAAGCAAGACCTGTACTCGAACAAGAGCGCTCGCAGCGCAGTCTGGTTATCGGTGGACAGATCAGGATTGATGTCAATGTTGCTCATTGACGTGTTTGCGTTATCCACCATTTCTGACGTGAGACAGTTGGTTACGTTTGCTACTTCGTGGGCAAACGCTATCGAAGTGCCACGGAAAAGGTGTCGATGCTCGTTGTTAAAGTTTGTAACGAGCAATTCAGATCGGCCATCACGAACGTGTATTACACTTCTCGCTACACAGATGCCTTGCTGCAGGAGGTGTTCTAAATTTGTCGCGGCCACCACATCGCCATCGCTAAAACCACAGAATGTTACGTCGACTAGAACACTTGCTCGGGGAGGAAGCGTCACGCTCTGTTCAGAAATACGGAGTATGTCGACACGCCTTCCGTCATCCTGCGCGTTGATTGCTCGCTGGGCTAAGAACCTGATGCGGCGCTCTTGCAGATCAATGATAGCTCCATTTTCCTGTAGAAAGTCATCTCCCAGAATGACGTCACGGGAGCATTCACGTAGAACAAGGCAGCTTGCTACGAATGTATACCCTTGAATCTGTACTCTAGTTGTGCAGGCACCCTGTGGAGTAACTACGTGGCCACCAGCTGCCCGAATCTGTGAGTTATACCACAGCGTGATGACTTTCTTCAGCTGCGTTGTCAGTTTCCCGCTCAGTATGGAATAGTCGGCGCCGGTGTCCACTAACGCATTAACTGCACAACCATCAATTGTCACTGCTATGTCGAGTGAAAGTCGGCCATACTTTGCAGCAGTATGTGATGTCGGACCGGTTTCTGTACGGTTCTGCGTCAATAGGAGGTCTTCAGCGCTTTGACGTTCAGCGACTCCACCCCCAGAGGTCGCTTGGGCTAGTTTTCCCGGCGGGGGCTGGGAGACCGTGTGGTAGAATACCGCTGGGGCGTTGATGAAAATCACATCGGTGATGGCGAGTGTGACTGGCGCCCAGCAGATGGTGGTGCATGCTGCTGGGAGAGGTAGTTTTCGATGTCGCGTGGTCTCTGGCCGTAACGGGGTGGCGGTGAATACGCAGAGAAGCCGCGAAGCCCAAGACGGCGATATGGGCACTGGCGGTACAAGTGATCAGCTTCTCCGCAGTGAAAGCACAGAGGCCGGTGATCGGGTGTGCGCCAGACATCAGACTTCCGAGGAGACGAGTGCCGATCGTCGATGTACTGGACCGGTTGCACTGAACGATGGGCGACAGAAGCACCACGGGCAAAGGGCAGGGGCGGTGGCGTGTACATGCCTTCGTAGTATGGTATGTGCTGCGCTGACTCGAGTGAAACTGCAGGGACAGGATGAACAAACAATGGTGGCGATGCAGCAGGGCGTTTCAAAACTTCCGCGTAGGTTGTCCCACGGCGGTATTCAGCAGGAGCTGACGCAGCTGTATCAGGAGGCAAGGTGTCCCGGAGTGCCTGGCGCAGCTAATCCTTGATCACAGTTGCAATAGAGCTAACCGTAGGACGAGGTGTTACAGCAGCCTTTTGCAACTCTGCGCGTACGATATTACGAATGAGTTCACGTAAGGAGTCAGTGCTGGTCCCAGCGGCGGTGAATATGTCAGCAGTGGACATGCCACTGACTTGCCTGTCGTATGGGTTTGATCGCTGTTGCAGCATTTTTTCCATTGTCACGGCCTCGGAGAACTCCGCGACCGTCTTCGGAGGGCTTCGCACGAGGCCGGCAAAAAGCTGGTCCTTGACACCGCGCATCAAGTGACGCAACTTCTTGTCCTCCGTCATTCTTGAATCTGCCCGTCGGAAGAGGCGCGTCATGTCTTCGACGTACGCGGTCACAGTTTCGTTTGGCGACTGGACGCGGGCAAGAAAAGCTCGTTCAGCTCTTTCTTGGCGGTCAGCGCTGGCATATGTCTGCAGAAGTCTACGAGAGAATTCGGGCCACGTCGTCAGCTGCTCCTCTCGATTTTGATACGAAGTGCGTGCCCCGTATTCGAGATAGAAGTAGACACGACCCAGTTTAGCCGCGTTGTCCCACTGGTTCAAGGCGGCTACGCGCTCGAAGTCCGCCAACCAGTCCTCAACGTCCTCGCGCTCCGTACCATGGAACGTCGCCGGTACCCGTGGGCTTTCCAACGTATAGCGGTTCGACGACGTGCTTCCCGTGCCGGTTGGCAAGGTTTGTACCGAAGCGCTGGTCAGATTTGTTGACGTGGTGGGAACAGTACCATCGACTTCCGGAGGCAATCCCTTGTATCGGCAGCTGGTCCGATGCACGGGAGTATTGACTGGCACTGGACTCGTATTACGGCTTCCTGGGGGGGGGGGGGTCTGTAGCATCTGTGAGACTACCCAGCACCTCCACCAATTTGTCACGATGAATCACAGGTCATCATCATCATCATCATCATCATCATCATCATCATCATCATCATCATCATCATCATCAGCCTGACTACGTCCACTGCAGGACAAAGGCCTCTCCCATAATCCGCCAGTTAACCCGGTCCTGTGCTTGCTGCTGCCAATTTATACCCGCAAACTTCTTAATCTCATCTGCCCACCTAACCTTCTGTCTCCCCCTAACCCGCTTCCCTTCTCTGGGAATCCAGTTAGTTACCCTTAATGACCAGCGGTTATCCGTCTACGCGCTACATGCCCGGCCCATGTCCATTTCCTCTTCTTTATTTCAACTATGATATCCTTAACCCCCGTTTGTCCTCTAATCCACTCTGCTCTCTTCTTGTCTCTTAACGTTACACCTACCATTTTTCTTTCCATTGCTCGCTGCGTCGTCCTCAATTTAAGCTGAACCCTCTTTGTAAGTCTCCAGGTTTCTGCTCCGTAGCTAAGTACCGGCAAGATACAGCTGTTATATACCTTCCTCTTGAGGTATAGTGGAAATCTACCTGTCATTCTTTGAGAGTTCTTGCCGAATGTGCTCCAACCAATTCTTATTCTTCTAGTTACTTCAATCTCGTGGTTCGGCTCAGCGGTTATTACCTGCCCTAAGTAGACATAGTCGTTTACAACTTCAAGTGCACTATTACCTATCTCGAAGCGCTGCTCCTTTCCGAGGTTGTTGTACATTACTTTCGTTTTCTGCAGATTAATTTTAAGACCCACCTTTCTGCTCTCCTTGTCTAACTCCGTAATCATGAGTTGCAATTCGTCCCCTGAGTTACTCAGCAATGCAATGTCATCGGCGAAGCGCAGGTTACTAAGGTATGCTCCATTAACTCTTATCCCTAACTGTTCCCATTCTAGGCTTCTGAAAACCTCCTGTAAGCATGCGGTAAATAGCATTGGGGAGATTGTGTCCCCCTGCCTTACACCCTTATTGATTGGTATTCTGTTGCTTTCTTTATGAAGCACTATGGTAGCAGTTGATCCCCTGTAGATTTCTTCCAGAATGTTTATATATACTTCATCTACGCCCTGATTCCGCAGTGTCTGCATGACGGCTGATATTTCTACTGAATCAAACGCCTTCTCGTAATCTATGAAGGCTATGTATAGTGGTTGGTTATACTCTGAGCATTTCTCTATTACCTGATTGATAGTATGAATGTGGTCAATTTTTGAGTAGCCTGTTCGAAATCCTGCTTGTTCCTTAGGTTGATTGAATTCTAATGTTTTCTTTACTCTGTTAGCAATTACCTTTGTAAATAGCTTGTATACTACAGAGAGCAAGCTGATCGGCCTGTAACGTGGATGTTAGCGTTCTTCCAAGACTCTGGTACCCTTCCCGTCAGGAGACACCTCGTAAACAGGGTGGCTAGTTTTTCTAACACAATCTGTCCTCCATCTTTCAGCAGATCTGATGTTACCTGATCCTCACCAGCAGCTTTGCCTCTTTGCATGCTCTCCAAAGCTTTTCTGACTTCTTCTATCATTACTGGTGGGGTGTCATCTGGGTTACTGCTAGTTCTTATAGTATTAAGGTCGTGGGTGTCTCGGCTACTGTACAGATCTCTGTAAAACTCCTCCGCTATTTTAACTATCCTATCCATATTGGTAGTTATTTTGCCTTCTTTGTCCCTTAGTGCATACATCCGACTTTTGCTAATCCCAAGTTTCCTCTTCACTGCTTTGACGCTTCTTCCGTTTTTCTGAGCGTGTTCAATTCTCTCCATGTTATACCTTCTTACATCGCATACTTTACGTCTATTAATCAACTTCGAAAGCTCAGCCAGTTCTATTTTGTCTGTTGTACTTGACACTTTCATGATTTGACGCTTCTTAATTAGGTTCTTTGTTTCCTGGGAAAGCTTGCCAGTGTCCTGTCTAACTACCCTGCCTCCAACTTCCACTGCACACTCCGTAATGATACTCGTCAGATTATCATTCATTGTATCTACGCTAAGGTTGGTTTCCTCACTAAGAGCCGAGTACCTGTTCTGCAGCGACACTCTGAATTCCTGTACTTTCCCTCTCAGTGCTAGCTCATTGATTGGCTTCTTGCGTATCAGTTTCTGTCGTTCCTTCTTCAAGTCTAGGCGAATTCGAGACCGCACCATTCTATGGTCCCTGCATCGTACCTTGCCAACCACTTCCACATCCTGCATGATTCCTGGGTGTGCAGTCATTATAAAGTCTATTTCGTTCTTATTTTCGCCATTAAGGCTCCTCCATGTCCACTTGCGGTTTTCTCGTTTTCAGTAGAAGGTATTCAAAATGCGCAAATTATTGCGTTCTGCGAATTCTACTAGTAGCTCTCCTCTGGCGTTTCTAGTGCCGATGCCATAATCTCCTACTGCCTGGTCTCAAGCCTGCCTTTCCCCTACCTTTGCATTAAAGTCGCCCATCACTATAGTATACTGTGTTTTTACCTTACTCATTGCCGATTCCACGTCTTCATAGAAGCTTTCAACTGAAGCGTCATCATGGCTGGATGTAGGCGCGTAAGCCTGTACTACCTTCATCTTGCATCTTTTATTCAGTTTAATTACAATACCTACCACCCTTTCATTAATGCTATAGTGTTCTTCTATGTTGCCAGCTATGTTTCTGTGAATTAGGAACTCCACTCTCAGTTCTCTTCTGTCTGCCAAGCCTCGATAGCAAATGACGTGCCCATTCTGTAGCACAGTATGGGCCTCATCTGTCCTCCTGGCCTCACTGAGCCCTATTATATCCCATTTAACACCCTCTAGCTCCTCGAATAGTACAGCTAGACTTCCCTCACTAGATAAGGTTCTAGCGTTAAACGTTGCCAAGTTCAGGTTCCAATGGCGGCCTGTCCGGATTCAGAGATTCTTAGCACCCTCTGCTGCGTTGCAGATCTGACCGCCGCCGTGGTCAGTTGCTTCGCAGCTGCTGGGGACTGAGGGCCGTGAGTTATTTGACGTATGCATGTGGGAGGTAGTGGCCAGATACTGCACCAGGGTGGCCAATCCTTCTCTGGTGAGGGAGTGCGTTCCCGGTGGTGGTTACCGGTGAGACCGCACCCCAGGCCTCTTAATGCAGTTCCATCAACACGCAGATTTTTTTTTAAATCCGGTTCGGAACTGTGCGGCACCGGGATTTGAACCATGGACCTCTTGCATGCGAGGCGGATGCTCTAACCACTACGCCATCGCCGCACCTCACACAGGTACTCACAGGTACTGGTACTGACAGGTACTAATCACAGGTACTGGGGTTTTATTGAACCACCGAATAGCTAGCGCTGGGACGATGCGTCAGTCGTGGCTGGCTCTCGAGTTGAGAAGAGGCACGCGATCTTCTTTCTTTCCTCCAGATGGTAGAGCCGCTCTTGCAGTCGACCCACTACGTGTGCGTGGCAATATTATGGAAAGATTCGAGATGGTGGTACTTGGAGTGTTGAATAGGTGGACGAACGGACAGACAAACAGATGCATGGACGGACGCACGGATGGCTGCACAGATGAATGGACGCATGGACGGACGCAGGGGCGGATGCATGGACGAACGCAGGGATGAACGCACGGATGGACTTGCGGACGCACGAACAGATGCACGCACGGACGAGCGGATGGACGCACGGACGGTTACACAGACGGACGCATGGACGGACGGAAGCAAAAACGAATGGGCGGACGGATGGTTCACCCCGCTCTCCATCATTCACTCCGTGGATATGCTGCCATTTTTTTTACTCAGGCTGTATTTTCAATACAGGCGAAAATGACTGAGGCTCGCGTACCAAGATTTAGGCGGACGTTAAAGAACCCGGCTGCAGGTAGTCGAAACTTCCTGAGCTTTTCACTATATGGTGTCCCTTATTATCGCTTTGTTGTTTTAGTAGGTTAATTAATCCCCAACAATTACAACGAACTTTTTGCACTCGTATCATAATTGCTACATCACAGTTAAATAACTACAAATCATGTTCTCTCTGCTTTCATGGCTTCACTGTCTGGCGATTAAATTAGGTCAAGTCTAACAAAGAAACGAGCCCGTAGTTCATTTCCTGTCTGACGCTAATATTGCCAGACATTCATGTGGTGGGCCTTCCCCAATAATATGTGCTTCGATGTGACACGCAGTTTTTCAATAACAAAGCCACGTCACATACGTACAGGCGTGAGCATAAGTGTGCAGACCACGGGATCGCGTGGCCGAAGGCGTCGACGCGCTATCTAGCGACGAGACGCTTGCTGCAGTGCCCATGCGCGTTCCATCGTATCAGTTGGACTCTCAACTTCACCTACCGGATGGACGGACGGAGGTCAGTCCGTCCGTCCGTCTATCTATCTATCTATCTATCTATCTATCTATCTATCTATCTATCTATCTATCTATCTATCTATCTATCTATCTATCTATCTATCTATCTATCTATCTATCTATCCGTCTGTCCGTCTGTCCGTCCGTCCGTCCGTCCGTCCGTCCGTCCGTCCGTCCGCCCGTCCATCCATCCATCCATCCATCCATCCATCCATCCATCCATCTATCTATCTATCTATCTATCTATCTATCTATCTATCTATCTATCTATCTATCTATCTATCTATCTATCTATCTATCTATCTATCTATCTATCTATCTATCTATCTATCTATCTATCTATCTATCTATCTATCTATCTATCTATCTATCTATCTATCTATCTATCTATCTATCTATCTATGTAAAAGACGTCACAGAGGATGGGACTGCAGAAATACTAAATACACCACGCTCCATCCCTCAAAAAGGAAAATTGCATTTTACTGGAAGATGTAGATGTCTTGAATGATTGTATATTTTCTGTAACAGCCACGGAGGGGCGGAAGCGATTCCAATTTCAACTTGTTCTTCGACAAAAACGAATGTAAGGAAAGGTTAATGGGATAAAAAGAAATGGATGCAACGCGTGAGGGGGGGGGGGGGGGGTCATCCACGTGCGGTCGAGAACCCGATAATCCTGGAATGAATTCACGCCGAGTGGTTTCATCCCGGACAAAAAGATTTTCAGTAGCACAGAAGGGCCGTATGTTCCCGTTCGCTTTACGAAGTCATGAATATGAAGGTAACATTCCACGAATGGTGGTGTAGAAATTCCAGTGCGCTCGCATTTACGAGCTTTGTGCTTATTGGAATACCTCAATTAATGAATTTCAGGGACAATGTCCGGCAAATGAATGCGACACAGGGCTAGTTCGTAAATCCTTTTGTATTTTAAACAGCATCGTGACTTTCTGACGCTCTTTTACGCGCACCTTAGCCTATGTAGGCAGGCCTTGAGTATTTCTCCCCCATTGAAACGTGGCCGTCACTGCCGGAACTTGATCACGTGACCTTTGGGCTCAGCAGGGATTGAAAGAGGTCTGAAGCAACTTGTAAACTACACGCCTTATTTGAAGACGGCCGTAAATAGGGGATATTGCACATGAGTTCTTCGGAAGCCCACTGTTAGGCAGAACGATTTCAAAAGGGATGATTGGCAATCACTAATTTGTCGCACGAAGCCAAGACAATTCGTTCTGGTTAAAAAATATTCCTGGTCCGAGGATGGAATCCGGGACTAAGGTCTTCCCGATGCTGTTGCTCTGCCAATTTAGCTAACCAGGATACTAGCAAATAATCCGAACAAGGACGAGTTTTGTTTTCAAGTAAGAACTTTACTTTCTTAGAAACCCATATGAATTTCCTTTAGGCTTCGTGCTACAATGTAGTAGTTGTCACGCCTTCAATAAAACAGGACAAATGTAATGAGTTAGCACAAGTTTTTGTCGCTATTAATGACGAAGGGTCGTCCCGTTGCGAAGAGCGGTTAAAAGCGATGTTTCATCCACCGACAATCTTCTCAACTACGCCTGTGATATGACCAATACTTACACAAATAGGGCCACCAAAATTCAAGTTTGTCATTTTCCACCGAACCGAAGTGAACTCCGTTATTCGGAATGTCCGACGTTGATGCAACACCGGTACGAGTATTTTGGCATGCTACGACTTCCCTACATGACACCCGAGCAGCAGCAGCATGCAGCCAGAAGGTCAGGCGCGCCAGAAGCAATTTCCCAGCTATTTCCGCTCAAGGAAGCTTACAGGAAAACCGAAAGTGGCGAATCTTTCCTCGAGCAACGAAAGCAGGCGTCGACGCTATGTTGAGACGCGTCGACGCGGCTTAGTCTTGGCCTACATGATCAGCCCATGCTTTGGCGCTGTGCGACAACGTGGCAGCCTTGATGACGTCACGGTAGTACGTTTCATGGACAAACGCATTGTCATAGTGACGTCAATGGTCCAAAATAAGGAAGCCCCATTCCTCCCTCTCTTCCTCTCTCACGTAGACACAAACATCATGAAAATGATGGGAAAACAACACGTCGAACACAGGAAACTTGTCGTGGGCTGGGAAGCTATGAACGGGCGGGTTCAGTTTGAGTGGAACACTTATGAGAGTAACATGCGTTGCTATGTGGGGTTTAACGTCCCAAAACGCTCGTATGATTATGAGAGACGCTGTAGTGGAGGGCTCCGGAAATTTCAACCACCTGGGGTTCTTTACCGTGCACCCGAATCTGAGCACATGGGGGTACAGCATTTTCGCCTCCACCAAAAATGCAGCAGCCGCGACTGGGATTCGATCCCGCGACCTGCGGGTCAGCAGCCAAGTACCTTAGCCACTAGACCACCACGGCGGGGCTTCTGCGGAGACGCACAGGGTGGCGGAAGGGTTAAGAAAGCAAAACTATACTATAGCTGCTAATACTTATAGCTGCTAGCGAGCAAACAAGCCAATATTCTGAGGCGTACATCGCAATAAGTTTATATTATTTAAGTTTTTTAAGGGGGTAGTCAATGGGGCAACGTTAGACTTGAAACGATGGGCGCATACATCAAATCGTTGCTTACTATCGGCATTAAACTCAAAAGCGCACAGTTAGAACACACTGAATAGCACTTCTCACAAACTGTGGCGAAAGCGGGCACTTACGATGCATGTGAAATATTTTCCCGCTTGGAAAACACAAGCTAACCCAGAACTTTTCGCAATAGGACGTGTCCACAGTTACAGCTGGCTGGGTAGAGTGACCGAATAAGTGAATAAACTAACCAGTGTCTGCAGCGGGACAATAGTTAGTTTCTTCCAGAAAGAAAGCGCCGGATTGGTTTAGCATCTGGCAAGCCTTCATTAACACTCTTACAATGACTACGAGGAAGTACACGAACGTATTTCTAGCAGTAGACGTTAAATAGAGAACGATGAGGTTGTTCTTTTTCTTTTCTCGCATAATGGCGCAACGTTTAATTCAGGATGCACTCACGGAAAAATAAGTGCGAAAAATACGCACGCCAAGGAACAAAGACGGCCAGCAAATTGGACTCGGTTGATGTTGTGTTGCGCAAGGCGTGTCGTTTGCTTCCTACTGTTCGTGCGTGATTTATTACACGCCCAGTTGTTTGGGGCCGTTTTGACAGCACATGCACGTTTTCTCTTATTGCGCCTCGCGCCTAGACGAGGCTAACAAAAAATAAAATACGTGAAAAGGCCACGTAATCAATAAAAAGAAGATGGTATGTAAAGAGGAGCGAAATAAGTGCTTTTCTATCCCGATACGCTGTTGCTTTACGATGGATTTTGTGGAGTGGTGCTCTAGGAAGGTAAATATTACAGACAAAAAAAAAACACATACACAAGTTTGTGGACTGCGACTGAATGATAATGCGTTCTTGAAAAGCTTTCTTAGTGTTTTTGAAAATATACCCGACTGCCCCGTGAAAGTTCAGCTACTGAATGAAAGTATTTGCACAGTCAAATGAGTGGGTAAATGAAGGAACCGAAATGATGACACGCAACACTGGCGTTCATTAACGCAAGATGTATAGCCTCTTTAACCTGGTTTGCGGCTGGGCTGTATTCAAAGTCACTATAGGTAAGAAAGGCTTGCAGCTGAGTTTGACTAACATCAATATTATCATACCCTTAGGATAGCTTGCCAGTGTCCTGTCCAGTGACTGTACCTCCAACTTCCATTGCACACTCTTTGATGATACTAGTAAGACTATCGTTCATTGTGTCAACGCTAACGTCGGTTACCTCGTTTGGTGCCTCGAGTATATTCTGAAGCGAAACTATGAATTCCTGTATTTTCGCTCTCACCGCTAGTTCATTATTCGGCTTCTTGCGTAGGAATTTTTGTCTTTGCTTTCTTTTTTCAAATATAGGTGAAGGCGAGCTCTTACCATTTTGTGGTCACTGCATCAGATCTTGCCAACTACTACTACGTCCTGTGCAATGCCTGAGGGTGCACACAGAATGAAGTATATTTCATTCTTAGTTTCGCCATTAGGACTTTGCCACATCAACTTACGGTTAGCCCGTTTTCTGAAAAAGGTATTCAAGATCCGTAAATTATTACGTTCTGCGAACTCTACCAATAACTCCCTTCTGGAATTTCTGGAGTCGGTGCCACTTTCCCCCACTGCATGGTTTCCAGCCTGTTTCGTGATTCCTTTGGCATTAAAGTCGCCCATCAGAATAGCATACTGTGACTTTACTTTATTGATGGCTAACTCTACGTATTCATAGAAGCGTTCAACCAAATGATCACCATGGCTCGGTGTAGGTGCCACCTTCATCTTGTATCTTTTGTTAAACTTAATTATGAAACTTGCACCCTCTAACTGATGCTATAGTATTCCTCCACATTGCTAGCCATATTCTTCTATATAAGAAACCCTACACCTAGTTCATTTCTGTCAAATATTTGACGGTATAGCATAGGATGTGTCCGTTATTCAGCACTGTATAAGCCTCACGTGTCCTCCTGACTTAGCTGAGCACTATTATATCCCATTGAACACCGTCTTATTCCTCAAATAGAACACCTAGAATAGCACCACTAGATAGCGCTCTAGCGTTGAAGCCTTAGGTAGCCAAGTTCAGATTACAATGGCGGCCTGTGCAAAACCAGATAATCTTAGCACCCTCCGCTGTGTCGCAGGTCTGATCGCCGCCTTGGACAGTTCCTTCGCAGCCGTTAGGGACTGAGGGCCAAGGTTTAATTGCTGTATTCATGGGAGGTTGTGGCCAGGTCCTATTAGGACGGGGCCACTCCCAGAAAAAAATTTCCCTGACCAATTGGAAATTTTCAATTGGATCCCATTGAAACCAATTGAAAATTTCCCATCATGAAACCAATTAGAAGTTTCCAGAGAATGAGAGGGCAGACGCCTTAGCTCAAGAACTTACAAACTGAGCGGGAAGCCACAGCCCATGCCAAGATAGTCCGCTTACGGCGCAAGACATCTTCGAACACCAACGACGCATGAGAGAACGTCTAGCACAACCGCACCCGCAGCTGCGCACCGCAGAAGCTCGCGCATACAGAATAATTCAAACGCGCACCTACCCCCACTTAGAGCGGGCGCACCACATCATCATCATCATCATCATCATCATCATCATCATCATCATCATCATCATCATCATCATCATCATCATCATCATCATCATCATCATCATCATCATCATCAGCCTGACTACGTCCACTGCAGGACAAAGGCCTCTCCCATGTTCCGCCAGTTAACCCGGTCCTGTGCTTTCTGCTGCCTATTTATACCCGCAAACTTCTTAATCTCATCTGCCCACCTAACCTTCTGTCTCCCCTTAACTCGCTTACCTTCTTTGGAAATCCAGTTAGTTACCCTTAATGACCAGCGGTTATCCTGTCTACGCGTTACATGCCCGGCCCATGTCCATTTCCTCTTCTTTATTTACACTATGATATCCTTAACCCCCGTTTGTCCCCTAATCCACTCTGCTCTCTTCTTGTCTCTTAAGGTTACACCTACCATTTTTCTTTTCATTGCTCGCTGCGTCGTCCTCAATTTAAGCTGAACCCTCTTTGTAAGTCTCCAGGTTTCTGCTCCGTAGCTAAGTACCGGCAAGATACCACATGAATGCCAAATTATATGGCAGTGCTGTCCCTGGTGTCGTGCACGGCTGTCACTGTCGCATGTGACGTGGGAATGCGCGACAGACCACACGAGGCAAACTCACCTGGGTTACGGGCTTATAGTCTAGGGAGCCATGGGAGACCCTCTTCACTCGGCCAGGGCTGGAGGCCCAATGTAGCCTCTTGGACCGGGCGGGGCTTGTAGCGAGGATCACTGGAGTCCTGAAATAGGGACCCACCCACTCGCTCTTTCCTCTTGTATCCCGGAATACCCACACCGTGCACCCATACGCGGGAGAAACGTCGGCGCAACCTTCGTGCCTTAGAGCGGGCATTTTGCAAACAATTTTTCTTCTGCGCTGCACAGCTCAAATACGCTCGAATCGCCTTGGCGTTGCTTAGTCTCTAGATTTTTCTCAGCAGAGGGAAGCATCAAGTGACTTTAGAAGGTCAAATTAGCAGTGCAAGCTGTTTTCTGGGATTGTACATGGAGGAGTGGATATGTCGTTCTAAAAGGATAAACCAAGTACACCAGCCCCAGTCGTTCACCGTTAACAAATCGCAGGTAAGTGAGGGGGGTGCGACAGAGTGTAAGATAACTCACGCTTTCTCTCCCAGAAAAAAAAAGAAATAGACAACACACCGTTCTCCTATTCTTCCCTTCTCCTCCCCCCCTTTTCATCTATGGCCCTTTTTCCACTCTCAAACAGAGGCTGAGCTGTGCTCCCAACTATTGCCGCAGAAATAGCTTGTTTTCATCTCCTCAAGCTCTCCTCCTCATCACCTGTTAGTCAAGAGTGGTTTCAGACTAAGCGTAAATATATTGGCCAGGAAAGCAAGGACGGAATAGACGGAAAGACCGAAAGATTAGCCAGTCTTCAAAAAGGACTGCTACACTGTGCTGGGATAGGAGCATGCGGAACAGAAAGTAATAGAAAATAGGTGATACAAAACTTGATGCAAAACGGCAGAGAGGAGCAAAACAAATGACAGTGCATCACGGGAGGCTCACGCAGCTGTTGCATATATTACAGGCCCGAGCCACAATAAGCACCAAGAGTTCGTCTGGGGCGCAGGCCGGCCCGTTGGCGCGCATGAACGCATCATGTGCGCCGGTACATTTCCCGTTCTGCTGTTGCGTCTGTTGTTTCCTGCCAACGCAAACAAAAGGACGCACCGAGCGACAAAGATTCGCCTGCCTCTGTGAAATGCTTGCGCCGAAACACGGCGCAGATCGTACGATTTGCAAATGCGTCTACGTCACTGCCGTATGTGGCGCCGCATAACTGCGCTCGGCCGCAGCTGAAAAGTCGGAGCGAGGGAAATAGATCTTACTCAGCTGCAGTAGATTTACGCGGGAATAGATAACTTAATTCTAGACTTATAGCCGTTTAGGCGTACGACATGAGCCGCTATTTCAGCTGCCGGATGTTATTGGGCTGTGGCCAGTGTCCAGATTCTGACCTGCTTCCGTCTACGAGATTGCCAGTTTGGCCAGCTTGTTAGCCGGCACACTTACCCGTAACCTTTCGTTTATTTAAAGACGATTCGAAGTCCCATAGCTATAGCATCTCCGAAAAGTCACTAAATTTTCTCCAGCATGTTCCTTGAAGTAATAACAGTTGCGAAATGTTTTAATTTCACGTCTCGAAACCTCGCTATGATTAGGAGAGACGTCATAGTGGAGGGCTGCAGAAATTTTGGCCCCCCGTGGTTCTTTAAGGTGTGCCTAAGTATACAGACCTCTAGCATTTACCCTCAACCGAAATGGCACTGTCGCCACCGGGTTCCAACCCGTGTCTTTCGAATAATCAGCCGAAACCCGTAACACACACACACACACACACACACACACACACACACACACACACACACACACACACACACACACACACACACACACACACACACACAAACACACACACACACACACACACGGAAGGACGGACGGATGGACTCACGGATAGACGGACGGACGCATGGATAGACGCACGGATGGTCGCGCGGACGGACGGAAGCAAGAACGAACGGACCGACGGAAGCACTGACGGGCTGACGGACACTTCGCCCCACTCATCATCATTCACTCCGTGGATATCTGTGATTTTTTTTTATTCCACTGCTCTATGGCGGCGGCCTCGCTCACTCTCCGCCGATTCATGAAAAGACAGGAGCCTTTCTGCGAGCACTCGTGTGCGTGCGCGGAATTCTAAACCAAAGTGCTTCTGCACGCCTCTTATGCCCCATATATTACACAGATAAACTGGATCAAGAACAAGCTCGTCGGAGGTGGTGGTAGACATATTTAATTACAGAAAATGTAGCAGAGAGTTGCGGCATATTGCATGATTGAGTGGCAAGACCCTATACCGGGATGCCAATGGAGTCGGCCGCTGCTCGAGCACGCCTCACCAAGAAGCGTTGAGCATCCAAGGTCGAGCAGCCGAGCAGGTGCTCCTCCCAAGCCTCTCTAGTTCGCATGGGAAAAGGGGTGAAAAAGGAAGGGGGTTAGTAGGGCACAAAGCAACGACGTGGTAGGTGTCGGCCAGGACCTGGCAGGTCGAGCAGGTGCCACTGATTTCTGGTAAAAAATGCCTGGTTACCGCCGGACTGAGATAGGTGTTCGTCTGGAGGCGGCGTAGTGTTCGCTCGTCCGCTTTCTCCAGACCACTTGCAAGGTCCGGGGACAGGCGGCGCGAAGCCCGGTAATAGGCACGAATTTCGCGAAAGCACGTCAGATTCGTATTGCCGGATTCCGACTCGAGACATAGAGGGGCAACGGCCCGGATGAGAGAAGCGCGGGCAACGGCGTTCGCCGCCTCGTTGCCGGGCAGGCCCGAGTGGCCTGGGGTCCATAGTATACGAATGGGGTGAGGTTTGAAGCGCCAAGAAGCTGCCTGAAGTAGGCGAGCTGCCAGCGGGGCGATGGAACCCTGAAGGTATTGGGAACAGGCATAGCGCGAGTTCGTCAGGATGATGCGTGAGGTGGGATGCGAGGCAACCAAAGCAATGGCAACCTCCTCAGCTTGCGTCACAGTGTTGGCTCTAAAGGAGAGGCCATCAACGTGTTTCCCCTCTGTGATCACGGCGGCCGTGAAGTGACATGAGGGGGAGGGGCCCGAGACGTCTACGTAGAAAACGCCAGGGCGCTCGGAGTGTCGCGCCTCAAGGGCCATGGAACGTGCTAGTCTGCGGCCGGGATGTAGCTCGGGATTCATGTTGCGGGGTAGTGGTTCCACCCATACTTTTCGCCCCCAAAGTTCCGGTACGGGCACCGGAGTGTCTTGATCGGAGATTGCATTGATGCCGAGCCTGTGTAGTAGACGTCGCCCTGAGGGCGTCTGCGACAGACGACTAATTTGGCTAACACGATGAGCTTCCCGCAGCTCTGCAAAGGAGTTATGTACCCCCAGTGCCCGGAATCGGCTGTTGGAGGTGGCAATGGGAAGGTAGAGTGCACGTTTGTATTCTGAACGAATGAGGACGTCCAGCTGGTGCTCGTGGTGAAGACGCAGGCGAAGGTAAGGTGAGGCGTACAGGACGTGACTGGTCACAAACGCATGGGCCAACCGCATAGACTGAGTCCCACGGAGGCCGCCGCGCTTGGTAGACACCCGCCGTATCATACGGCTCACCTGTTCGCTGCTGCGTCGGAGGCTTGCTATTGTGTCCTTGGGATCCAAAGATGAAGTGATGTGGAGCCCAAGAACTCGAATTTTCTCGACTGATGGAACGGGACCGGGCGGAAGCAAAACCTGGGGTGGGGGTAAGTCGGATACCGAGAGAACAGCCGATTTAGCTGGAGAGCACTCTAGGCCACACGAAGCAGCGTAGGCGTTCACCAGAAGGGCAGCCTTTTGTAGGCGCTCTTCGATTTGAGCTGGGGAGTTGGTCCAAATTGCAATATCGTCGGGCCACCTATTGCCCGTAAATATAATTTTATCGCAGTTTGCAAAGCACTCCGTTGCGCGTTTCTAAGCATTACGTCATCAAAGCCAGACACGTTTTCGGAATCAGACTGGCCCATGGTATAACCTTAGTACAGCGTTTTTCTTTTTCCTTTTGAGAACGAAACATTGTCAAGCACTCGCATGGCTCCGTGGAGGAACGCACTCTTCTCACGTGGAAGGCCCGGGTCGAATTCACACTGGCACCAATGATTTTTTATTATTCATTTATGTACTTCTTACTAGCATTTCCGATGGAGGCGGAAATGTTGTACGCCCGTGTGCTAAGATTTGGGTGCACGTTAAAGAACCCCAGGTGGTCGAAATCTCCGGAGTCCTCCACTACGGCGTCTCTCGTAATCATATGGTGGTTTTGGGACGTTAAACTCCACATATCAATCAATAAATCTAGCATTCTAGCCCATCGACAAAACAGACTTTTTGACCAGAACCAAAGTCACCGCCGACGCCTACATAAGAATTTCTGAGCAACGAGCTCTTTATCGTTTTCCCGTTAAGATGCGCTTAAAAATAAACAATTTTGTCTCAACCACTTTATGATTTTCGCCGACAAAATCAAAGTGTGCGAGTCTGAAAACAAATTTAGTGAACAAAAGTTGCCAATGCAATCAAGTTTCATCCTATAAGATAAGCTAAAGCAGAGACACACACGCGTCTTCATGGTAAACAAAACGTCTCAGTCACAAAGCAACACTTGACGTCCCCGAAACGAGTGAACACAATTGACAGGTGCACCTGTCCTGATTTATTTGGAGTTGGATCGTGATGCCGGTGTAGCTGCAGCCTTACGTTGTTGATTATTACGGCAGTGCCCATATGACGTTGTCACTAACTGTCGGCACGAAAGCCAATCAAACCTTCCGCGCTGAAACGACACGAAAACATCGCGCAAATGCTGCCAGAATCAGCGAAAACGCACCTTGAGCATCCGTGTGTCAGTACTATTGCAATAAAATCTATCAACACACGCACACGCCCGCACGCACGCACAAAAGCAAGCGTACACACACAAACACCCCCACGCACAAAAATACAAAAAGAAGAAAACCAATAGTTTCGCCCGAGGCGAGCATGGTCCACAAATGTATTCGCGGCCACACCGACGAGCTCAATACTTTCTGCCAGCCCGCGTCGAAGCCAGCCTCATAAAACGCGTTCTATCGCAGGGGGAAATTGCATCCTTGTATCGAGACAAGGTTAAATTGCCCGGTTGCGGCGCGTCAACAACAAGCAGCCGGTACACACCGGCAGCGCGCCACTAAGGAAGCAGTCGGCCCCGTTGCAACCTATAAACTCGACGAGTTCTTATGCAGGCAGAAAGGAAACGCGAACGAAATCCAAGAAAGCAAGTAAGCGCGCGCCTCATTAAATTCTAGATGCTGCCGTTGTCGCCGTCGTCGCCCCCCCCCCCCCCCCCCCGTACGCGAGGTATTGCTGGACGGTGGAGGCAACCCCAGGCAAGGCCGTCGCGTCGTTTCAGTGGTCTCGGCAGCTTTCGCCCTCTCCTCAGGTGACGTCGGAGGTCGCACGGCCAACCTTGGCGTTTTCACGGTGACGTACTGCGTGACGTTGAAGAAACAACAATAATGCAGCGAGAGAGAGAGAGAGAGAGAGCGAATTGATTCTGGCGGAGAACTTGCGTAGCGCGGATCGACAAGGATGCCGTACGGCCCGATCGAACCGCATGGATGGTATAGCGCGCTTTCCTGCGACAGTCTCTAACATAGTCAAATTATATAGGTCGCGAAACTTCGAACGAGAAGTGTCTAAAACCTTATGGTAGAAGTGTGAACGCCCACCCCCTGATAACCAAGTGAAATTCTCAACACACACACACACACACACACACACACACACGCACACACACATATATATATATATATATATATATATATATAGTTGTCATTCAGTGTGTACCAAAGTTAATTATAACTTTAGTTTTTGGCTTACCTTACACCTGGCTAAATGGTTGATTGCCTCAATTTTTAATCGAATGTCATAAGTGTGTGTGAGGGGGGGAGGAGGCGTATTCAGGCAATGTTATATCAGAACTTGTGTGGTTCGGCGCATTGCCGGGTCAACGAGGCATTGCTAACTTTTGCGTTGTGATTTCGTGCATCATACCATCGTTAGTTTATTCATTTGCTTATTTGCTGTTTACTGGCGTGACATTTGAAAGCTGAACTAGATCGCAATAGGTGCAGATAGTCGCTCCTGTGACCTTCGACTGCTTTCGCTGGCGCACGACAGGCGTGCTTTCACCTTTGGTGACGGTGAATGCGACTCGCTCAGCAACGAGACTGTATAGTCTACGGTCGCCAGAGCGAAATTCCGAACGCTGCTGTCTCGCTGTAGTGGTTCTCGACGACGGGGAAACGTGAAATTTCGAACTACAATATATGCTATTGTGCTAGTAAACAGCTGTGTCATAACTTCATCCGCGAAGTTTTTGGTGTATATTCCAAGTGCACCATATGGCTATAGTCAAACAACTTTGCTTCCTTAATCTTTCTTGTTGGTCTTTCGTTTCTCTCACACACACAAATAGCGAGCCATAAGGCGCATTAAAATCACGTGTTTATAAGTGCACGTAAAAGGTCAGAAATTAAGAAAAAAATGGCAATATTACGCCACGTAGGGCAGATGCACCACATCGCTGCTGCTTTCAATTGTGACGTGATATTGAAGTTGTTTTTTTTTCTCGTTTCCTATTAGTTGTCCCCTACATACGTAGATGGCGACAGTGGCAACGAGCCGCCAACTATTGGATACAAGGGCTTCTATGGATGTTACGCTATTAGTTTACATATACCTTGGTCTGAGATGGTGGAACTGACAGGATTACAGTCAGACAGCCCGATGTTTTCAAACAGATACCATCATTTTGAGTATTTTTTGCTCAGGCGTGACATTCCGAAATTTTTAAACCTGCTGCGTTGAAAGAAACGGCAACCCTCCGCTAACCAAAGTTAATACCGTACCATTTGTCAAAATAAAAATGTGGTGAAAAATATTTGTTCATTTAGGAGCTCCACAGTCATGCAAGTATTCTTTTTTCTCGCAAGGTCATTGAATAATAACAGATGCTTTGGTTTATTGCAGGGTTTCTACAGGCACGCCTCAAGGATCCGTGATCTCACCTATTCGCTACTGCATCGGAATGGCCGGGCTGGTGAAGAAACCGGAAACCATTAACGTGAACCGACATGTAATGTATGCCTAGTAAATAATAATGTGGACGACGGAGCACTCGCTATGAAGAAGAGAGGTTCGAATCGGCCACCAACTGCGTTGACGGGAACGCAGTAAAGGCGAGTAAGCTATTCTCCTCCTTGGAAAACTAATAAATAGTACGGGTGTGCAGACGCCACAAGGATGACAATGCAGACCTAGCAATCTGTTTTCGCTGGCAGTGTACACCAACCGGAGGTACAAACACTAAGGCCCTCATTGACAAACGCGCCTCGACTCGAAACTCGACCTCAAGGAATCCTTGACGACAGTTTCGCGTTGCAATTTCCGCAACGCGAAAAGACTCAAGGATCCCTTGAGGTCGAGTTTCGAGTCGATGATCGTTTGTGAATGAGGGCGTTAGGATCTTGGGAATGTGGATTCAATCTAATCAGTGGGCGGACCATGCACTAAGACTGCCGTTTTGGTCTGTGGCTTAGAGAAAGAGAGAGGGGTATGAAAAAAGGAAGGAAGAGATGTTAACCCGGTAGCTGTTTGCTACCCTGCTTCACCGAGATGGAGAAGTAGGAGTTGGAAAAAGGATAGTAGAGTAAATGAAATAAGGGAAAGGCAACAACAGAAACATAAGAATACGAGTGGAACTTCAAATCTTATTTCTCTTTTCTATTCTCACGTTTCTGCGTCGCATTTATTTCTGTTGCGCGCTGATATGTATAACCGATCACGACTAACCATCACGATGAGGAATCACGAAGAGAAAACGAATGAGTCTTACACTATGATGAACAGATGGAGACGTAGCTCGCTTCTCAAATTGCAAAATTATTGCGTACTATGACAGGACTAGCCCTGCTACGGCGTCTAGGTCACCGGGATAGCACAGCACGTATGTTAACACGCGGTAGGCGTATACCAGGCGAGGTTAGGTGTAAATTTAAGGCGGCTCTTTTCCCTAGTCAAATGTGTCATTTCGCTCCCGAAGACAGACGCAGAGCACGACGGCGGGCAGCCACAACGAATATCCACTAAAGCTCAAAGAACAGCGTTCACATTAACGCAACTACTGACGTGACCGTAAGAGACGTAGTAGTGACGATAATCGGCTACTTACTAAAACGAGAACGTTGCGCATCTCTGAAGAACTGCGGCGAGGAGACCTAGTAGTTACAGAAGATGGATGGATGAACTTTATTAGGTCCTTCTGAACACACTTTAGCACGTTGCGGGCCACAGTCCCACGTCAGAACAGAAAGATCAAGCCTGCCTGCTGCGCCATGGGCCCGTTGGACTGCCCATAACTGTTGTTCGAGTTCCGAGCTGGTAATTTCACCCTCCCATTTGGAAGGCGTGATTACTTCTTCTTCATCATCATCATCATCATCATCATCATCATCATCATCATCATCATCATCATCATCATCATCATCATCATCATCATCATCATCCTGACTACGTCCACTGCAGAACAAAGGCCTCTCCCATGTTCCGCCAGTTAACCCCGGTCCTGTGCTTGCTGCTGCCAATTTACACCCGCAAACTTCTTAATCTCATCTGCCCACCTAACCTTCTGTCTCACCCTAACCCGCTTGCCTTTTCTGGGAATCTTGTCAGTTACCCTTAATGACCAGCGGTTATCCTGTCTACGCGCTACATGCCCGGCCCATGTCCATTTCTTCTTCTTGATTTCAGCTATGATATCCTTAACCCCCGTTTGTCCCCTGATCCACTCTGCTCTCTTCTTGTCTCTTAAGGTTACACCTACCATTTTTCTTTCCATTGCTCGCTGCATCGTCCTCAACTTAAGCTGAACCCTCTTTGTAAGTCTCCAGGTTTCTGCTCCGTAGTTAAGTACCGGCAAGATACAGCTGTTATATATACCTTCCTCTCTAGGGATAGTGGCAATCTACCTGTTGTGATTTGAGAGTGCTTGCCAAATGTGCTCCACCCCATTCTTATTCTTCTAGTTACTTCAATCTCGTGGTTCGACTCCGCGGTTATTACCTGCCCTAAGTAGTCTTCATGACGGTGCCCCGCGTTACGCTGTGGTGAAGTCATCACTCAAGAATACGGAGTGATGCCTTCACCACAGCGTAACGCGGGGCACCGTCAAAGCATGCGTTCTAAACTACTATATCATTGTAGAAGGAATATGTATTAGCTTGCTGTGTTTCTGGATGAATCTCGTGCAATAGCGCGGGGTTAGGGTATACCCCACTTCAAGAAGCCTGAGGATCAGAGCTTAAGGTATGCTTAGTTTTCTGTGTGGTGGTGGACTATGTTGCAAAAGAAGCATATTTAAAATACGAGCGCGATCGAAACTACGCCGGGGCGTAATGAAACGGGGACAAGTGGCAGGGAGAAGGCATGCAAAACAAGCCTGTCTCATTGTGTCCCTGTGTAGTAATGCGCTCCCATTTCAAGTGTCATGAATCCCTCGACTCACCCGCCCAATCAGCCATTCCTCCAAAGGAGAAGGCTGTCGTCTCTCTAGCTGTTGCTGAATGCAACAGGTCCAGGCTTTTTCTGATAATTATCACGGACTTGCAGGCCACTTGCCTGAGATTCACCAATAGTATACGATAGGCGGTAAAATATCGTCGGCATCTTAAAAGCCAGGGGCGAAAGGGAAGAACAAATGTCAGATAATATGGTTCCATCCATGAAGGCATTGCCGGGGATCTCCAGGTCGACCCCGTAGCTCGAAGATACACCATTCGGAAGAGATCAAAGGTCGGGGGTACAACAGAAGAGAGCGCAACGAAGAGGAAAGGTGGGCAGGTTAACCGAGCCTCGTCTCGGTTGGGTATATCCTGCACTTGGGGTGGGGAACAGGAGATAATAAAAAAAAATGGACGAACAGAAACACTGCCCTACAATTGAGAAAACTTTTCGGATTCCTTCCGCGCAAAAAGAAGGCTGTCGTTTGCCACACGACATACAATTAGACAGAGAGCAGTTGGTGTAGTAACGCGCTCCCACAAGGAGTTTCATATTTATGTCTCTTATTCCCAACGAAAAAAATATCCAACCATATAGACAGGCAACTAGTGGTCCCTGTGTGGTGACAAGCGCAGAGCACACCACGCAAGCCTTAAAAAGTCAGTGTTCCTTTGGCATTTGCCTAAGACAATGCAAAGGCGATATCAAACTGCCTATTTTTCGTCTCAATCGATGTATTAATCCTCCGCTATGTTTCATAAGGAGTTAGGTGAACATAAACAAACCAGCTGTCGAGACTGGTAAGTAAAGGCTAGAAAATATATGGGTGGCTGAAAACTACGCAACACAAAACACGAAAATGTGTTGCGCTATATATAAAAAAGTGAGAAAGGGGGCCAGAAATGATGGAAGCTTCAGCAGTGGTAGTTAGTACAAACAGCAGGTCATTAAGATAACCTATAGAGATGTTTGTGGCACTAGCCATCAACCCAACTCAGAGGGTATGTTCCTAACATTCATACACCCGTTCCGGCAATGCTTTAACGACAACCGTTGCTAATGGTATCGGCTCCTCTTCCTCCATAACTAATAGCAAGTAAGCGATTATGTAATCATTTGCGAGCGCCGGACATGCGTAGTAGTGACATTAAGATGCACTCGCGCCTCACCAACGTGCGAAGGTGTGCCCCGAATTCGTTTCTTCCTTCCTCTGCACGCGAAATGATGATAAATTCTTTCAAAACGTTCCAGTGCTCAAGACTTGGCGGCTGAAGCATATATAGACATCCAAGACATTCTTTCGTCTTAGCACTGTGGGTTGAAAGTTCAGTGAAGACAAATTAAAAAAAAAAGTTTTCACAAGTGAATTTGCGCATTGACTAAATATAAGTCTAACCGGACCAAGTACAGTCTAAGCGACGTGGGGATTAGAAGAAATGATAACACATTTCGCGTTAATATCACGGCGCGTTGAATCACTCCAGCAGGATTCGTATGACTGGTTTGTTGAAAATATGCATCTTGATGTTGAAGAATGAAAATGGCGAGTGAAAAGACACTAAGAAGCCACGACAAGCCAACAATGGATGCTAGTGGCTGGGCAGGCTGGCATGTGGAAGGCGCGCCCGAAACGCTCCAATTTCATTTTAGCGCGCGAAATACCTACCCTTTCTAGATTCAGAACATTCTCCGAACTAGAGAGTCATACAGCGTTGCAGCGCGTACACTTCAACGTCTAGAGATCATTGATAATGCATTGCCTAGCCAAAAACATCGGTCTCAAGCACACGTCCATTGCTTTTCGGGAGAACAAAGCAATTTAGGGGTCGCTTAATGTCTGCAAGCATACATGTATGAATATCATAATCCACACGGACACTGGTGGGAGATCTCGGAAAACAGCGTTGTTGATACAGCTATTAGATCAGCTGTCGATAGTGAGTTTGTTGAGGGAACCATTCATCCATATATTAACCAAGAAATGAGAAAAGAAAATCTTATGCCAGCTAGCCGCCGGAGGTTATTCACGGTACTGCGTGAAATTTCTTACAAGCAATCGCTAAATGCTACCTGAGGTTCACGTACCTTTGGAGGGTGCTGTAAAATGAGCCGCAACCTTTTTTTCTTCCTGAATAAAGCTTGTTTAGCAAGAGACCAAGATTTCTGGTCTTGGAAAACTATTATGTCAAAATGTAACGAACTATCTGATCGGTTCTGTTAGAAGAAATAGTGTGAAATTTTGAAAGAGAATACTAATGATTTTGCAATTTTATGATTAGCCTCAACACGAAATTGCCAAATAAAAAAAAAGTCTTCCCCACTACATCGTCAGTGTACACTGAGTGCAAGAAGTTTAACAAAACCATGACTCTTGTCCAGGCGGCAGAACTGCACATCGCAATGATTTGATTGATATGTGGGGTTCAACGTCCCGAAACCGCCATACGATCATGAGAGACGCCGTAGTGGAGGGTTCCGGAAATTTCGACCACCTGGGGTTCTTTAACGAGCACCCAAATCTGAGCACCTGCACATCGCATTGACAAGCCGGTAATAGAACCTGTTTCGTCCATTCCTCCGGTCAACGATAGAGTTGCTGCGATTTTTTTTTAATAATACCGGATTAAGTCACCGTTTGTGATATCAAACGCGGAACTACGTCGACGGCATCAGGAACCTTTCGCTCTTCCTCTATAACTTTCCTTTCACCTACTTCCTTCTCTAATGCAAGCAAGCCCAGCGGGCTCAGGCGTGGTTAACTTCTTTGCTTTTTTTATCCTCCTTATCATCCTTCTCCAATCAACGAAGACGGCGTCCAGATTGTCGCATAATTACATACGTATACCGCAGGGAAATATGTGTGAAACTATACAGGAAAGCACGCAAACACACCGTTTAGTCTATAACGTAATGGCAGGACACGTTAATGGCCAAGTTGGCGTTCGACGTCGATATCGAAACTCCATGCCTCGTTTCCACTTGCGACGCGCAGTTTGAGCACGAAGAAACACGCGCGAAAACCACCGGTAGAACACAACATCTTCGAATCACGTAGTCCAAACTGCAACAGCCATCTTTCTATCTTATCTGCACGTCCGCGTCGTAAAGCGCAGGCAAACAACTCACCCGTTCACCTTGCAAGTGAAATGCGCGGTTTGTGCTTGTCAACAGACCATGAGCACAAACCCCTGAAACAAGGCCGTGACAGAATACATTGCACAAATTATGCTCGCCATCGCAAGGCCCTGTGCGAAAAGAAATACACAACAGACCACGAACTTATGGTGCATCGATTTCACAACGTCTGACTCATCACAACGTGGCCGTTGTAAACGATAATGATGACGAAATTCACAGGAAATACCTTTGAAACGTGGCGAGGGTTATAGCCCCGTAGTATGCTTGCTGTAATCGGGTGTTTTATCGTTTCGTATCACTGATTTATCGCATCTATCTACCCACCGCGTTGCGCGTTTGTAAACTGGGTACATACATCAGATTAACTTCCATGTATTTCCCTTTGCACCCTCTTTCAATTGTTACAGTCTAATACTTTTCTTGATGTCTCCATGTCTACTTTCCTCAATGTTTGACCACTTTTCTTACTGCATTCCTCTATCTATATAATGTGCTCTCAATAACCAATTTTCAGGGTTTGACAAAGAGGAGACTACTAACAAATCAAACGCGAGCAAGAAAAAAAAAGAGAGGAAAGGAACCATGCGGAAGAGAATTTCGCTGTTCTGGTTCCTGCTCTTGTCTCGCATTCAGGTTGTTCCTCATTGTGCTGTTCGACAGGATGTGCCGAAAAGCCTGAATGCATCCAATGCCTTTAATTACATTCGTTCTATCAATCTAATCTTTGTTTATTTTTTTCATCTCTTTCTTTTTTGTGCAGCCAATACTACGCACGTTTATTGACGATTTCAACAGCTGGTGCGACGGACGGACGGACGGACGGACGGACGGATGGATGGATGGATGGATGGATGGATGGATGGATGGATGGATGGATGGACGTACGGATGGATGGATGGATGGATGAATTGATTGATTGATTGATTGATTGATTGATATGACTGCACCCGTTAGATGGAGCAGCGGCTAACGCCACCCAGCCATACTTCGTTAACAAAAACTAGTTTTATCATCTTTTTTTTTTCACCTTTAAATTGTGAAGTTATGGACTGGCCCTTTGCCGTGAAGGATTTAATTTTCACTCATGCCTTGCTTGTAGCCACCAATCAGATAATCTACTTATAGTTATTTCTACCCGCTTAAAGTCTATTTTGCCTTCTCTGTCCCTGAATTCCAGTGCTTTCAAAAACTCTGCGCCATCATCCTGAGCTATAGGGTGAAACCCTTTACAGAACATTGTCAAGTGTTCGGAAGTTTCTTCCTCCTCTCCACACGCACTGCATACCGTGTTTAGCGCCACGTGACCGAGCGCGAACGCACTTCAGAGTCCCGAAAGCGTTGCACCCAATCGTTACACCCACTCTTTTATGTGCGAAGCACTGCTCACTTACCTTATGCTATCGCTTGACAGTGTGTAGCATACTGAACATGCATTCACGTCTACAAATGTCTTCTTCTTCGAGTACCTTCATATTAATTCCTTATTTTCATCAGCAAAAGAAACAAAAAAGTGCGCTTGGCGTAACGCACACAAAACCACGAATAAAAATCGAACAAAGGGAAAGAAGCGCGAAATAGAAAGAGAGAGAAAAGAAAAACATAGAAAAAATGTTGAAGAAGCAAGAAAATGAAAGGCATGTTGGAAAATGATTGAAAAAGAGGACCACGAGCTGTCACGCGCTGCAGCAGCAACTCACGAAGTCGGGGTGCGGTTTGTTATAAATAAACCCATTTTCCTGTGAAACGGGAGGTTCGATTTCCTTCAAGAAATAGATAAAAAGAGAGGAGGATAGAAAAAAACAATACTGAACAGAAGCAAAGAAAGTTTGCTAGTTCCACACTTTTTCCAAGCTTGGTACCCCTAGTTCGAGGCTGCCCTAAACTAATAAATAAATAATTAAAAATTGTGTACTTCGTCTAGGGGCCTTTTTCTCTCAATATATCCCTGAAAGACACCGTTCTTCCCCCCCCCCCCCCCCCCTTTTTTTTTATACACTGTCACGACGCATGCGTCCATTCCCTGGCGGTAAAGTCGCGAAATGCTGTGGAAGAGTTTCGATCTCGAAGGCTTTTGTTCTGGCAAACGCGCACTTTTTCACGATGCCCCAGCGCACACGCCCTTCCCTAGCGGAAAAGCCACGTAACAGCTCCTGGTCTCGGAGGCCTTCGTTTCACAGCAACGCCACGTCTCCCAACCCTACCGAACCCGACGCTAGGGGGCAGCCCCGAAAAATGGAAAAAGGTGGATTTCGGTTGGCCCCGCTCACACTACAAACCCCGCCAAAAACCCCTGCCCACCCTAGTAAAACTGCCGAGGGCAGCAGAAGATAATTTAAAAGGGCGGTTTCTACGCCGTGTTGGAAACAGCGACCGCGAATGTGGTCGACGTTAGTAACACGGCGACAAAATAAATAAAGAAAAAAAATTAAGACAGCTTTGAACTAGCGGTGCCCAGCAGAGAGAACAGTAGAGTGTTTTTTTCTCTTGTGTTTTTTGTTTTGTCCTTCTCCTTTTTTTATTTTCCAGCTTTTCTGTCCTTTTTTCACTCTATATCTATTTATTTGTATTCTGCTTACTTTTTTCACATCTTTCTTTATTTCTCGCTTGCTTGCTTTCTTTCAACATTTATAGCTGGTTTTATATGCAGCACTCCCCATTTAATGTCACCACCAAAGCGCTCAACGACCAAGAGATAGAAGGCTCTTTGGCATGACCAGACACTCTTTTTCTTAAAGAAGGCAATGCTACAAGCGGTCTCGCGTGCGGTAACACCAGCGTCGGGGTGTTCGAAGCACAAGAGGAAGAAGAATAACTTTGGCGCTAGCGCGGGCTCAGATGGCTACACCCAACGGCAACTACGGTATACGAAAGCCCACATACGACAGCTTTTCTCTATGCGGTAGCCGCCGTTAGCGACCGCATTAGGTCAGACAACCATCGTTTACATGCGAGGTGAACGTGTATACTGCGGTCATCGAGACATGCATAAAAAAATCCATGTCCAAGCATCGAGGAAAAGGACTGGCTCGCTTCCAGGTTCAGAAAATCCTTGAGATGCACATAGATTAACTTTCCTTCCTCTCCCTTTTCACTCTTTGCGAGTCGGAGTACATGCTCAGATGCGTGAGAATAGCAGAAACGTTATCGCTCAGATCTGGCTTCTAAACCGGTCCGAATGAAGTCCGCTGCATTAGGCCACCACGATACGAATGGAGGAAGTGAAATGTGACTGCTGAAAGCTCATTTTTTTTGCAAAGCCTTGTATATGTCTTGCTCTTTTTCATTTATTTCGATGTGAAAGCATTGAAAGATAGGCTGAGTTAGAGCGAGCTATCACAACGTAAAGAAATTCACATCGAATCATTAGGCAAGCAAGGAAAAAACTGAGAAAATAGGCGTGCCTTGTTAAATTTTCGGCAGATTCCACGTACCATAAGAATCAATGACATACGAAGTAGGCGGAGAAAAGGTGACTGCGGTATAATTTTTTTCGAGCAAATGTGAAGCCAGGGATTCATACAATTGTTGTATGCTCATGCGTATGTTGAACAGTCACGTATATATGTTTCATATAACCAGTTTACAGTCGCGTAACGAGTCCAATGGCATCATTCGTATTACCAATACTGAAAGTAGTAAGCTGGAATGCAGAGCTTGTGCTGGCGAGAATGGTAGCCTTGGCAAGTGCTACGTAACCAACTTCAGTGGACGGCGCTTAACTACAATTCGTATTAACCCGACCTGGCACCTATATCATTGGAGTACACATGTAATGTTTATAAAGTTAGACAGCCACAACCGCCACGACAATTGACGTTTCACCAACGCTACGCCTGCATATAGATCTTTTTCCAAAGCAGCTCCGAGAACTGCCATGGTTCTGTGATGAAATACTTGATTCACGCAGACTTCTTGGGTTCGATTCCTGCGGGGGGACCCTCATATTTCTTCTTTGCATTCATCTTGTCAACGCTGCCGATGTCGTTTTATCTTAACGCTCTCGAAGTTACCATTCCATGTTCTATCCGTTCCTCGGTAAATATAAGCTGTCAAACACCTGTGGCGCATATCCGCATGTGGTGGGCCACGGCCACGGGTGTATGCCACACCTGTGGCACATACCCGCATTGATACATACATACATACATACATACATACATACATACATACATACATACATACATACATACGTACATACGCACATACATACATACATGCATACATACATACGCACATACATACATACATACATACATACATACATACATACATACATACATACATACATACATACATACATACATACATACATACATACATACGCACATACATACATATATACATACATACATACATACGCACATACATACATATATACATACATACATGCATACATACATACATACGTACGTACGTACATATATACATACATACATACATACGCACATACATACATATATACATACATACATACATACATACATACATACATACATACATACGTACGTACGTACATACGCAACATACATACATACATACATACATACATACATACATACATACATACATACATACATACATACCACATACATACATACATACATACATACATACATACATACATACATACATACATACATACATACATACATACATAGATAGATAGATAGATAGATAGATAGATAGATAGATAGATAGATAGATAGATAGATAGATAGATAGATAGATAGATAGATGAGTGTGGGTCAGAGAGAGAGAAATAGGGACACCAGAACTTCCTTCTGGTCCTCCGTTCATCATTCCAAGCAAAGCATCTGGCAGCTTCGCACTATAGTGGTGCCAAGGTCGAGAGAACAGTGCAGCTGTTGGCCTCGTCTTCCTTAACCTGTGTGGAACTCCAATACGAAGCGACATTTACCTTCATATTTCCTATACATGAACGTATGCATCACGCAGGAGAGCTTTACATCCCGCATTTCCCGGGTTATAGACCCGGGACATACGGGTCTAGTGATGTCATGCTGACGTTAAAATGTTCCATGATCTGTGACGTCATTGACGTCCTATATGACATCATAACATGATAATTTCTTGAGTTATTCGTGTCGACAGTGATGCTGCGGGACGACGGTCAGCGGTCAACTTTCGTATTTGGTGGGGCATCTGAGGACTTCGTCTTAATAAATGTTACATGCGCTCAATGCTCAACTCCGTCACGTTTTTCTTTTTACACGAGAGTCTTTCATGCCCGGCTCTGGGACGTTCCTATGTCAAGGATTTAGCGCTCTAAACTGTGCACTAACAGACGATGAAGAAAACGTTCTGCCGGAGGCGCTTCTGTTGTGACTCGAGCGCCCCGCCTGTACGCATGGGGGACCCCTATACAGGGGTCCCCCATGCGCGCGATCTTATATTGTTAGGGGGATGCTTTGTACGTCTTGTGCTTTCCCAACAAGATTGACTTGAATTTGCACAGCGCACAATGACAACAAAGTTCTCATTGCTCGCTGCAGCGTATGGGAAAGGAGCGCGTTGCTCAAACACAAAGAAGTATCAGCTGTAGCAGTTGCCTAATTAGGCTCGTCCTGTTTGTGTGTTTTTTTTTCGCGCGTATTTTATGCTTCAGCAGCCACTGCAAGTTTCAAGCTGTTTGCAGTTTTTATAATAATAATAATAATAATAATAATAATAATAATAATAATAATAATAATAATAATAATAATAATAATAATAATAATAATAATAATAATAATAATAATAATAATAATAATAATAATAATAATAATAAATTTGGGGGCCCTTAAGCTTCGCCTGTAAGAGTTGAACGCGATAACAATATTTCGTTTTCAGTGCGCACTTCGAACATTTAGTGTATGAAATCTTTTCCAGCTTGCTATGCACCCACTACGTGTCCTTAATGGTTCAGTAGCGTGTCTGCGTTTTGTAGTGGGTGTCTGACCTTAAACGATGAAGTCATTGTGTTAATCCTATGTTCTGACGCCCGATGACAATACGCGCTTGTACCCCACTTTAATACGGCTGTGTTTCATGCCGTATTGTGAAGCATGCACACAGGACGCGCATGTTTGTAGAGCATGCAAGTTACTTCACTGACGTCCAAGCAGACGAAGTTACTTTCACTCTAATTCACAAGCAGAGGCGTGGCTGTGTATACTCACCAGCCACGCAAACAAACCGGGTTAAATTCGCACTACGACCCGGAAATTTTACGTGCGCAGTTCCTTATGGTCTAGGGCATGACGATAGTTCCTTCTCGTCTCTGTGTCGTCGTTTTGTTCTCGCGCTATAACTATCCTCATGCCATACCAACTAGCCCAAGCTGCCACACTTCTAAGTTACATGTATAGGGCAGTCCATGCCTGCGGCTGTAGCCAGCACGGCATATCCACAGACGGATGGACGGACGGACGCTTCGCCCCACTCATCATCATTCACTCCTCGGATGTGCTGTGATTTTTTAAATATTTACTTTATTTGCATCTTTCCCAATTTTGCGGTCATACAAGCGTGACTTTTCGTTCATAACCAACGACGCCGATGCCGGAATTTCTGCGAAACGAGCTTTTTAACTCGGTCGCGTTAAAACTATCTCCAGTTTCTCGTCGCAGAACCACGATTTGAATATGTGAAACGCCGTAGGGGAGGGCTACAGAAATTTCGGCCGTTTGGTGTTTCTTTAAGTTGCCGTTCTTCATGAAATTTCAATTTGTTGCGATCCCATTCGTTGATTCACCCTCGCGGCGAATAAATCTGAGCAATAAAGGCTGCCGGGGTGCCCCTCAGCAGGAAATTAATAAATCTCACGTTAAACCTCGATACACGCCCCAACTCTCCAACGAAAATACGCCAATCTAAACAAAACTAATGACAAGTAGAAAATCGGTGCTTGGCGACGAACGCGCTGTAGACGGGACTTTCTTACGCGAATCTTGCTCTCGGATATGGAAGCCGGCCAAACGCTGTCCAAGTAGGGATACCAACCATTCAATAAAGAAAGTGAAGACAGGGGGGGCGGCGGCGAGTACGCTACGATAGCAATCCAGCAAAACCAGTTCTTCAATATTGCGGTATCTTTCAGACAAATCAGTTGTTCACTTATGATTGCACCCTCTTAAACCACCACTTCAACTGGCTACGTGCTGTTTGCGGCTCTCCTTCTTTCTGCGAAATGTACTCGTAAGAGTTGTCGCCACTCGACGCGGTGGATCGGCTAATGCGGGAAAAGCCTTTCGTGGCCGCCACTATATAACTACCACAACATACGTGTGAACTTCGCATTTCTTAGCGCGAGGAAAGTTGCTGGGCACGCGTTTGATCACAAACATTTCTTTTTTTTTTTTAACTGGACGGTCCGGAAGAAATCCGGGACCTTTAGCTGCCCCGACAAGGACAGTTCGGGGCTCGGGACGATGGACGAAAAGTCCGGACAGTTTCTAAAAATCTGGAACGGTTGGTGACCCTATATCCCAGACATGCCACGATAGAAACAAACAGCCACTCAAAGATTAAATATAATGCTTCGCTGAGAGAGCTCGTTCATAGTATTCAAATGAAATCAAAGCGCTATTAAAGACTGGAAAGAATAGAAAGTTGGTATAACAAGAGTGCTCGTGACGCGTCTTCTTGTGTATACGCACACTCCGTCTTCTTCCCGCTCTGCTTTTATCTCAATACAGAGAAAACCTGTAACTTTCTCGCTCTCGCTTGCCACGCATTAATAACACGACCTTATGATTTGCTTTGTGCGAGGTAGGCAATAGCGCGCTCTCAGCTGGGCTAGTTGGTTCGTAAGCATTAAGACACAACAGCGCGAAAATGCAACAGTCAGCATACTGGACAGGTGTGCTCACTGTCCGTGTATTCAATTTTCACGTGAATTCATTTGTCTGCGTGCCTAATGGTGGCTCAACGGTCGCGTGCGACAAAGACCACACACTGGCGAAATCGTTGAACAGAACTCTGGCGACGCGTAAAGATTTACGCTATAGCACAGACGAGCGAAACGCTGCTAATTGCGAGGGAGGGTGCGGCGCAGCGAATTAGCTCGCGGAACGGGTACCCTCGGAAGGTGTTGTGTGCGCAGGTCTCCGCAACCGGTGCCTTCCACAGCCGGCCGGCTCGTAAAAAGTGGCGCAATGTCTCCCCCGAGCCGGCGGCAGCCGGTATCCGCAAGATCGGGGCCAGATCAGTGAAAACGGCGCCCCGAGTCGAGCATTTTACGAGCAGCCATGCGGAGAGAGCCGGATCCGCCGGTCGCTTGAAATGCGTCGAGTCAACCCCTTCTTTTATCTCGGCCGTTTTCTGCTCCTCCGCGCACGCCGGCCAGAGGTTGGCACCGAAGTCACCCGCTTACAGTTTCTTGTTTGCTTGCTTGTTTTTGTTTTCCTGTCGAGCCGCGTCCCTCCAGCGAGGGGACGCGCGCGCGGCCTGGAGTAGGTTACGTGAACTCACTCCTCCTCTCCTACTCTCCCATATCCTCCCGACGCGGCGCCACTGAAGCTGTCGTGGGAAAAGATAGCTCTAACCGGAAAAAGTAGCAGATGCGAGCCGGTTATATGGAGGCGGCAGTGTGGAAACCAACAAAGCGAAAGTCAACACAGAAGCAGCTTAGATTGTTCGTGATAGAGTTTTTAGTTTCTACGGAACTCGACTTGTTGAAAGGCGTCGGCAGTGAGAGAAAAAAAAAATGACGTTATCAGATGGCCCGCGCGTTGGGATTCGGTGCTATGCAAATAATCACGACCACAGTTGGCCATATCCAGATGCATTGAGAGGTTAACGACAGCTACAGGTTAAACAGATCGTCTTGTGGTTTGCTACCGTGCACAGGGATGATGAGCTATCGGAAAGGAAAATGAGCTAGCGTAAAGAAAAAGATGGGATTTCTACAGATTAAACTACATATAATGAAGTGATGATCAAGCTCGAATTACTTCGTTAAATCCGTAAAATTGAGAACTAGAAACCACCTGAGCACGATAAGGGTGCTTAAAGCATTACGACCCAGGCGCATGTCTGATAAATCGGAACGCAAGAGCCTTGAAAGATTGATTCATTTGATATGTGGGGTTTAACGTACCAAAACCACCACGCGATTATGAGAGACGCCGTAGTAGAAGACTCCGGACATCTCGACCACCTGGGGTTCTTTAACGTGCACCCAAATCTGAGCACACGGGTCTACAGCAATTTGGCCTCCATCGAAAATGCAGCCGCCGCAGCCGGGACTCGATCCCGCAACCTGCGGGTCAGCAGGCGAGTACCCTAGCCTGTAGACCACGGCGGCGGGGCCGGCTTTGAAGGAATGTCCCGCCTGTAGGCAAGTACGTTCTGACGCTTTTTCCGCAAACATTTACGGCTTCCTGAAGAAATTTCCTCGTGCAATCCAGCGCGTTGAGGCGTTAAGGAAACACATGCCGTCGTACTTCGAAGCCAACGCATATCCACTGTGCCGAATAAATATACGTTCAATGGTCGTCATACGAATCGTGTTCATCGCCCGACCAAAGCGAAGAGGCGACTGAATCGCATCGTTCTTTTCAACTCTCCACCATTATTTTCCCTCTGTTCCAGCGCTCTGAAATATCGCCATCACCAACTCAGACCATTAGGAGGACGTGGCGTAAGGTTCCGTAATGGATGCAGCCCCAACGTTTACGCGCTGCTCGAGAATTTCGTCCGTGAGTTTCCGTAAACTTTTTTCCAGAAGAGATGTCATGCTCGAGTTGTGCCGTGTGTAGTAAGTAGAAAATCATCAGCATCATGAACCGACACGCGGCGTATTTATTCATCTTCCTCCTCTTTAGCGGCCAGTAGACGCGCGCCCATTTGTCCGGCGTGGGATGGAATAACTGATGGGTGAGATAACGGGTACACCGAAAGAGCAACAAAAAGAAATTCTTGTCGAAAAAAAAATTGTTAGCGAAGTCAGATTCGAACCCGCTTACCCACGATCCGAAGCCGAGCGTCGTAACCGCTAAGTTATCGATCAACTTTTTTTTTTGCTTTATTGCCTGTTTATAGGCGCGTTACTGCTTGTTTTTGTTGTGCTTGTGGTTTTAAGCTATTGATCAACGTACGTCAGAAGACCATATTCTATGTAGTATAATACCATAGTATGCATAGCATAGCATAGTATAATGTAGTCATGGGTTGGGAAAGGAAAGTCAGAGTGAGGAGAGATGTGAGACTGAGCGGAAGGAAAGAAGAAGGAAGCAACAGCACAGAGAGAGGGGGAAAGCACAAGTAAGCGGGAGATGAAAAAAAAGGGAGCGGGAAAATGGTAGAAAAAAATTTGAAGAGACAGAAAGAGAAAAAAAAACACAAGAAAAGAAAGAAAAATTGCGTAGCCATGTGTAGAAAAACCACGTGTAGAACAATCATGTAGCATATAGAAAAGAGTGTGAATTTGCCACGTGAAAGGCCCGGCCAAGCCAGGACCAGCTGGTGCCCACCAGCTGTCCCGTGTGATTCAGCCTTGTGTGACTTAGCGCACGCTGCTATAACTAATTATGTTTCGCCAGAGGATAAACCAACTCTATGGAGCGACTCTAAGGGCCTGAACTTTCTGTCGTGACAGCACTATAGGCGTACGCACAGAAGTGAAAGGAGTAGGCGGGTGGGGGGGGGGGGGGATGGGACTGGGTCTGAACGCTTATTTTGATTCGTTGCATCCGTAAGGGTTTTTCGCTCATGCATAACGTCGCCAACACCGACACCACAATTTATGTGACGCGGGCTATTTAACGCTATCGCGTCAATAGACAGGAAAAGACAGCCAGTCTTTAGGACGACAGGCTGCACGCCGCGCTAGTGAAGTATTAGGGTTCCTGTACCACTTCACCAGGGTGAAGTGGTCTCTTTTAACAGCAAATGAGAATCCGAGAATTGACATGTCCTAAAAAAAAGAAGCAAGGAGGAAGAACGACAAAAGGGGTGGCAGGGAGGTTAACCAGGCACTTGTCTGTTTTGCTACCCTACGCTGGGAGAATGGGAAAGGGGAGTATAAAGATGAGAGAGAGAGAGTGAAAGGAGAGAGAATGAAAAGAGGAGAAAAAAACGTGGCTCATCCTACTATCTATAGAAATGGGCGTAACACGAAAGTGAAACGTGTCTTAACAGACATAGTTGAGCGTTTATTGCAGCGAAAGCTGTTATGAGATCAGAACTCGGGTCACGTGCAGTTGTCCGCCGCCGTCGCCGGTGTCCGTAACCACATCGCGTGAAATTAGAAAAAAAAAACCTAGCACCAATGACACAGTGGGGCTCGAACGAGGTTCACTGGAGTATTCTACCACTGAGCTACGCCATTGCTTGTGACTTGCTGTCAAACTTGCCTTAGGCAGGCTTGAGGTCGGGAAAGCAATCGCGTTAATACGACTTATAAAGCGCTTTAAAACAGCGAAAGAACAACGAGTCGTAGCACAATGCGAACAGCGTAACGAGTGGACCGTCAAATGCTCCAATCAAATACAAAAGCTTGTTTTTGTTCCTCTATTAACTATGGCGGATACCATCTTCTGCCACAATTCCTCATCGTCGTCAGCCGCTGCATGAACAATTGGCACAATATTCCTTGCAAGTGTTTAGTGGATACCACTCTTCCCAGAGAATGACGATAAATAGCATAGCGACTGGTGGCCTACTACTAAAAAAATGCCCTAGTGGGTATCAAGCAAGTGTGCTTGCATCAGTGACCTAACGAGTGTTTTGAAAAGTATCTCAAAGGCCACTGTTTTAGCTGTCACTGTGACTGTGTGTGCTGCACCTTCCGCGCAGGCCTAGAGCTTTATATGCATTGCTTCAGCAACAGCCACAAATTGCAAAGTCATGCGAAGAATGGTAAGCAGCTCGAAGCTTGCAGCGCACACCTCGAGAAGAAAGCACGCAATAAATTAGCATACACAATACGAGCGCGGACTAACAAGTGTCACACCTCGACACCTAAAGCGCGCTCTTCACACAGAGAGAAAGACGCACGAAACGAGCGCACAAGTATACACAGGACAAGCGCGAACAACTGCCACAATTCATCGTAGGTCAGCAGCACGCTCCTTTTAAAAACGCGGCATCGGCAGCGAGCGAAGTGACCTTCGTCCTCTCCCCAATCACGAGTCTGATTTGTGCGCGCACAGATGAGGCGGCGCTTTCTGGAAGCGACGACCTTTAGAGCGCGCCTAACGCAACGTTAGGAAGCCTTCAGCGCGCTCCTTTTGTAAACGCGGCATCGGCAGCGAGTGGAGTGACCTTCGTCCTCTCCCCAATCACGAGTCTGATTTGTGCGCGCACAGATGAGACGGCGCTTTCTGGAAGCGACGACCTTTAGAGCGCGCCTAACGCAACGTTAGGAAGCCTTCAGCGCGCTCCTTTTGTAAACGCGGCATCGGCAGCGAGCGAAGTGACCTTCGTCCTCTCCCCAATCACGAGTCTGATTTGTGCGCGCGCAGATGAGACGGCGCTTTCTGGAAGCGGCGACCTTTAGAGCGCGCCCAACGCAACGTTAGGAAGCCTTCAGCGCGCTCCTTTTGTAAACGCGGCATCGGCAGCGAGAAAAGTGACCTTCGTCCTCTCCCCAATCACGAGTCTGATTTGTGCGCGCGCAGGAGAGACGGCGCTTACTGGAAGCGACGACCTTTTAGAGCGCGCCCAACGCAACGTTAGGAGGCCTTCATGTGCGCGTCGGCTCGGAGGTGGTGCGCACATGGAGGCTCCCTAAGCGACGTGAGCCCGTCGCGCCATCTCGGTACTGATAACGAAAACACGCTAATGCTTCTCAAACCGTGTATGGTGGGCATAAATGGCTTGCCGTTAGCACCCAGACCACGTATTGTAGCTAGCGCCGCGCGCTGCACATTGAGAGATTGCTGGTTGGACGCTACGCGACAGAATCTTTCTTCCTGTTTTTTTCTTAGTAATATGTTAATAATATATATTTTACACCATCATATCCGTTACGGAAATACGTCAGTGAAGCCATGGTGGGCGCCGGCATAAAGCACTTTCTTGTTAAAAAAAGTAGGAGGGTACATCCATGCAACTGACCACCACATTGTTTATACTGTGCGCTTGCATCATGACGATATTGTGCCTTGTTGAAACAAGAGGCCCCTACGAATGGAAAAAACCCTTGAACCTTTCTTCCCTCGTTTATGTACATGATGAGCGAACAGCGGACAAGCGTCACATATCGACCTTGGCCTGTTGATGGTGTCAAAAACGTATTAGTCTAATTGATCGCTTTCCCCTTTATTTTTGACCCTTTTACCACCTCCAAGTTTCCATCTCTGTCCACCTCAGAATTCCTACTCAAGTTTAGTTTTGGCGTTCTTTATTTCGACGTCCCGTTGAGAAAGGTCTCATTTCAGACGCTGGACACGCCGCATTGTATGCCGAGTAGCCATAAAGTGGTTGGCGACCATGGACGAAGGGAGATCAGCTAATGCGCATGGACATTGACTTACTTTGCAATATCGACTTGCTATATTATCACTCACGCACTGAATAATGTACCAGTGCCGTTTCTATTCCTGCACCCTCATAAATATCTCGCCAAAGGTTTGGACATATTTGCCTTCCAAATGAGATCGCACCACCGAACTTTGAAGGGCTAGTCTAAGGATTTTTTTTTAAGATCTTTATGCGCCCTCGGGCTTGTCCGGGAACCTCTTTGATACCTGCTCAGCATAAACATCACTGAATCTCGGACGCCTTCCTATTCCTGGAAAGCGTGAGAAGCGAGACAGAGCTGCGCAAGCAAACAAACGCGCACTTTCGAAAGGCGTAGCCTTTGCCAAGTGACCGACGACGTACACTTCATAGGAGAGGACCGCGCCAGATCGCATTGCTTTGATACTCGAGACGGCATCGCTCTCGAAACGACTCAGATTCGCTGCCGCATCGCTATCGTCGCCATACGCCCGATGTTTGTTTGCTCCGGGCTCAAGGAGCATTTCGAAACGTGCAAGCCTCTATACGCCTCGTGACAAATCCTCCTCTTATCCTTTTCCATCGGTAATAATAATAATAATAATAATAATAATAATAATAATAATAATAATAATAATAATAATAATATAATAATAATAATAATAATAATAATAATAATAATAATAATAATAACAATAATAATAATAATAACAATAATAATAATAATAATAATAATAATAATAATAATAAAAATAGAAACATAACAGAACAAATAAAAAGAAAACCACGTCCACCTCCTTGAGAGCGTTATATATCAGTGCTCCAAATCACTTACGCCTGTCCTATTGCGCTTTGTAAATAAAGTGTGGGCAGTGCGCGAAGTATGATATTACATCGATAGATAGATAGATAGATAGATAGATAGATAGATAGATAGATAGATAGATAGATAGATAGATAGATAGATAGACAGATAGATAGATAGATAGATAGATAGATAGATAGATAGATAGATAGATAGATAGATAGATAGATAGATAGATAGATAGATAGATAGATAGATAGATAGATAGATAGATAGACAGACAGACAGACAGACAGACAGACAGACAGACAGACAGACAGACAGACAGACAGACAGACAGATAGATAGATAGATAGATAGATAGATAGATAGATAGATAGATAGATAGATAGATAGATAGATAGATAGATAGATAGATAATCTCACCACCATCTTATTGCGGCCGCTTTGGCAAGGATTCGAACCAGCATCCTCAATAGCTTAGCAGCGCAATACGATGATTGATTCAGCATCGACATCACCATACGGTTTTAGCCTTTTGAACACAGCCTCCACTATTTTAAAAGCCGAATCGGCAGTGTATACGATGCGACGAAGCCAACTGTGATATGGCCATAAGGCGGTGCGTTGCGCTAAAGATTGCAACAGAACAACCATTGCACCGAATGTGAAAATCCCTCGTCGTATAGTCATAGGAGGAAGTGAGCGAGCGATATAGTTTTCCCCGATGTCCGTGCCTCGGTGTAGGCGCGTGACGATGAATAGGAATTTCCACCACTGACTTATTACTGCTTATTATTCGCAACATGACTAAAAGTGGATTGAACTTAGGTGTACGCAACACTTCAGTTCATGGCGCATGAACCGTGACTGGTAAAGTGGAGATAGCGAGCAATTCGTTACACATAAAAAATTAAAAAAAAGGTTAATTACATATCGCCCGTTCATTGCAGGAAAGTCATTGTGTATTCAAGAGATCACCATGCCCGAAGCAATTCAGTGGTAAATATAAAAAGAATTCATCGCACGTTAGGGTGCGTACATGGCTAACCAGGCTCGTTACTCCAGGTAAAGTTCTAAAAGGGGGAGCCCTATTCGAGGCAAAACAAGATTTCCGACCATTTTCTTGTTACGAGTGTTGTGACACATTCAGGTTAAATGGAAAGGAAAGTTGACTGGCTTCTCTTTACGGAACGCTGCACACACAACAAATCACTGACTTTTTTTTTCTTTTTAGCAAATTTTTCTGCACGAAGGTGTGTTATGTCGGGGTCAACCAATATTTTAGTGACGCATTTTTGTCACGGAAATAACGTTATAAAATACACTTGATCAAAAGACAAAGGAAAAAAATCCGCCAACAGTAGTCTAACCCACTACCGATCCACGACAAACGATGCCGGTCACTATATCCTAACACTGCACGCTCTGCACTCACACACTGCAATCTCGCAGTGCTCCTGGTAAAGTTTAGTGATGCATCATGACCATGACGTTCCCGATTAGTTTCTTCAAAGCGCCGTTTCTACGCATCGTTTCTACGCGTCGTCCCGTTCGGCACGTCTTCAATAGGTAAAGTGCAATTTCGTCCTCACGTGGTTCCCTTCACAGTGGAATATGGCGTAAATTTTAAATGCGGAGCGTTTTTTTTTGCGTAGTGCAAAAACGTTTGGTATCTATCTATCTATCTATCTATCTATCTATCTATCTATCTATCTATCTATCTATCTATCTATCTATCTATCTATCTATCTATCTATCTATCTATCTATCTATCTATCTATCTATCTATCTATCTATCTATCTATCTATCTATCTATCTATCTATCTATCTATCTATCTATCTATCTATCTATCTATCTATCTATCTATCTATCTATTTTCCAAAATTAGTATGGAAGGGTCACATGGCTTGACGAATACGACTTGCTGGTCACAATGCTGTCGCGATACCGTCGTGTCGGTAATGTCACAGTGCGGTCACGTACGTCGTCAAATACTTTCCGCCAGACAGTGGCACATATTCGCGGGCGGCTAAGTGCCACTGTTGACGGACACTTCATATCTACACAAGAGGCTTACAAAGATGGTTCAGCTCAATTTGAGGACGTCGCAGTGAGCGATAGAAAGAAAAATGATAGATGTAACATTAAGAGACAAGAAAGAAGAGAACCGAGTGTATCAGGTAACGAATCAGGGTTAAGAATAGCATTGTCGAAATCAAGAAGAAGAAATGGACATGGGCCGGGCACGTAGCGCGTAGGCAGGGTAGCCGCTGGTCATTAAGCGTAACTGACTAAATTTCCAGAGACGGCAAGTGGGTGAGGAGGAGACAGAAAGTTAGGTGGGCAGATGAGATTAGGAAGTTTACGGGTATAACGTGGCAGCAGCAAGCACAGGACCGAGTTGACTGGCGGAATATGGGAGATGCCTTTGTCCTGCAGCAGGCGTAGTCTGGCTGATGATGGTGATTATCAGCTACCCGGGAACGGCAATAACATACATGGGTAATTTTAACGCGTGATTGTTAAAAAGAAAGCTTGCATTGGCTGCTTTGGTCCAACGAATTTAAAGAAAAAATGTCACGGTGTCAGCAGGAATGGAACGCCAGAATTCTGCGTGGCAACCAAATATTCTACCACAGAGCTAGCTATACGACAGCTTTTTTTTATGGTATTTAATAAAGTATTTGCGTAATAAAGACAAAATCAAGCGCACAAAAGTACAATGAAATGGCGACAATAAGCGCCCAAGCATTACTCAATGGCTAGCACAGCGTGAGCTCTTCACATCGAGAGTTCTTCACATCGTGTTGTGCAAACAAGAAAGGGGTAAGGTCAAACCGCTCTCTAAGATGGAGTACCAGACCGGTCTAAAGTCCAGCTCGTCGTAAATTTTTTAGGGTGGATAGCCATTTGAAAGAAGTGTGTGCTTGAAGAGGTGGTGGGCTCTGCATTGCGGTGTTGCATTCGTACCTTCCACAAGCTGTGCATACCCATGAGGAAGAACATATCATACGGCACTTCATCAAGCGCTGCTGGTAGAAGATAACGTATTGTGTGAGAATTAATGATAAAACATTTTTTTAGTGCTCGCTAAAGGACATCCCGAAAAAGCATGGCATCTTTGCAGCTAACAAAGCAATGTTCAATCGTTTCCGGCACATCACACAGACGGCAGTTAACAGACGGAATAAAAATACCCTTTCTTTTTAACCATGTGTTTACCGCCAATGTTTCAGAGTGGAGTTTACAGAAGAATGTTTTCGAATTCGGTGGAATGTACATTTTGTGCACTCGCTTCAACACGTCACGGCCTGGAAGATTGGAGAACAGTGAGCGGTACAATGGAGGTGGGAAGAGTGTACTCAGTAAATCCTTATACAGCACCTTGCGCGATACTGTGTACAGGTATTCTACAGAAAAGCGAGCTTTAAGAAACTGATCTGCGAGGTAAACTTTCTGCATGAATCCCCACAAGCATGGGCGTTCGGAGAATTTGGATGAAACAGTTAAATCTGGTAAGCAATCAACAAGTGTAACTTGCAAGAAGGAACGAATTACAGGATGGGAATTGTCTCGAAAAAGAATTGTGACACTATTGGCCATAGAGAAAGGTGTTTTAATCCTAACCCACCCTCACTCATTGGCTTGAATATATTATCACGACGCATGGGCTCAAAAGTCGAAGACCATGTGAAAGTAGCGAGAATACGATGAAAGCGTTCTATATAAAATCTTGCGTGATCAATAAGTTGCAATACATAGTAAAGCTTTGTTGCTAAGAAAGTATTGCAAGATTCAGCTCTCCTAAAGATTGAATGTTGATAGGCAACAAATGTCTTAGCCTGTCGTTCAAGCTTAGGAACGCATTCCTTCCAGTATTGCGCACTGAACGTATATGCATGCAATAACACACTGAGGTATGTTGGAGGAGTTCTTGTCCTATTAATCCCTGCAAAGTGGTTTGGTGTACTACCCCACAAGCCAAACCACAGACATAAACTATTAGAGACATTTAAACGGGCTCCTGACACTACGCCAAACTTTTCAATAGTATATACCACATTTTCGATACATGGCTTATCTGTGCAAAAGAATGCGACATCGTCTGCATAAGCTAATACTTTAACTTCACTGCCTAATATAGTGAAGGCATGAATGCAACTCAACTGTATTATGCTTAAGCACAGTGGTTCTAGATAAAGTGCAAATAGAAGAGGTGACATCGGGCATCCCTGTTTTACAGATGATCGAATCGAAACAGGCTTGGAGAGTTGACCAATAACTATCAGGCGAGTTGAGCGTTCATTATAACATGGTTTGACGCCTTTAAGAACAACTTTGCCAACATTGGCATGTTCGAGAAGAGAAAAAAGGAAGGAATGACAAACGCGATCAAAAGCTTTTGCAAGTTCTACCTGTAGCATCACGAGATGTTTTTTGAAAACCATGACAGTACTGAAGCACTGTACGAGCGACATGTATATTGGTTTTTATGGATCGACCCCGAATTCCACATTTCTGGTGAGACCCGATGAGAATCGACATAGCAAATTGCAACTTATTTGATAATACTTTTGCGAAAATTTCGTAGTCCGCGTTCGAAAGCGATATTGGTCTGTAGCCCTCGACGAAGCGAAGTTTTTCCTTGTCAGTTGTTTTCGGTATTAACACAGTGTGAGTTTTGCAAAAGGAACGTGGGTGTGTATCCATGTCACAACTTATTTGAAAAATATTCAGCAATATGAGAGCAAGCGTTTTCTTGAAAGCTTTGTAAAATTCGCCTGAGATGCCATCAGGATCAGGCGTCTTCAATAAAGCAAGTTGTCGAATGCCTGCTCGATTTCCTGTATAGTAATGGACCCATTAATGACTGCGCAATCATTGTCCTTCAAGGGGTTCACAAAAGAAACAAAACTAGCCTTGAGGTGAATGTCAGGATCATCAGAGGGGGAGCTAAATAAACTGTTATAGTACTTTTCGAACGCCAAAGTAATGTTTCTATGATCTTTTATGAGCCCACCGTTAGAGTACAAGTCTGGAGTAACTTTAGAAATCGCATGGCGTTGCTCATCAAGTAAAGCTTGGCGCGTTGGTTGCTCAGAATTTAAGGTGCACTGGTTCCGAGATCTAATACGTGCCCCTTGGTAGCGAGCAGCATCATATCTCTGTAGTTGGCACTTAATGTTCTCAATGTCTTTCATGTACTTTCCCGGCATTTCGCATTCCATCTCATAAAGATTACAAATACTTTTAAGAAGTATCTTTTCATCATTCTTTCTACAGAAAGACTTAACAGCCCCGATTTCTACAGCACAAGCATCTTGTTTAAAAAGCTCCCTACCAGCAAAGATATGCAAATCAATCGAAAAGGATTGTCTCATTGTCATCTGGACACAATTCATGAATTTCTGATCACAGAAGAGCTTCGCATTGATTTTTTAAAGGGCCCACTGGAAACAGAATTGTTTGTGACGATTTTCACCAATTTGCACTATGACAATACAATGGTCAGGGAATGGTACAGCTTCGGTGCTGCAGGACATTTTACGAGATAGGAGTGATGAGGACACGTAAATCCGGTCAAGGCGAGCATGAGGATTGCCCTGTACTCTTGTATATGCCTTTGCCCGATTCGAGACTCCGATGTCAATTAGTCTTGCATTATCCACAATACCGGATAAAAGCTATACGCCAGGTCAAACAACTGCATTTCAAGTAGGCCATAATGTTCGTGAAACGTCAATTGGGCATTCAGTGATGGCTATACAAATTCATAAACATTACATATGTACTCCTACAATACAGCTGTCACGTCGGGTTAAGATCAATAGTAGTTAAGCGCAATGCACTGAAGATGACTGACAGTTTACATCCACCAAGGAACGGCGCGAATAGACATTGGTAATTTTTGTCTGAGGGCATTAGGAAAAAAAAACAGTGCACCTCCACGAAGTGAATGACGATGAGTGGGCGAAGCTCTGTCCTAAGGCCCATAATGTCTACGTTTAAGTCGCCGACTAGTATAAAGGGCGGACAGATGGACGGATGGACAGGTGGACGAATGCACGAATGGTATGAAGCACGGGAGGCTGGACGAATGGACGACGTTGGTGACCATGTATTGTGCTGTCGTAAAGTTTATTACATATAAGGTCGGTTGTTTACACTTCTGTTCCCGTTTTTTTTTTTCTTTTTTGGTGGGAAGATGTTTAGTTTCGGTTAACGTTTCGTGGGGCCTGATGAACGCCAGCTAGTTTGGCACTAAGGAGCTTTGCCCCTAAAAGCTACCATCAGCAGTGTTGACTCAACGAACGCAGAGAATAAATATTGTGCTCCCAGCAGGAATCGAACGCCAGCATTCTGCGTGGCAATAAAGTATTCAAGTATTCTACCACTGAGTCATGCCAAGTCTCGGAACTGCTTTTTAAGCAGACTGCAACGTTCGTGAAACGTCGATTGTGGTTGGAGTTCTGGCTATCCAATCCTATTCACAGTGCATCTGTACTCGTATCATACAGCCGTCACGTCGGGTTAACGACAATTGTAGTGAAGCTCCATCCACTGAAGCTCATTTATGTAGCAATGTCCAGGGCCGCCATCCTCACTGGTACATCCTCTACATATCAGCTCACCGCTTCTGGTGCTGCTAATATCCATGTTTAAACATGCGACCGTTCAGCACATGTCTGTGCGTACATCTTTACACATATTCAGCGTCCTTTTGGAACGTTTCTTTCAATAAACAATTTACAACACATTAACCTTCTTCCCCCCCCGCATGGATCGCATAACATCAATTCCCAAGGCAGGTGGTATCTGCCGAATTCCGCTATGTATACTTTATCTAGCAACAAACCCGCCCCTTGTTACTATACAAACTTTGAATGCGGCAAGTGAGAATCCAAGCCTCAAATTACGATACCAGTCAATCAATCAATCAACTATTCAACGTAGTTTGGTATTACATGTGACTAAAAACTCGCGTATATTTGAGCGTTATTTAATATTTGTGCTGTACTAGTGAGTATCCTTCTCATTTTTGCAACAAACGAACGAACATTCAAGTTCAGTTGTGCTGAAATACAGTACCGCAGTTCAGCCTCCCCCTCCCCCCCTCTCGTTCATTGTTCAATAAATGTATAGTGCACAAGACGTGATCCCTACAACTGGGCGCGCGTTCAGGGCAGGAGAAGCTACATATGGCATCGCAGCAAAATAATATACATATTGTAACGAATTACGCTTATTACAATATATATATATATATATATATATATATATATATATATATATATATATATATATATATATATTCTCAGCCAATAAACTGTCTCTCAGAAGTCACGTGCCGGGCCTATGCTACGAAACAAAAGCGAAGGAAATGACATCACGAAGGTATGTATTTTCTTTGCCAAGGTTAGAGGACTAAGGTTAGCTGCTTGACGTAATACTATCTCTTATAGAGTTCCCTACAATATTTACAAGAGCGAAGAACTTTGGCGCCGAGATCGCTCAGACACCAAAGGAATTATGGGTAGTTCACGGATTTGCCTAGTCTTCGTACTTGCGGTCGGTGAACGCACTTGTACCTTTGGTTATTTTAGATGCGGAGCATCTAATACTCGAGGCTTGTAGTGCGGCGCCATCCGCAAGCTTCCTCCTCCTTCTTCCACCATCTGTGCATCCCTTCCTCCTCTACACACCGCGTGCGCTTCTCCTCTTCACGAACATTCGCTAGCTGTATAATGTAGCGCGCATGCGCCGTCACGCTTCGAGAACATGGGCAGCTGACGCGCGCGCATGCGCCGTCGCGCTTCGAGAACATCGGCAGCTGACGCGCGCGCATGCGTAGTTGCGCTTCTCCCCCTTGTCGAACATTCGACAGCTGACAGTGCATGCGCCGTCGCGCTGTATATATACTGAAGGTCGGCGCTCGCTCGGTCAGTTGCCGCTCGTCGGTTGCTTTGTACGGCGCGTCGACGTCCAAGGTCGCGGTGAAATGAATTCGAACGAATCCACAAACACAATGATCGACGTCCCTTCGACCAGCGCCGCCCTTTCGCATACGTGTGTACGTGTTCACTCATTTAACACCCCCTCCTACAACCACGTTAACCAATTTAGCCAGCGACCCAAGTAAGTCGCAATTTAACACCCCATTTCACAACCACGTTAACCAATTTAGCCATCGACCCAAGTAAGTCGCACTTTAACACCCCGTTAACCAATTATATGCTCCGCATCCTCCTCAGTGTTCCCCCGAGGGAAGCTGCGGGCAATTTTTTTGTGTTCTGTTTTTTTTTCGAATAAAAGCACGAACCATTGGGAACTTCGTGAGTGGATTTGAATTGGCAAGCCTAGAAAGGTGAAGGCGCTGAAGCGTCTCAACCTTTGCTGAATTTCTTGTCACAAAGCGAATTCAGGCCACATGGGGTCAAATGGAGCCAAAAGAGCAAAGATTAGAAAAAAATCCGCGTACTGCCCATCATTCCGATGCTGGCTGAAGCGCCGTAAATTGCAGCTTTCATTGACGCTAGCGACTGAGTTCCCTCTGACGTATTATAGGTATGCCCTCTCCCGCGGAGAAACAAGCGTTCTTTCCCCTTCAGTTTATTTCTTCCTTCATGGGTAAATATCACTAAATTGTGTGCGCGCCCATTCGCATTGACTTGTGGCCAGGTGGAAAGAGGCAGCCACTCCCCCCAATCCGTGATTACCATTGAGGAACGCCAAGTCAGGTTTACTCAGTCGGACCTGTTTGATTGATTTGTGGGATTTAACGTCCCAAAACCACGATATGATTATGAGAGACGCCGTAGTGGAGGGCTCCGGAAATTTTGACCACCTGGGGTTCTTTAACGTGCACCCAAATCTGAGCACACGGGCCTACAACATTTCCGCCTCCATCGGAAATGCAGCCGCCGCAGCCGGGATTCGAACCCGCGCCCTGCGGGTCAGCAGCCGAGTACCTTAGCCACTAGACCACCGCGGCGGGGCAGTCGGACCTGTTTCGTCATCGTTTAACGCACAGGGTTAAAGTCATGCAGGGTCCTAACTGTCTACCTTAACGTATGTGTATATACACTTTGAAGAATGAAATGGCGACCGAGAACCTCAGGCGTAGCGTTCCAACAACTGTTTACTTCCCGACTTTGCGCCAAACTGGTCCCCCAGTCAAACTGGCCCCCTCAATACCCATAAAGGAGAACCACGCTGACGCTGGTGCCCATCCACCTTTTTATTATACGGGTGGTTTTCTGTGCTGGCATACTGGGCTGTCAACGTTGCCGTTTCTTATCATGAACAACTAGACATGTGCGCCTAAAAACGATTGGGTTCGCGCATTGAACATTTAAACACCTACCAATTCACATGGCTATGCACAAACATCCGAAAACATTCGCTTAGCACTCTGAAGTAACGATGTCCGTATGTGTCTATATAGGTACAATCCACGGTAAAGGCCTACTGAATAGGGTGTTGTACTGCCACCCCTCACCCCTTTAAATTTTGTTGTTTTTGCGTGTCTGCCCTTCTCTACGGTTCCCTTGCCATTTTTTTCTCTTTACCCCTCCCCTTGGGTTAGGGTAGCAAACGGAACGCTGCAAATCAGCTTGAACTCCCCGCCTCTTTCTCATCTCTGTCTTTCTCTCAGCTTTAGCGCGCACGCTGGCATCTGGCGGCGGCAGTGCGAAACATCGCACCAGGCGCAGCAGCGAAACAGTATTGTGCAGTTACTAGTTGAGTGTCGAACGCTGGGAAATAAGGGCGCGAGTCAATTAGGTGTACCTCGCGTTTTTCTCGCTTAGTTAACAGCACTCGGCCAAAAGCATTTAACAGGGCATCCTGCGAGGGACTACCGGACGTCATTTCCCCACACCACCGCACGGCAACCAATTACGTGCAATTTTGAAGCTCGCAGATTGCCCTCGAATGATAGCTTGTAGCAGCGAAACGTGAGACCCCCGCACTTTCGTCGTTAATCAGCAGAGCGTCAGGAAGCATTGTGAATAGACGTCGTGCTTTCGCGTGCTCTGAACACACACTCCAATTCGTATATGCGAACGCCGAAGTTCGGTGGCCAGAAGAGACTTTCGTGTGAAGCAATAACGGAGTTTGCTGCAAAATGTAGCAGGCACGAACGGCGGTAGCAGAATGGACGGGGAAGCAAACTACCGCATTTTTTGTTTAATAGACCACACAATCCGTTCATGAGCGAAACAGGAGACAACCAAATGCATCGAAATAAAACTAGGCCTGGGACAGCACAGGGGCCTTTATTTGTTGTCCTTAACTGTATTGTATTAATAATGACGTATATTCAAATGAATCAAATGCCAGCGTTTCCGTCAGCTGTACAATGCGCACATAGTCTGTGCTCGGTGTGTTGAACCTCGGAGCTAACCCGCTTGAGACATTTAAAAATGAACGCGTGTGCTATGACAATGACACCTGACGACGACAATGATGTTCAGTGGTTTTCGCAACCTTCGCGAGCGAATGATAAGTGCATTTCTCTCCGCAACGTGCGCTGTGGTTCAATCTTTTGAAATTTCGCATGCACACTTCTGCGGTAGTCAGGCGGCAAAGATGCGTTCATTTCAGTAGGAACACAGCAGGCACAAGCCGTAAAATTAATTGATGGCTTGGTTGCTTCCTTGTTCCTCTGTTCTGGCTCTTACCTTTTTAAGGAGGATTGGCCAATGAAGCCGGTGGGCAATGTAACGCAAGTGAACAATTGAGCTCTATTCAGGGTAAAAGGAAGAACGATTACCTTGTTTTTAACAGAAAATGGTAATTTTGACAGAAAGAAAAAAACAGAAACGAAAGGTGGTGACGGAAGCACTTGCAACTACCACACATCTTCGTCATTGCCTCTTGTTCGCTGGTCCTGGTCTTCGTCTTGAAAAATTAAGAGGCACCCTCGATGCACGAGTGCATGGACGTTAAGTGCGAACGCAGTGCTCGGTAAGAACGGAAAACTGAGAGTGAAAAACTCTTCCTTTCTGGTTTTGCTTGTTTGTTTGTTTTGCTCCTTTATCAGGAAACGTAGAATGTAGAACGCGCGAATGGCGCCGCAAGCAGGCGCATTTGGAAAGCGCACGGCAGTGAGTGCCATCTAAACCGGAGCAAACCGGTTCCGGCTGGCCTCCCGCAACAGGTAGGCAGGTAGAAAAGCAGGCAAGCGATCGCTCTCTCACCATGGCGGCGACCTGAGGGTTCGAGATGATGATGACGTTCGGCGGGTCTCCCACGGGAGTGGCGGCTCCGCCGATGTTCGAGAATATCACCAGCCAGATGAGGATGAGTTTCGGGTCCAGGTCCATCACTTCGCAGAGCCTGCGTGCGCATGCGCGAGCTGCTCGTTACGTTGTTTTCTCGCGCATCACACAACTTTTGCCTTCTAATGAACGAAAACAACAACAACAACAACAAAAAAACGTCAAGCTTTACCGAGGGGTTCTTTTATCCGTTAGACACGACCAAATGAATCGAAAGGGCGATTAGACACCATTGAGGACGTTGACTGTCAATTTTAGTAGTAGTAGTAGTAGTAGTAGTAGTAGTAGTAGTAGGATTTTTATTTACAGTGAGCCGGATACAGAGCTCACTGCAGGGGCAAAGGGCTAAAGGCGAACAGCCTGACAAAGGCCCTTGTCCCTCCGCAGTTCGTGACAGTGCAAAGCTTAAACAATATATATATTCAATACATTGGTTTCAAGCAACCTGAAATTGTAAACACAAAATTCAAACATAAATAGCATAAGAAGTTTACATAACACATTTTAAGAATTAGAGGTCACTCTCGTTATAATTCACAACTAAACAATATCAATGAAACAACATCGAAAACAGACACAAAATGCATGCGGATACAATGAATTCCGCTGTATACACTCGTATAATTGACATAGAAGTTGATGAACAATTTAAGCATTTGCAGAGGCATGAGACTCCATTACGTAGTTTCGATAGTGTAGACCGGTGGTTATGAATAAGTTCTTTATTTGTTTCTTGAAAGTCGCACTACTAGCCCTAAAGTTCAATTGATCTGCAAGGGTATTTAAAACCTGAGGTACCTGGTAAGCAATACTTTGTTTTCCATACTTGGTTCTTGTTCTAGGAGCTCGTTTCTTTTGTTCTCGCATACTGTAGTGTGGTCTTTCGGTGCAACTTTCTTCATATAGCTTAGTCTTTTGTATTAACTGAAGTAATTTAAAATGATATATTTGATTAATTCTGAGTATGGAATGTTTAATGAATAGTGGAGCAGTGCGCAAGTCTTGCAAATTCCCCCTGTAATTTTCAAAGCAGCGCAATATTTTCTTTTGTATAGTTATTAACTTATGGTAATTCCCTTGTGATGTCGTTCCCCAGACTAACATCCCATAACTTACTTTAGAATGGAAGAGTGCATAGTACATACTTATTTTTAACCTCAATGGGATTAAGTGCATTGTTCTAAAAAAACAACCAACTATTCGCGCTAATGCGGTGATAAGATGATTTACATGTGTATTCCAGTTTAATTCCTCCTGAAACCATACACCAAGAAACTTTTGTTCCCTAACATGTGCGATGCAATTTCCTTCGAATTTTACAGCTATGCTACTAATAGGTTTGTTTATAGGTCGGAATATCATATAGGTTGTTTTTTTTTTGCATTCAAGCGCAGTCCATTTTGCCTTAACCAATTTGAAAGACTGCTTAGATAATTATTTACACTGACCTCAAGTAATATTAGATTGTCTGATGTAAAGAAAACATTCGTATCGTCAGCGTACATTATAAGTTCAGGAGAATGAGGTATATCGACAATATCATTTATATAGACAAGGAACAATAATGGCCCCAGTATAGACCCTTGGGGGACTCCTTGATTCAACTTTATTTTTGCAGAAATAGTGTTATTCTGTTTTACATATTGATAACGATCTTCTAGGTAACTTTTAAACAGTTGTAGTGCAACTCCACGCACCCCATAACTTGATAATTTATGAATCAATGATTTGAATTGTATGGAGTCAAATGCCTTTTGAAGATCGAGGAAGAGCCCAAGAGTATATTTTTTGTTTTCCATATTTTCGATTATCTTATCTTTGATATACAGCAGAGCTTGTTCTGTTGATTTATTTTTTTGAAAACCATACTGACTTTTTGTTATTATTTGGTGCTTATCAAAAAAGGATGCAAGTCTATCATAAATAACCCCTTCAAATATTTTTGATATTGTTGGAAGCACAGATATAGGTCGATAGTTCGCTAAAGTATTGATATCACCACCTTTATGTACTGCAGTGACTTTTGCTACTTTTAGCTGCTCTGGAAATACACCGTTAGTGAGGGTGAGGTTGATAATATAGGCCAAGACATTATATATCAATGGTGACACCATTTTTAACTCAACAGAACCTATCTCATCAATCCCTGATGCAACATTGTTTTTAAGTTTTCTAATTAATCTTTCTACTTCAACCGGATCTGTGGGTGCGAGAAAAAAAGAATACGGCAAAGGAGATTTATCAAGAGTTGGAGCATTATCTCGCTTTTCATCCGTTAAAATAAAGGAACCCGCATTTATGAAATGTTCATTCATGACATTGGCCAACCTTTCACCACTGAAAATCTGACCATTAATTGTTAGGTCCTGTGTCCTATATGTAATTTTATATGTAATGCGCCGTAGTTAAAGCCAGCAATTAACGTTTTCTACGCTTTTCCTGGCCTAATTGGTTGTCTGGATCATTTTGTTTTTTTTTTGCTTCTGAAATAATTATTCTACACGAACGAGGCATCTACAGTGAAAAGTGCTCCCCCACACTACCCCCCCCCCCCCTTCACCCACGTTTGTCACGTCTTTGCAATGAGTTCTGATCGTGAGGGCCTTAGTAAGGGAGGGTCAAGAAGAGAAAAAGATGGAACTTACTGAAATGTTGCCTTCCCCCTTCTTTCCCTACCCTAATGGAGAGCCCAGCGCAGGCCTGTGACTACAGTTGTTGTACTTCATAGTATCAAAAGTGATGCGTGTGTTAGTGTGCGTGTTTGGTGTATGTCTACTGTATTACGTGTGAACGCAATAGCTATGTTACATGACCACAATTTCTTCACAGACATACAGCTTTAGGGAGCGAGGTTCTCTTTTTTCTCAAGTTCTTCACAACCTTAGAGTGCCAGGTTACGGCAACAACTCACACGTCGCAATTTGTGGCACTAACAGCGCAAAAAACTCTATCCTTTCGTAGGCGTGTTAACTCGCGTGCGAGAACCCAATTGGCGACAGAGTGCATCTGCGAACTAATGACCATATTCGAGTCCACTACGCTGCCTAAGCTCCCCATGCTCGCCTCATGTTGATGTGCCCAGTGCACACTAGAAGCTGTGTGCATACGGGCAATTATTTTGTTGTTGTTGTTAAAGCATAAGATTTTGAAAACTGTGTCGAGAAGGTTTGCGAACTGTTCACTCAAAAGTCATTATCATTCTTCTTATGATATTGATGACGATCATCATGACTAAAGATAATCATAATAATGATTACTATCAATATCGTTGATAATGATGATAAGGATCAACAGCATAATATTTATTGTTCTTCTGGGAATACTCGAGGCGAAAGCCAGTCGGTGAGTTCATCATCATCATCATTACTAAAGAGATTATGATGGCGATCGTCCTGTCGTGGCTTTCTTTTTTGAGTCCTCTAAGTCGAGTGCGTAAGAAACCCTGGAAGTTTTTCCTCTTAACCGTCGTTGCGGTCGCGCTTTTCTACTTGGCTAGAAGTGAAATATCTCCTCCACGACGGAGTCTTCCTTTGTATAGCAGAAGAGTAGCGCACTTACTCAAACATTGTCTTCAGCTCCTAAAAACTTTCGCTAACAATGTTCGTGCTTTCTCGGGACTCAAAAGCAACGCATGATAGCACAGCCGATATACTCATGCATCTCTCAATCTCTCACACCACACGCCGCTGGGGATGGTTCGGGTAAGCTTTTCCAAATCCACCCCCGTGCGACGTGCCACGGAGTTCCTAATGGTAACCGAACCATTTCAATCAATTCTTGCTAACCTTATGGTTTTCTAGTGCTATTTACTACAATTAGCTAACGGGAAACGAAGTGAACGTTTTGAAGTGGCAAAAAAAAAAAAAAAAACTCAAGCGCCGAACGTCATTATTAGCGTTCCATTTTGTCACATTGCGCCTCTGCCTGCAACAACGTTCATGCCGTTCTACGTTAGCGCGTGCATTTCAATGCACAGAGCAAGAAAGTATGAATACGCACCTACAGCACAATTCATCGCAGCCCTGCTTGAAGAGACCCTGCAACACTTTTAAATGCGAAGCATTTCTCAGTGAACTTCGGCGACTTTAGCATTATCTATCTATCTATCTATCTATCTATCTATCTATCTATCTATCTATCTATCTATCTATCTATCTATCTATCTATCTATCTATCTATCTATCTATCTATCTATCTATCTATCTATCTATCTATCTATCTATCTATCTATCTATCTATCTATCTATCTATCTATCTATCTATCTATCTATCTTATCTATCTATCTATCTATCTATCTATCTATCTATCTATCTATCTATCTATCTATCTATCTATCTATCTATCTATCTATCTATCTATCTATCTAGCCGCCTACAAATTTTAGCTCTCCTGGCCATTTCGATAATGGTATCGATAACAAACTTGGTATGACATAACATGACTGTATGAAGAACATGTTTGACTAGTTATGATTTGTCCTGCAGCTCTTGCGGTAGTTTAGCTCACATGGCATGCCGTACATAATTTCAGAATCATGGTTATCATGTTTGGATGTTTCCTTTACCTTCATCATCTATTCACGTCACGTGATACCAAATTTAGTATATTTGGAGCTAGCGAAACAGCCACGAGCGCATCATGAAGGGCCCAATATACTCCAATGCAGCGTTGACGCGCACGTGCGCTAGGCACAGCGACGCTACCTTAGCAAAACGCGAGCACTCTATAGTCTGACGCCATGCGCGACCAGCGTCCGTCGGCGCGGCCCGACAATAACCGGCGCGAAATGCGACATGCTGCATTTCGCACCGACGCATTACCCAGACAATACTGCGTCTGCCCGTTTTCGTGACGGAGGGACGCCGGACGCGCTGAAACGCGCATGCGTCAAAGCAACGCAGTGCGGCGCGCGCCTTCGAGTATATATATGCCAGAATCGGCGCCTGGCGTGGCAGGATCGGCGCCTGGCGTGGGTGGCAACGCCGGCGTTACACGACGAAATGAACGCCGGTGACCTCGCACACTGCGTCACGTCGAAATGCATTGGCGTCTTGACTGTGGCATGTAGTCCTGCTCTCACATGACACGCATCTCATGATTATCATGTTTGCACGGGTCACATACCTTCGTCATACATTGGTGTCGCGTAATACCGAGTTTGGTACATGTGAAGCTAGTGAAACGGCCGCGAGCGCATCATGAGCGTAGCATGTAGTCATGTTGCTGCATGCCACGCATCTCATGTTTATGATGTTTGCACCAGTATCATACCGTCGTCATCCATTCACGTGCCGTAATACCTAATCCGGTATATCTGACGCTAGCGAAACGGCCGCGAGCGTATAATGATCGTGGAACGTAGTCATGTTGTTACATGACACGCATGTCATGATTTTCATGTTAGGGTCTGTCACATGTGTTCGCCATGCAATCATGTCATACCATAGCAGTATTGCAACATGTCATGTGAACAAAACCACCGCAAGAGCTCCACGTCCATGAAATGTAAATCATGACATTCATGCCATACATATCATGATTTTCATATTATGACTAGTCAAATATGTTCCTCATACAGTCATGTTATGCCATACCAAGTTTGGCATTGATACCATTATCGAAACGGCCAGGAGAGCTAAACTTCATCGGCGGCTAGATAGATAGATAGATAGATAGATAGATAGATAGATAGATAGATAGATAGATAGATAGATAGATAGATAGATAGATAGATAGATAGATAAGTATTTGTAAATAATCATAATTCATAAATGATCAGTCTCAACTGCCACGTGACGCGTCCAATCGTATCGTAAAATCAAGTAAGTTTCGTGCATCTTCCTTTCTGTTTGAACAGCACGCTTTAAATGCATAGCTGTGTCAGCTGCTCGTCCTGTGAACGTTCATTTCGTGTGTGCTTTCTGCATAAGATGCGCAATGCAAGTTTCGAGATGCTTGCCATTTTTCGCGTGGCATTGCAATTTGTTGCTGTAGCATTCATTCTTTCACCCTATTGGCGAAGCAATGCACAGTGAACACTCAACTACCTCTGTGAAGACACCTTTCACCTTCTTGTTATACCGACTCCTAGAAAAAGAATTGACCCCGTATCTGCATGTTATTCTGCAAATGTCGTCGAAAGACGATAGTATTGCGTGTGAAGAGAGTGAACAAAACATTTATTTGATGTTCTGCGTAAGAAAATCGGTGAATGGTATTCTGGAGGCCCTGCGTTGGAGTGCCTCGAGCGTGCAGTGGAGGCGAACGAGCGCAAGTCACGTCTCACGTGAGACATGAGCGCAACCTGGCAGTTTTCTTAAAAAACGAAGCACGTGGCTCTGAGACGGGTGTGCGCGCCCGTCTCAGCGGTGATAAGGCGTAGAACGCAAGGCGGCGGGTAGGTGCCACAACCGTCTCGTCTTAGCAAAGCGTTGGAAACACTCGCCTTTTCGTGCAAGCTTTCCATGGTCAGCGCAGCGTGACAAGCGCTACGGTCCTTAAAATTACTTATGTATGTCTTTTCTAGTAAAAGACGCACATGTAGAGTATATACGTGTTGTTATGGAGCCCCAGGCATGCGCGATAATTGCTTTTTAATTGACAATTTCACAAGTATGTACGCTCAATCCCGAGCAACTTTGGCGGGCGCTACGGACAGGGTCGGCCATTTCAAGTACCAATGCTTTTAAAAGTGTACAAACAGACAAAAGTACAGACAGAAAGACCAAAATTTTTGCATTGAAGTTCCCCAAGAATGACTACCATCTTTAAAAGACAAGGTACTAACCGCTGTACGACCACGGCGATCTTTCTTTAAAAGAAATCACCCACTTTTTTTCTCTTCACAGGCTGCGGTATAAGCCATCTCTACGCGACAAGTACTCATTGCTAAACGCCATACTTTACGGCAAGCTGTTTAAAATTTTGCTACTGTTTTGTTTTCTTTAAGTTTGGCTTGATGGAACACCGTAGCGTCTGTCCGAACCCGAGCCTGTGCCAAGCAGACCACGTGCGCTGGCGCGCAAGCGTGCGATGTTAAGTTTTCTTGAAGCAGTTTTTGTCGACAACGGTATTGATATGCCTAATTACTATTTTTCACCACAAGATAAGTGAGCAGTTTGATGCGCAAATTAATAACTGATAATGCCGCAAAGACTATACTGCAGAAATCAGCGAAGGGCCCACTACGCGACCGTAGGACAACACGCGAACACGCACAACTGTACAATTGTTGATCGTTCTGCTGCTGATGATAATTAGATATGCCTTAGTGCTTTGTATCGGGTAGTCCTTTGAAACAGGCAGTCATAGCCCGATTCACATGTTTTGACGCCTGGCGCAATCCTAAGCGTCTACTACGCAATATGTGACGTGTTAAGGAGACTCCTTTCCCTACACGCCATTCATATAGTTGTTTGTTGCTTTGTTTGTTTTTCAAAGCAGTTCCAACAAACATTCTAGCTCTATAGTAGAACACCTGCTTGCCACGCAGATGGCCTGGACTTTATCCTCATTCGGTGAGAGAACTTTTTATTGCTCGTTTTATTTGCATCTTTCAGTTTTCCCGTTACTGACAAGATCATTTTTCACTGACAAACAGCAAAGCCAGAATTTTCGCGAAATGAGCCCGTTGACGCTATCACGTTAATAAATACGAATGAGATGTTTTGAAGTGAACCTATTTTATTCTAGAAACCAAGAAGAAGTTCAAAAAGCTGAAGCTATACTGTCCTGTCGCATTTTCGCAATTGCAAATTCTGTTGTTTTTTGTTTTCAGACGGCTCAGAATAGTCGCATGAATGCCGTCAATAAAAGGAAACACCTGAAAAGCCCCAGTCAACGAGCCAAGCATACCGAAGGTAAAAGAAACCAGTTCTTTCTTATCCCTCCAATTTGTGAAAAAAAAAAATTAAAGCCTGTGAAAATCAAACGCATGCTGGCTCTTGGAAATGCAGTGGTGTCATAGCAACGTTAGTTCACAATGAATGACCACCCTATGTTTCAAAGACTGATTGCTAAAAAACAATTTCGTTAAGATGAATAAATAAAATGTCAATTTATTAAAGGTATTGGTATTTGACGTTTCTGGGAATCATAGAGCAAAATAAAGAAAGGTAATTGGCTCCGTTATTTGCGCGATATGCTTGTTAAGGCCCGCACTGAAGCGTACCAACTGAGGATTACCCTTAGTAATATTCTAAACATGTTCACTTTATTTTGACGTCTAACGCAACAAAAAATGACGAAACAATGCATTTGCGTGCTTCAGCAAGCGCATGCCTACTTGTCTTTCTCATACTTCAGCGAAGGAGAAAAAAAAATCTAGGGCGATTCCACAACAGTTGTGCGAAGACTGAGATAGCAGCGGAGAAGGTGGGTGTACCTTCTTCCTCGCTCTCACCTCCATGCTTCTATCACTCTCGTTTTCTTACTTGGTCATTCTACTTTCCTTTATCTATCTTCCGATTCTTTCTCTCTATCTCTGTATTCCTAGCATCCTCTTTCTATCTCTTTCTCTGGCCCTCAACATCTTTCTTTTTCTCTCCAGTTTTCTTTCAGCCATTCGTTTTGACTCTCCCTTTCTCTTCCTTTCAATGCAACGTGTTACTCTTTCCTCCTTTCCCACGCCCCTGCTATGCTGTACTATACAAAGCTATGCTGTGCTCTACTAACCACATGCCTTCGGATGGTGCGTTAGCGGGTTTCAACCTAACCTGGCAAGTAAATACCCCCATCTCCACCTAGAAATGAACTCTTTGTCTATCTTTACTTCTCTTTCTTTCCTTCTCTCTCTGTCATCTTTTTCTCGCCCATTAGTTATGGTATCCCGCGTTGGAGAAATCGGCGCTAGTGTTTTCGAAGTGAAGCAGATGAAGACGATGACGATGAGGAGGATGAAGAGAGCACGTGCCAGTCCATGGCGATGTCTTTCTGGTGACGCCGTACAAACTACAACGAGCCGCAACAGTTTCGTCATCGAAAGTGTAATCCTAACAAGGCTTCGGGCGAAGATGGAGGCTTGAAAAGACGAAAAGATAGAGTCCACGTTCCGACAAGAACAAACGTCTTTGCAGAATCAGCAACTGACGAAGACAGGTGCTCCTATAGCAAAAGCTTTGGCTCCTGTGACTTACACGGCTCAACGAGCTTTTAACAGGACAAAACTGTGAGCTTTCTCGAATGCACGCTTGTAGCGAAGTAAGGGCTACCACGCAGAATATGACGGATCTTTTTTATGATCAGCGGAACTTCTTTAGGATCTATCATTGTCTTCCAGTGTGGTCACGGTATAGAACCATTGCTATAGTCAAAACATGAACATGTGTGACGCACGCACGCACGCACGCACGCACGCACACACACACACACACACACACACACACACACACACACACACACACACACACACACACACACACACACACACACACACACACGGCTTTACAATATACTTCGATGTACACATAGGCTAATTATAAGGTAAGAAATTGCTGTTCCGGGTGAAAATAACTTGTCCAGAATAGTGTTAATGAGTTGATTTCCATTGAAATGGGTCTAGTTGTGGAGGCTTCTGAAGGAAACCTCTAACACAATGGCACTTGTCGACCAGCAAACGATCCATTATAAAATGGTATCTAGCCATTTTTTCGAAGCATATTCTTCACTCCACCAATTTTCTAAATTCTCCTTGAATTGCCTGAAATCACTGGAGGGCGAAATAAATTTACATTTCTATATACATCTTATGTCACTCAACTTTCATTATATGGGGCGAAGTTTGGGTAACGTACGGTTGCTCACCGATACTTTATCCAGAGCTTCGCCCACTCGCAATGATTCATTTCGAGGAGGTGCTCGGAATTTTTCAGTTTCCCCTCGCGTACACGTCGCTTGAAACGTCGCTTTGAAATTGGTCTTGCCGAGGCAACATCACTTTCGCATCGCATTTTCTTCAGGCCACCTGTATAATTAACGGAATTCGGGTGGCTCGTCGGCCTACACGACCGATTTCCATCTCGTACATTATTCCCGAATCCGGTCTATGTATGTATGTATGTATGTATGTATGTAGTATGTATGTATGTATGTATGTATGTATGTATGTATGTATGTATGTATGTATGTATGTATGTATGTATGTATGTATGTATGTATGTATGTATGTATGTATGTATGTATGTATGTAGTATGTATGTATGTATGTAGTATGTATGTATGTATGTATGTATGTATGTATGTATGCATGCATGCATGCATGCATGCATGCATGCATGTATGTATGTATGTATGTATGTATGTATGTATGTAGTATGTATGTATGTATGTATGTATGTATGTATGTATGTATGTATGTATGTATGTATGTATGTATGTATGTATGTATGTATGTATGTATGTGGACACGTGCATGTGTATCTCCCCAATACGTGCCGCTCCCTCCTGCTGACATCCAGCCTAGAGAAATTGGCTAGTTAAAGAGAGAGAGAAACGAGAAAAAAAGGAAGGCAGGGAGGTTAAATTGGCTAGTTAAAAGTTTATGTATTTCTGCATAGGCTCGACAGAGAAAGCAGCGCCTTAAATAACTCTCTTCATTACAGGATAGAGTACTACGCGACCCGCTTTCATCAGCTAATGGGTATAACGGGACAGCCAACCAAAAGCGCAGACCGAGGAGAGAAGCATCGTACAGCGTGCCCGTTTCATCTGGAAAAAACGGACGTCGGCAGTGGCGGTCGAGCTTAGAAGCGAGATCGATACCACGAACCCCTCGTCTCAGCATCGATGGAACCATCGGGAGCCGTCGCTCTCTGAGCAGCAAACATTTTCAGAAGCACGGCTAGTGCGCAAAGCACGAACCAGGAGACCTGGGTAATTGGTAGGGCTCAGGGTCAGATCAATAGCGGCACACGCTCAGTTTAAAATTGAAACACGATGCGTCAACTGACCGTAAACTCGTCGTTCCGTACCACAATCTCTTTCTCTCACCCACTTTCTTTTTTGTAACTGCTTGCCCCGCACTCCGCAATTGTGTCATTAGAATTCTCTTGAAGAACCTTTCATCTTCAAGAGAATTTTTTACAACTCCCATGATTCATGGCGTCATCGTGTGCGCGGAATACCTAATGGCGTCGAGCGTGCAGAAGCGGTTCCTTCGAAGGTGGTCATTGCATTACTTTTGGCAACGAAAAAAAAAAGAAATCACAGCATATCCCCGGAGTCAATAATGATGAGTTTGCGAAGCACCGGAGCTTCATCGGTAAAACCGTGAATCTTCCGTGAGTCTTTCCCAGTACATCATCAAAGACGTCCGTCCGTCCGTCCGTCCGTCCGTCCGTCCGTCCGTCCGTCCGTCCGTCTGTCTGTCTGTCTGTCTGTCTGTCTGTCTTTCTGTCTGTCTGTCTGTCTGTCTGTCTTTCTGTCTGTCTGTCTGTCTGTCTGTCTGTCTGTCTGTCTGTCTGTCTGTCTGTCTGTCTGTCTGTCTATCTGTCTGTCTGTCTCCTATGCGTCGGAGTGGTGCGAGTGGCGCAGCGCCATCGCAATCTCGCGAGCACTCTGAGTACTAGGAGAAGCTCGCACGGCCGGCCTATAGTTTAGCCCGGCCGTGGACTACGACGGCAGACAAACCTACGCCTTAAAAAGATCCATGTGGAAGTGAAGGTCATACATGTCTAATTAGGCTGCGGTAAATGCGCTTTATAAGCTGGCAATCGACTTAAACCGCCTACAGCGAAGCGCTGCTGCGTATACGCCGCCGACCGCCTATCCACACAAGCGCGGCGATGGTGCTGCCGTCTATAGCCCGATCTCGCCGCGAATAGCGGGATACTGTACCATGAGTTTGAAACTCTTCGGGTTTTTATTCAACGTGCCCCCCCCCCCCCCCGCCACCCTCAAAAAAAAAAATTCATGTTCCCTAAAGCATTCTGCTAAGACGAAAGCTCTCTGCACCTAACGTTGATTTACATTGGCTCCAGGATCGGAAGTAATTCAAGCCTTTTGCACCTGACCTGTTTTTGCACTGCCTCCGTGATCGGCCGCGTTTGACAAAGCGCCGATGTCATGTGACAACTTCGTCACGTGACGTCGCGTGTAGTCGGATGCCTTAATAGCGCAATGATGATGTCACACATTATGGTGATCTATCACGTGACACGTCGTGGCGTCATTGAGTTATGAAGATTTGTCAATATGGTTCACCAAGAGCTGTTTCACAGCTTTTCCATTAAACTTTCAGTTGGTAGTAAGTGCTTGTCCGAGCTGTCCCTGTCGTCTACGTGTCACGCTCGTATTCCGAACCGTAATGATGATATCTTACATCACACATGCCCACGACGCCGACGCCAGTCAAGTTGTGCGTTTCATGAGGCATCTAAGGCATCTAAGCTACACGGGCGTTGTTGCCCTTCACCGCCATCGAAACGCAACGGCCGTGGCCACCCTTATGGTGGGCAATGCGTATTGTCTCTAAACCACAACAGCGGCTAACGTGTAGAAGCATACGCACTTCCTTCACAAGTGGGCTCGTTATTCAATCTGTTCACTACCCAATCGCGCATGATGAAGCAATGGGCGCTTATAAAAAACGCATGTCTTTAAGCTCATCCGTTGAACAAAGCGAAGAGCTTCGCAGAAGCTTTCGACTATTCGCTTGCAGACCGAGGAGAGGTGCGACACCTATTCAGGAGGCGCATTGATTGGCGTCCGCCGTTCCGGCAGCGTTGTAACACGTGAAAAAACAAGCGCACGGAGGGCGGTGGGGGGGGGGGGGGGGAGGTACCCCTTCAATCATAAGATAGAGGGCGGGGCAAATCAACCCTATATATTTAATGAGTCGGTCCTGCTTCTTCATCGTACAATGTGAAAGGTTAGAAACACACAAGTTTTTGATTGATTGATATGTAGAGTTTAACGTCCCAAAACCACTAACCTTCGCACTGGTTGAAACACACAAGTTTTTGACAAAAATAGTGGCCGAAGACCTATGACGTCGCAATTCTAGAGTCGCTTACTTCCCATTATTACTCCCTCAGAGCCGAGCACCAAAGACAGGCTGTCGTGAGTATAGCGCATCATTGCTTAACGTTCATTGTTACAACCAGTGCGAAGGTTATTTTTTTTTTCAAACTCGACTAGAAGGAGGGACTCTGGTGAAACATTGCTTCTGCCCGCACCTAATGGAAGGTTCTGTGGACGCTTATATGGGCACACGCAGTATTATCAAATCGCGCTAAGGGGCTTGAGCGAAACGCTAAACCTCGCTTATGCTCTTAATGCCTCGCCTTTCTGGCGAATCTTGTCAATTAGTGTTTCATGAACGAGTAATGTTTCTCGGTGCGAGATTTTGTGCAATTGATTTTTTTCGCCCGGAGTGGTGGGCACATGCGCGTTATATTTATTACTATGGGACGATGCCGCTTCTCCTACAAAATCTTCAAACACTCGACTTTATCTCCGGCTTCGCATGGCGCCGCATCCTGGGAGCCTCGATTATATAGGAGCGCTTTCAATTTAGTGCGCATTCCCGCTTGTGGAACCTATAAGGCGCTGTTGATGTCACCACTGCAACCGCACCGGCGTCAAAGATTCTCAGCTGTCGCCCCACGCGAAGCTATTAGTGACATCGTTCAACCCTGTGAAACGAGAGAGGCACCCGCGAAACTTCTTGAACGCCAGTAAAGCAACACTCGTGCTAAGGAGTTCGTCGACGGCGCGTTTTGAGAGCGAGAATTTCAAAGGGATCCCGTAACGACCCTGGAACTTCCCTTGCTACACGTGCGTGGTCATTGGTGCGTCTTCCTTTCTCACCCGCTCCTTTTCGTATTTGGTCACATTACGTTAGTCTTGCGAGCACGTGTGACGAGTGCTGTCGGTTGGGACGAACACGTGTACTCTGGACCACCGATAAAGTGGTGTATAGTTGTGAAGCTAACGCAGCAGTTAGACAACCGGTCGTCACGCAATCTTCAACTTGAATGTCGTTAATGATGTCGCAGTGAAACGTCGCACATTCCCCTTGGAAGCCATAAGAAAAAAAAAGGGGGGGGGGGGGAGGACTGTGCCGTTTGCAGTAGTGGCGAAATGCTGGAACATTGTAACCAACAGCAGAGCAACAGTGTTCGACCCTAGCTAAGTTTTGCTAGTAATGCAAGCTTTTCATATTAAAAGAAAAGCGGCGCACAAAAAGACGGAGACAAAGAAGAGAACCACACACAGCGCTGTGTGGTTCTCTTCTTTGTCTCCGTCTTTTTGTGCGCCGCTTTTCTTTTAATATGAATATACACCAACTCGCCCAACTTTCTATTTTGATGCAAGCTTTTGCTATAGAGATGCCAAGTTTTCTCTGGTAATACTTACCAAGTACGACTAGAAAAGTAAAACAGGTCGCACCTAGTAATTTTCCTGCATTGTTGAAGCGGTAGAACAAAAAAAAAAAGCAAGAGGCGGTGAGCACACGTGTGTCATTCAATGCGCATTAAAAAGCTGTCGCTACAGCTATAGCATTGGCGGTTAAGTGGAGGGTCAAGTATTATGGTTGCATGGCATGCGTAGGCTTGCGCAGGGGAAGAAGGCGAGTATCCCCGAAGCGTCCCCTCGCTCCCCGTCGAGCCCGAAGAAAAACAGGCTTCTTTTGTCCTGCTTACGTTCGCGCCTATGGTTGCACGCCACTTCACTACATATCGTGCTGAGGCACGGGAGGCTAATTCGACAGGTTTCTCTAAAACCAAACGTTGTAGCCCATTAAAGAGTAGTCTTTCGTCAGTCTCAACGCACACGTATTCATATATAGAAGTATACGCACTATAATATGAAAGCAGACGCCCCGTAATTTGAAGAACAAAGGAAAAGAACTGGCGCTTCTTGGGACGATTAGCACCAATAGGGACAAAATAGCTACAGAGAAAAGACCGCGTGTTGTCGTCGTGGTTTGACGGACTGCCAATTTTACGCTTGTACAGTTTTTTTTTGCGACGTGCTATTTTTCTAAGAGAACACTATTGGAGGGGGATTTTCTAATCACAGCAATTAACGTGCCAAATTTCCGTGAGGAAATCGACAAACGCATATTTAATCTCCGCTTTACCACCCTGGCTTCAAAGGCCATCTTGTGCCGTGCACACCTGGTAGCCATCCCGCCAATCTTGCATCAAAGTATACCTTTCGTACACGGCTGATTCGAATAAGATCGTTTGTGGGGAAGAGTGACGCGCTCGAATTCCGATATATTTCGATGACGCTCAATACGCAACTTGTTTTGCCACTCCTTATGTCACGCTCGGGAATCTGCCAGGAAGGAAGGAAGGAATAGGAGAGAAAGGTAAAGCAGGGATGCTATAACCAATCTGGGGGGCGGGGGGGACCGGTATGTTACCCTACACTGCGCACGCAGATGGTTGCACCTAATGATCACGTGGTATGACAAAGAACAAGCAAGGCCACACGGTTCCGTCCTTCTTGTACTGTACTATTTCAGGCTGACTATCTCTATGATGCCTCTGAGAAAACGGGGTATAATATTTCCTGTAATGTCACTTCGGAAAGGCGCGTAGTCTCTGCAACTTCAGCGGAGAATTCCGAAACTCTACGCTAACCAGTCTGTCTACCGAAAGTGCTTGGAATTGCGCGAACGATGTCTCACACAAAAGAGAGGACCGTTTTTTGATCGAAGGAGTTAGATGACCGATGACGAATCGACGCCCGAGTGGCCACAGCATCTTGCATTCGTACCGCTTCCACCGCTCTGAGCATTACGAATGTCGCGGCACTTGTTTACGTCACGCGTATACAGGCGAAACAACAACAACAACAACAACAAAAAAAGAACGGGTCGCATCGAGACGCGGGCAAAAGAGCCAAGCCAGGAGGAGAGCGAACCGGCGACAAGCTGCAGCAGATCGAGACCGGGCCCGCATTGTCCACGGCTCCACTGCGCAGAAGCCGTTGGGGAGCACGTATATGACATCTCCGTTCCTCAGGGTATACTATTACCCGTTCTGGCGAGCCAGCGGAGTAGCGAGCTTCAAAAGGTGGAGGGTACTGCAGCACTGACGCGTGCGGTATCGATCGCCATCAGGCTTAGGTAGAGAGAGAGAGAGGTGATACGGGAGAGAGAGAGGTGGGAGATGAAGCACTGGGATGTGCACATGCTGTTTGTCGGAGCGGGTATCTCTGCCATGTCAAAAAGAGAGGAAGAAAGCAAGAGGAGAAAACGAGCGCGGTAGTGGTTCGAGGGAAAAAGAAAGAAAGAGAAAGAAAGAAAGAAAGAAAGAAAGAAAGAAAGAAAGAAAGAAAGAAAGAAAGAAAGAAAGAAAGAAAGAAAGAAAGAAAGAAAGAAAGAAAGAAAGAAAGAAAGAAAGTGTCTTCAAATTTTTATTCTCCTTTTTAAACCTTGCAGGCATCGAGTGCTGCCGAGACGTAAATGCGCTGACTTAAACACCTCTACCGGTGTGACGCCCTCTTGGCGATGTTGGCCGCATTGGACATTCTTGGACGAATAGATAGAAAGATAGAGAAGACGGTGGTGAGGAAAGGAGGCAAAGGCTGTTAAGCTCCAGAGATTTGTGCCTTGCCCTCAGGTAAGCATAAAATAAACGACAGACGACAACCTGGCGAGTTCAGTGAGTCTATAATTCGATGATTGATAAACGCAGTTACTATTCGCCAGTCCATCAACGGGCCTAAAAAATCGTTTCGGGTGAAACTGTAACACCATACTTGCACCAACGATAAAAAAAAATCTCCGCCTATCCACGAAGTAAATGATGATTAGTGAAATACATTGAAGAAGAACGGGTATTTGGGATAGCTGGTTGAATTTCATTATAATAAAATTTAACCGTTATAATGGAGTTTAGCCATTAATATAGCACTCGTGTTGTCCCTCTTTGCCTTCCGTTCGCTTTTCTGCCGGCACTTTCGTGCTTGCGCTGCAACCTTTGTTATAATGGATGATAAACGCGGGGATGACTTACCCGCTTTCAACCACGTAGAGTAAATGTTCCAAATGTTCCTGCACGTTTCCTCTACGTGGATCAAAGCGGGTAAGTGATGAGGTCTGGGTGGGTAGCAGTAACCGCACGTAGTGCTTCCGGCGTGTCGCAGGTGCTTCTCGCGCTCTTGCCGCCTCCGGGTCCCATTGCCGGCGTTGATGAGCCGTTGCAGTTCAGCGAGCCTTCATGGCCTCCGGGTCCACCTGTCTGTGTTACCGTACTGCCGACGCTCTGGGAGCCCTCAGCTACGCATGCAGTTTTGGTGCCTCGTCTTCGTTGTGGTCCCTGTCGACGAGAGAGATCGTGCACCGCAAACGAGCGACACCACAGAGCCCTTATAGCTGTCTCCATTCAAACCCAGAGCACGCGCCGGCTGAAAATGCTTCCTTGACCTCACTGTCGAAGAGAAACCACGCGCCGGGAGCTGGCTGGCTGGATGGATGGATGGATGGATGGATGGATGGATGGATGGATGGATGGATGGATGGATGGATGGATGGATGGATGGATGGATGGATGGATGGATGGATGGATGGATGGATGGATGGATGGATATGGCTGTACCCTTTAGATCGGGCGGTGGCTAGCACCACCAAGCCGTAATACTTAATAAACCAAAAACTTGATTTTTTTTTCTTTAAATAGTGAGGTTGGGGATTGAGGTTGGGAAAGCAAGCACGCGCCGCAGCGCCTCTAGCGGGCGCTCTAAGTACTACGTTATGCAAACGGGGGACAGGGTTTGACCGTAAGGAGCTTCGCCCCTAAGAGATATCTTCAGTATCACATAAAAGTAAGACCTAATGAAGGAACTGGAGAAAGCTGAAAAGTAGAGCAACCGAAAAAAAAAAAGGTCTACACCAGCCGGTCCCTGTATGCACGGTCCCTGATCCCTGTTTGCGAAGACGATAAAAAAAAACGCATTTAAGCTTGATGAACACTCGAATGAAAGAATAAGCCTGAGCGATTTCTTCGCAACTGCTGCTGGTTGTTGTTGTTGTCGTCGTCGTCGTCGTCGTCGTCGTCGTCGTTGTCGTAGTAGTAGTAGTGGTAGTTGTAGTAGTAGTAGTAGATGGAGGAGGAGGAAAATATTGATAAGAAAACGTGGATAACATCGAGCTTTCCAAAAAAAGCAGCGATGAACGGTGCGAGCACTCTTTTTTATGGCCATGTTATCGTTGTGCATCCTTGGATGCGGGAGCGAAGCACTCAGGGACTTAGTGCCCTAAGAAGGGATTAGCGAGGGGCTCAGGAATTGAGTGAGCTAATTGGCGACAGAGGAGAATAAATTAGGGCGTCGGATAACGACAAAAGAACACGCAGTGAGCCCTTCATATGAAGCTTATCGCAAGCATTACAAGCATGAAATGAAGAGTAAGTAAACAGCGCACATACGAGTGCCGGCCTCTTAGTGAAGGCAGCGATGGTCTTCAGTACATTTTTTTCAAAGCGGCTTTCTAGGGCCTGGGCCCGGCTTAATTCTTCAGCAAGATAACCCAGATTCTCCTTCAAGCCCGGGCGCCTTCTTTCACTGATTCGTTACTGAAATGACTACTGGCGGGGCGGGAATCTGCCCCGGTGTTACCCCGTGTATTATCTTTGCATCGGAAAATAGAGAGCACCTTTCACGTGGTGCCGTAAGCCGCTGCTTCCCAGCTAAAATGAAAAATCAGACTCTAGTGAAGTGGCCAGAGTGGCTGAATGCCCTTACTCAGGACCCCGTATAGCAAGTTTACAGCTATAGCCTAATGAACGCCTATGTCTATATATAGCGAACGGCAACAGACTAGCTCGAGGTTGAAGACATACGAGGACGAGAAAGAAGAAAGAAGGTTTTGTCTTCGACGGGTCAATGTCAAAGCAAGCCGTGTAGCCAAAGAAGAGTAGCCTCAGGCCTATGTTTGAACTTCTAGATCAATGGATAGATTCGAAACTTTATTGTGAGACCTGGGGTGCGCGACTCAACGCGCAGCGGGCCGGCCCCCACGTTGGGAAAGTCAGGCCAAGCCCGACCACCGCATTTTGAGTCCTCTGGACAGACCACAATTGATCCCCGACGTCGGGGCTCCTGATTCTGGATAGACACTTGTCCTCATTGAATTGGTCCATGCCTAGTAACGAGAGACAAAACCAGACCATGTGGTCTCGGCTCGCGAATTCATGGCAGTGCCTGCAAGAGCTATTGGGATAAATGTACACTCTAAGCCGAAATTCGGCAAAATGGGACTAACTGCAGTCGTTAAACCAATGGACGAACGGTTTGTCCAACGGGGACTAAATGCGTGACAGTGCGTGTCGTGCGCAAACGCCCGGCCATGAAGGGACCAACGGGGAGGGTAACTGCGCCACGATCGCCTTTTGTCGATGCTGCACTGCAAGGTTCGGCGCGGTCGGCGATCACGACAACAAGTTATATCGACTATACGCCACTGTGAAAGCGAAGCAATATGAAACGAATAGAACATGTTATGAGAGGCAAAGTACAACACGCAGTCAGTGCACACAGCAAGCGCCTTCGCGTTTCCACCATGCCGGCACGGACGGGCCGAAAACGAATAAAAATTCTCCGTGAACACGGGAAATGCGGATGACTCACTTCAATGTGCTGGATTAGTTAGAACTACGAAGTACATTGACAGCGCTAATAAAGGTAAGCTGTTCGTCAGCGGTCGTATACCCGCCCAGTCACTGGCCACAACTCCAAAGCGATATATGGAAAAAAGTAGGCTTCATACGTCATCGGTATCAAGCTGGCTGACGGTGTGAGTGCATTGCCAGCACACGCGAAAAAAACGTCGCATACAATTTCTTTCACGGAAAATAATGTCTTCTGCGTTAAAGCTCAAAAAACTTATGTCTTTTTCTAAATGCGACAATCGTTGTTAAACATCAAGCGTGAAGGCGATCACGGATACGACTAATCGTGTGGCCGGTGGTGCACAGCGAGCGACTTACCAGCACGACGAAAGAACCGTGCCTGCGAATGGTCTAGTCGCTGTATATGTATACAAATATCTACATCACTCCGTAAGACAACGCGAACATTGGACACCTACCTATTGTTGATTTGTGACTATAAAGTAACGACGACGCGAATTCCACACAAGCCGCGTGTTGCGATCGCCGGTGGCCGTTTAGCCGTACTCCTCGTAAGCCTAGCGACGCCATCGGCAAGCCGACACGGTATCCTGTCGGCGAGGCGCCTGGCTGCTTCGCCGGCTTTCCTGCATGAGCGCCGCTGCTACGTTTGTGTTTGCGGACCCGTGCACCAGCACTGCGAACGCTGGTTCAGCCGACATGATCGAAAGCCAGCTTATGATTCGTATTCTCTGACTGGAAAGATGTTAAAGATTAGATAGATCCATATTAGAAGATCGGTGCGCTTCGGTGCTATGAATCAGCCCACGTAAATTTTCACGTTACGGTGCCAATGTTTATTGTTTTTTTAAGCTAAGTAAAAGTCACACACTGGCACTACGTGGGAGGTCAAAATAATGTGCTATATATATCCGATAGTTTCTCTGTATTGCAGCGCGGGCGGCCAGTGTTTGCGGTGTTTTACTTTGAAATAATAGTGCGTATGTATATGTGTATTTGTGTTGCATTACTATATACTGCACTCTTCAGTGTTAATTAAATTGGCATAAACATAAAATATACTGCACCAGTGCAGGGTCGCCATTTTCCATTCGTCCAGACGGTTCAACTGTTAGTCCCACTGGAGCATTTTACGTGGACCAACATTTAAACCAAGTGGAGTAAGTGCTAGGGGGTAACAGTTGAACCCTTGCAGTTGCTCCCGCAGTTACTTAGTCCAAAATTGGTTCAAAATCTGTGGCAGCCCATTTAGTCCCCTAAATTACCAACGGCATACCCCACTTTAGTCCTTTTCGGCTTAAAGTGTTGGGATAAATTTTATGCAATAAAGCCGGGCTGGGATACAAACCCGTCTGCGGTCTGAGAGGCTGCAATTTTTCTCGTTTCCACGTCACTATGACAAGCACACTTCTGTCGTGGCAACGACAACTTTACACAATAGGTAGAAGTCTGCGGTAAAGGATGGTAAACTACACAAGCGTGGAACTTCCGCACGCCTGCGATAGAACCAAGTATACACCGGTTGCATGTCACCGTACCCGTTGTTCTTCAAGAAAAACTGCCAGAAAACCATCCGAGTTGATTTTCACCACATGCCAGTCGACTTAAACCTGCGCAAACCGTGGTGGAGCAGAGTTGTTAAGGCGCTCGGCTCTTGCGTGACCTGAAGGTCGCGGGTTCGATCCCGGCTGCGGCAGTCGCATTTATATATATATATATATATATATATATATATATATATATATATATATATATATATATATATATGCCATCGACTGCATTATAATTCTGCTGCTTGGGTGCTTGGGACACGGACGGTTCAATATAACCTGCCCTTTGATGGTCCAAAGGGGAAGATACTGTTCCGTAAAGAAAGCCCCGCTGCCTCTTTTTGACGTTCAATACAGCAGTATCACTAAAACAAGTTACAAGGAGTTGTATGACATGCATTATTCACTGCCGAAAAGCCCCGGCTTGAACCTCGCGCTGGCGTGCTATGCAGTGAAGGTGAAGCAAAGGCCGGCTTCGTACTACCTTGTGGTTGTTCAGTTGGAATATTTTTGTCTCCGTTAAAGCAAAATCTACTTTTTAGAAACTTGCTTAGTAATTTACTAGCAAGCTATACTACGCAAAAATATAAAAGAAATATTTTTTTTACTTTTATCAGTACATTGCGAAAATTAAGCCGCATTATGAGTCAAAATGCTGTTTTTCCCAAATTTGCCACAGAATATTGGAAATATATTTAATTCGTTCCCTCTCAGAGTATATCAATCATTTAATATAGAAGCATGAAAAGCATGACTTACAAATATATTTTTTGGCGAAAGAGAGAGTTTCTTATGAAAAACGCTAAACAAGCAGCATATTGAAATTTCTCGCCAAAGCGAGAAAGAAAGAAAATAATATAAAACTCAATAAATTATAATAGCCACGAAAGAGTAGTGCCTTGAGATTAATTAAAATTATTTTGTAATAATACCTCATTTGGGGTTTAATACCTCATGTGGGGTTTAATGTCCCAAAACCACAATCATATGATTGTGAGAGACGCCGTAGCAGAAGGCTCTGGAAATTTCGAATGCCGGGGGCAATTCGGCCACCCGGGTTTTGTTTTAATGTGCACTCAAATCTGAGCACAAGGGCCTACAACATTTCCGCCTCCATCGGAAATGCAGCCGCCGCAGCCGAGATTTGATCCCGCGACCTGCGGGTCAGCAGCCGAGTACATTAGCCACTAGACCACCTCGGTGGGGCTGGTATTAGTAACTCAAACCAGTAATATTATATAAATTATTTGGCGTGACATAGTTTTAATTGGATGCCCAAAGCTTGAAGCGCCCTCTTGGCAACACAAAATGTTTTCGTGAAATGTAATACCTCAATAACTACTTTTCTCATTCCCATATACCTGCACGATTTTTTTCTGCGTGATCAAAATGGTCCAAAATTTACCCCCGGTACACTTTTTCATTCATTCATTCTTTATTTCCCACAAGTCTTTTACAACCAGTTGGGGGGTCCCTCAGGCGAAAAGCGGTTGAAAAACCACTTGAGAGTGCCTGAGGCTCCACGTACATGGCCGCAGTTTCGAAATTAAAGCTCTTTAAAAATTTGCTGTAATGTAAGTAGGTACTTAGAACAAAAAATTAGAGGAATATTCTACAAATACAACAGTAGAGGAACAAGACATAGAGGAACTATGTATCTGCACTTATGAATACACTGAACCGAATTAAAATAAACTTGACAGACACTGAAAAAAAATGCGATACATCGAGTAATAACATAGCATGATAAAAAGAAAGATACTAGGCCAGGGTGAAGAATTATTCTCGCATTTCTCTTTTTGTGAACATTAAAAAGTTGGGCTTATCATTTATATATTTATTAAGTATAGGGATGGTAATGTATATCTAAGGGACTGTAGAAAATAATTCGTGCCAGAATGAGGAACGAGCCACCTGTCTATGCTTCGGTTTCGTGAATCCGCGTGTTAAAGACTTATGTTTGATAAGTCTTTAAGAAATGTTTGAAAGTGTTCCTTCGCAAAGAAGTAGTTGTTAATGAGTCGTAAATTTTACATGTGTTGCGTGCTGATTATTTTGTAGTGGTGAAACAAAGTACTAGCGGAAGTACTGCGTGGGATATTTGCAATGTCGCGCAGTGCCCTTTTTTTTGCAATAAGTGAAAAGTTTTTACGTTGCCTAAGGTTGTGGTGCCCCAGACAAGTAGGCAGTAGTTTATGTGCGAGGAAAACAAAGCATGGTAGATTCGCACTTTAGCTTTTTCCGGGAGAAAGTGCCGACCTCGTGTCAATACTCCAGCGGCACGCGATAATGATTTAGTCAATGATTCCACATGACATGACCATGTCATATGAGTGAAAAAAGTTACACCTAGAACTTTTTATGTTTCTCCACTACTTCTACTGGTTTTCCCTCAAGCGTTAACGATTGGTGAAGATGTGTTTCCGTGCCCCTGGATCTAAAAAAGACAGCTTTAGTTTTTTTCGCATTTATACGCAGGCCATTAGTAGTAGACCACCACAGTACATCTGATAATACGCTTTGGTCTTTGACAATAATCTCAGCTGAATGTTTTCCCGAAACAAAAAGACTGATGTCATCCGCGTACAGTAGAAATTCAGCATCGTTATTTATGTCGACAATATCATTTATGTAGATATTGAAGAGCATTGGCCCTAAGATGCTTCCTTGAGGCACACCGCAAGAAATAGTTTTATAGAAAGAAAAACGGCGATTGAAACACACTTGATGTATATATATATGTATATATATATATATATATATATATATATATATATATATATATATATATATATATATATATATATATATATATATTGTCAACGTTCATCTGCCTTGGGTTCGCGCTGCACCGCGACACTGGTGGAGGTGCTGGGACGCAACCCTACCTAATGCTCCATACTCCCACTGGGAGCCGTTCATCTAGCTCGGACGCATTGTCACCCATTGCAACTCCCGTGCACCGGTTCAGTCGGCGGCTGATAGGCCTCGCTCCAGAGTTCACGCCTTCCACGGAACCTCGCAAGTGCCGATTACCTCTCCAAATGGCCAATGCCAGTCCGCAACCGGCGCCCCAAGGCCCCCCGCCAACACAGCCTTAACAGGTTCCCTATCACTTTAGTGGCGGCGCCCATGAGGACGTGAACGACTGGCTTGAGCACTACGAGCGTGTCGCCAAGATTAATCTGTGGCCTGAACAAGAAAAGCTTTCACGCGCCTATTTCTACCTTGACGGCGGTGCGAAAATTTGGTATGAGAACAGAGAAGCCAGTCTGTTAACTTGGGGCGACTTCCGACAACAGCTTGTCGATACGTTCACCAATGTCGATCGACGCGACCGTGCGCAGCAGCTGTTGGAGCTACGGGTTCAAAAACCCAATGAAAGCGTTACTATGTTTGCTGAAGATATGACTCGTCTTTTTCGTCGAGCTGACCCGAACATGAGTGAAGATAGGAAGTTGAGCTACCTCATGCGCGGCGTTAAGGAGCAACTTTTCACCGGGCTACTGCGCCACCCTCCAAGTACCGTAGTTGACTTCATCAAGGAGGCTACGGCTATCGAGCGGGCGCTCCATCAACGATGCAGGCAGTATCATCGAATGTCTAGCAGCGCCCCAATCAATGCTGCCGCCATACCTGAGGATCAAAGCTCCCTGCGAGACCTCATTAGGGAGATAGTTCGCGAAGAACTTCAAAAGTTCCGGAATCCAGTTGCTCAAACTCCCGTTGCGTCCGTCGCTGAACTGGTACGTGACGAAATCCGCCACGCCTTTTCTACCGCTGGTCCTGGTGACGAGCACCGTCCCATGAGCTATGCCGATGCTCTGCGACGTTCACCATCTGGTACATCGCCGCCATATCACTCAGTGCCGACGGTCCCTTGGTCACCGCGGCAAGAGCAGACCCTGAGCCGACCGCCAAGCCAACCGACGTACCACCAGGCGTCCACAGCAGCACCATGGACATCGTCGCAAGAAGGGAGGCTCAGACGTCCACCGCTCCGAAGAACAGACGCATGGCGCACAATCGATCGACGTCCACTATGCTTTAACTGCGGAGGTGCAGGTCATATTGCCCGTCATTGCTGGCACCGCAATGATTCGTTCCGCCCGCTTCGAACATGGTCTGACGATCGACGTGCGAACGAAGAATACATACCACGCCGGGAGGACGCCTCTTTCCATGCAGCCCGTTCTCACTTTTACGAATACCGTACTTCTGACGAGGAGGCAATACCTACCCGCCAGCCGACGTCAATCCCGCTCTCCTTCTCCCGCTCATTCACCTTCGTCACACCGACGTACCTCCGCGGACCTTAACGCAAGAAGGTCACCCAGCCCGCGACGGGGAAACTGAGGGCGGCGACCTCCGGGGGTAAGGTTGCAGGCCACGAAGATGACGACGAAAAGCCCCCATTACACGACGCTGTATATCCGACAAGACGTGAGAGCGACGACATTGTGACCGCTGACCTGAGTGTTTTTCTTGACGGCCAGAAAGTAACAGCCTTAGTCGACACCGGTGCCGACTTTTCTATCATCAGTCAGGACCTCGCCATGCGCCTCAAGAAAGTGAAGACACCGTGGACAGGCCCTCAAATAAGGACGGCAGGTGGTCAGTTATTGATGCCCTCTGGAAGATGCACAGCGAGAATTGACATAGGAGGTTCTTCTTTCGTTGCGTCGTTCGTCGTTCTCGCCGCATGCTGCAAGGATCTAATTATTGGTATGGACTTCTTACGAGAGTACGGCGCCGTCATCAATATCCCAGACAGTTTGATTACATTCCGCAACAGTTCAGGCGCACCTGATTGTACACAAGCGCGACCAAACCAATTGCGTCTAACTGATGACGATGTGGTTCTCCCTCCACGGTCATGCACGCTTGTTTCTGTGGCAGCCGCTGTCCAGTTTGACGGCGAAGGAGTAGCAGACCGAATAACCTCGCTCCTCTTCACACACGGCATTTCCGTCGCAAGAGGTTTCGTCAGTGTCGCCGCTGGACGCACGGACTTGCTTCTGACAAATTTTAGTGATGAGCGCCGGCACCTTCCAAAAGGCATGGCCGTCGCTTACTTCGACGATATCACAGACGCAGAAGGCTGCTTGGCAGTAGTCGACGAGGCGCCAAAACTTGATTCGACACCAGTTCTTGACGTTAGCACTACTCTGCCTAAGAACGAGCGAAAGAGGCTTCTTGAGCTACTGGCCGAATTCAAAGACTGCTTTTCGACAACATCAAGAGTTGGCCGCACGCCTCTAACCAAGCATCGAATAATTACCGAGGACACGGCGAGATCAATTCACCAAAACCCCTATCGCGTGGCTGCAAAGGAACGCGAAGTGATACAAGAGCAAGTCGACAAAATGCTAGAAGATGACGTCATTCAGCCCTCAAAAAGCCCCTGGGCGTCACCTGTAGTCCTCGTTAAAAAAAAGATGGCAGCCTGCGCTTCTGTGTAGATTACCGAAAACTCAATCAGGTGACAAAGAAAGATGTGTATCCACTTCCTCGTATAGATGACTCTCTCGACAGACTTCGACATGCTCGTTACTTTTCATCGATGGACTTAAGGAGTGGGTATTGGCAAATCGAGGTAGACCCAAGAGACCGCGAGAAGACTGCTTTTGTGACACCAGATGGCTTATATGAATTTAAAGTCTTGCCCTTTGGTTTATGTTCAGCGCCTGCTACCTTTCAAAGACTTATGGATACCGCACTTTCTGGGTTGAAGTGGAAAACCTGCTTGGTCTACCTTGATGATGTCGTAGTTTTCGCCGCAACATTTGACCAGCACCTTAAAAGACTTGAGGCAGTTTTACAAGCCATACGGTCTGCGGGCTTGACGTTGAAGCCTGAAAAATGCCACTTTTGCTATGAAGAGCTGCAATTTCTTGGCCACGTTGTCAGTCACGCAGGCGTTCGTCCTGATCCTGAAAAGATCGCAGTTGTTGCACAGTTCCCGGTGCCGACTGATAAGAAGGCTGTCCGACGATTCCTCGGACTATGTGCGTATTATAGGCGATTCATCGCGGACTTCGCACGCATCGCATCACCGTTGACCCGCCTCACGAGAGAAGACGTTGCTTTCCAATGGAGCAACGAAGAGGAAGCTGCTTTTAAGAACCTCCGCCAGCGACTACAGACGCCTCCAGTGCTTGCCCACTTTGATGAGAAAGCCCCAACGATACTACACACGGATGCCAGCAATATTGGTTTGGGAGCTGTGCTTGTGCAGCTGCAAGAGGACACAGAAAGAGTAATCGCCTATGCAAGCCGAACACTAACACGCGCCGAGACTAATTACTCCACGACTGAGAAGGAATGCCTCGCCGTGGTATGGGCGGTCACAAAATTTCGCCCGTATTTATACGGCCGCCCTTTCAAAGTCATCAGCGACCACCACTCACTGTGTTGGTTGACAAATCTTAAAGATCCTACCGGGAGATTAGCGCGTTGGAGTCTCAGGCTGCAGGAGTACGACATGACTGTCGTACACAAGTCAGGAAAGCGCCACATGGACGCCGACTGTCTATCCCGCTCACCCATTGAATCGGCAACTCTATCCGATGAGGAGGAAACAGCATTTCTCGGTGTGCTTGACTCAACCGCTATTGCACAGCAACAACGTGGCGACCCTGAGTTACTTGCCCTAATTAATTACCTGGAGGGAAGATCTCAGAAGGCACCAACTGTTTTCGTAAGAGCGCTGTCATCATTTTGCTTACGGAGCGGAGTACTATACAAAAGAAACTTCTCTTCGACAGGATCTGCGTATTTGCTCGTCATCCCAGCAGCCCTTCGCTCCGAAGTACTCGAAGCATGCCACAACGAGGTGACTTCAGGCCACTTAGGTTACACAAGAACGTTGGCCAGAGTACGGCAGCGCTACTTCTGGCCAAGACTGACCGTAGCCGTAAAACACCATGTTCGTACTTGCCTCGACTGCCAGCGACGGAAGTCACCGCCGACTAAACCAGCTGGCCTCCTGCAGCCCGTGCAGGTCCCAAGAACACCATTCGACCAGATTGGCATGGATATTTTGGGCCCACTTCCTACTTCTACTGCTGGGAACCGCTGGGTTATTGTCGCGACTGATTACCTTACCCGTTATGCTGAAACAAAGGCTATCCAGAGAGGTACAGCAGCGGAGGTGGCACAATTTTTCATCGAGAACGTTGTCCTGCGGCATGGTGCACCAAGCGTCGTAATCACAGACAGAGGAACCGCATTTACGGCAGCTCTTTTGGAACAAGTCCTCATGCTGAGTGGAACAACCCATCGCAAGACCACCGCCTACCACCCGCAAACGAACGGGCTTACAGAGCGTCTGAACGAAACAATTGAAGACATGCTTTCAATGTACGTAGACGTCGAACACAAAAATTGGGACGAAATCTTGCCATATATCACGTTTGCATACAACACTGCCAAGCAAGAAACAACCCAGATGACCCCGTTCAGCCTAATTCACGGAAGGGAAGTACGAACCATGTTAGATGCGATGCTAGCGCACGAATGGGACGACATCGAACCGGACGCCGAGATGTTTACAGAACGAGTGGAAGAAGCAAGGCAACTAGCACGCCTGCGAATCCAGCAACAACAAGAGTACGACGCGAGCCGCTACAATTCTCGCCGCAGAACAGTCGTTTACCAGACCGGCGCATGAAGCCTTATGAAAGGTAGTGACTGCGCAAGACACTTCTTAAAGAACAGACAAAAAAAAAACTGCACTACTGGTTTAGCATCGGGGCGATGCTCATTAAGAGGGGGGGGGGGGGGGGCAAATGACGCGTGTGTACTGGTGGACCAAAACGACAATAAGGGGATTTGGCGGACACCGGGTAGTGGAGCTCTGGCTGATTGAAGATAAAGAAGGCGATCTTGCTGTTCGGCTGCTGAGAGTCGCTGTGTCAACGTTCATCTGCCTTGGGTTCGCGCTGCACCGCGACAATATATATATATATATATATATATATATATATATATATATATATATATATATATATATATATATATATATATATATATATATATATATATATATATATATATATACTGACCAATAGTCCCTCGTACAGTACCTTTAAAGGCACCAAGTCTGCCAGTACGAGACCCTCGGTAATGAGCGAGGAAAGATGTGTATCCTTAAGGGCTCGTTTTTCCGTTTTGACACAATATCAATTGTATCTAACAAACAATAATAAACATGGCTACTAGTGGCGCTCACTGACACTCCCACGTTTAAAATTCACATATAAACCTAATGAAGTGGCTGGGGGGATAGCCGCCGTGGTAGCTTAGTGGTAGACCATCGAACGCGTCCACTGTAGGTTATATATATATATATATATATATATATATATATATATATATATATATATATATATATATATTCGCAGTCCCCGCTGTAAGGCTGAATGATGATTAGAGCAGCGCCTGCAAGCAACCAGCTTGTACAAGAACTTATGTGTTGCGTGTAGTTTTCGTTCGGTGTTTTTTTTTTTTAGGGGCGAAGCTCCTTATAGCGACACCCGTTCGTCCCTCGTAGCCGTTGTAGTAGTGTGTAACGAGTATAACATTTTGACCTCCAAGGTGGTGCCGGTGAGAGATTTCTTCTGTGCGTTGTTGAACAATAAAAGATAGTTCTCAATGTACATGCCAATGGCTGTTAAGGGAGAATGAGAGACAGGAGAATTCGGCTTTTAGTTAACGCGCACGCTGCAAATTTTTTATTGTTCAACAACGCACAGAAGACAAGAAAAGGTTGCTACGTTATACTCGCTGGGCGTAACCTCCTAGGTTTTAGAAAGGTTTAGCGAGCGTTGGGCCGCAGTGCCATGAATACAGTGAACTAGTATTTACCATGAACTCGAGGTGGTTAAAGGTGGGAAGTAGACACGAAGCGCAAGCCGTAAGAAAGTGTGCGTGTGCCTCCTCTCGTTTAGTCCTTGGAATGTCCGCTGGATGGCGGTGCTTCTATATGAGGAATATACAATGAAAAGATGCGAGATGGTGGTACTTGGAGTGTTGAATAGGTGGACGAACGGACACAGAGACAGATGCATGGAGGGACGCACGGATGGCTTCACGGACGGATGGACGCATGGACGGACGCAGGAGCGGATGCATGAACGAAAGCAGGGACAGACGCACAGATGAACGTGCGGACGCACGAACACACGCACGAACGGAAGGGCGGATGGACGCACGGGCGGCCACACCGACGCACGCATGGATGGACGGAAGCAAGAACGAATGGACGGCGGATGCTCCGCCCCACTATCCATCATTCACTCCGTAGATATGCTGCCATTTTTTTTTTACTGAGGCTGCAGCACGAGGCCTTTCGGGCAGAAAAGGTAAACTGGACGACCGATGCCGCCGACACTGAACCGTCCTGGATGGACGGACGGATGGATGTTATGAGCGTCCCGTTTAGAACGGGGCGGTGACATGTGTGCCACTAGGCTCGAAAGGAAAAAAAGAAACGAGGAGAAAACTTTCTTTTTATGTTGGCCTAATGTGTTACATACTCCGATGAAATGAATGTTATTATAACAAAAAATACAAATTCACGGTCCATCATTCTGCCTCTTCAGGCAGAACGATTTCATTTTTGTCCACTATTTCTGTCCTTTATCTCTACTTTTCTGCCACCGATACTCTAACCGTCTCTCACTTGCTTCTATCGCGGACGAGCTGCGCAGCGCCCCCTGGAAAGTGAGTGGTGCCCCCAATAAGGTCCCAAGTTCTCAAATTACCTTTACTGCGAAGGCTGTCACTCAGCTCCACCCTGCTCTAATCGGTGCCACAGTAGTTACTCTTGGCCAGATTCTGCGAATCTAAAGCAACGACACCGCGACACTCAATCTCATTCAGTTGCATGCAAGCACGCCACCGGCTTCCTTTACAAACTTTCATTCCAGCTGATACGCCTCAACGCTGGCTTTCCAGTTTTGCTCCACGAACATGAGCTGCTAATGGCGCTTTTCATGTTCGCCGGCTCATCAAGCGCGTACACAACGTTGAAACGCTGTAAAAAGGTGATCGTGGGTGTTGTAGCTATATATAGGGCTGTTTTTTACGTGCTCTATGTTTAAGTCAGCTCAGTTTTCTCCCGTCGCTAACGTTAGTTCCCGGATGCGCGGAGCCTGTATACGCGAAAGCTACCATTAGTAGAGGGCTGATTTTTGTTTGTACGTATGGCGCGTTTTTTATGTCTGACGCCTGGACAGCGACAGCTATGGTGGGGTGATATTTGCTAGCACTGTTGATCGTAGCGTATGGCGCAGCCATTGCAGCAGTTACAGAGAGAGAGAAAGCGACAGCGAGAGAGAGATTTTTCGAAGTACAAAAATTCAGCCAGCTTATACATATGGGCACCTGTACACTACTCTGCACAAGTAACTTAACGAATTCATAAGGCACTGAAGCCATGTAAAGTATAGGGAATATTCTTTGTGATCTTTTGCTGTAATAGTAGCTATGACATTAATACTAATTAATGAAAGCAAACGAATAAGCGACAACCATGCCATCACTGGAGTCCAAACACAAAACCTGCGAGTTCCACTTCCGGTGCTGTGCCAAACACGTTTAAAACGAAAAAAATAATTCTGAAGGTTCACTTTCCGAAACGACGTTTTCATTATGAGGCACGCCACAGCTCGGCAGCTGGGGTCCTGGGGATCTTTAACGCGTGGCTCAATACACGTACGCACACACAGGCGGAAATCACATCTGCAGCCTGGGCACGAGTTGGACGTTTTCAAAGAAAAGGCAAGGCCTGAAGTAAGTGAAAGGTGAATGCAACTATGTCAATTTGGTCAGTGAGGAGAATTCAAGCTATAGTTGGCCAGCCATATCTACTTGCTCGACCATATAGACGCCTAGGTCTTGTTCTAAAGCACGCCCCGCCGCGGCGGTCTAGTGGCTAAGGTACTCGGCTGCATGATCCACAGGTCGCGGGATCAAATCCCGGCTGCGGCAGCTGCATTTCCGATGAAGACGGAAATATTGTAGGCCCGTGTGCTCAGATTTTGGTGCACGTTAAAGAACCCCAGGTGGTCGAAATTTCTGGAGCCCTCCAGTACGGCGTCTCTCATAATCATATGGTGGTTTTGGGACGTTAAACCCCACATATCAATCATTGTTCTAAAGCACGTTCTCTGCGAGAACCGTTGCTGCTTCCCGCTGCTGCAGATCGATCACTGCCGGACTGTGTCTTTCCAAGAACGCCCCCTGCTTCACTTCCTTGCACAGTGCGAGTGGCGTTCGCTCACAAAGGCGCCGCACCGCGCTTCCCAAAAACAGAGCCACAGTCGTGGAACAGATATAGCGACTCGAACGAGGTCGCGATCTCCTTTGTTCGTGCGCGTGAATGGCGCGATTAAGCACCTTGACACAAGGTGTCGTTTTGTCGAGATTCCAGCACTCCGGTTAAGTAGACTCGACGAGCGACCTCTGAAGAAAAGACCTCGGGGACTATCCCTCACAGCCCACCACTCCAGAAAACCATAGGTGCTCTTGTGCCGTACTTCAAGCGGACTAACTTTAGCGCCTGACTGTGAATAGGCTGCAGCCACGCTGGATAACCACACGGAGTGATGCTTTCTCTCCCTATCTTTAAGCGAAGATTTTATAACTCGCAGTCGTCGGTGGCGGCGTTGTACGCGAAAAGGCCGGCGCCGGCGTATTTGAATGAGTCGTCTTTCAATAACTGGCGCTCTCTCGGTGGTCAGATTGCCATATCTGACTGACCGCATTGTCATATAAAAAGGAGGGGAGAGAGTAAGGAATGACCTGTAAAGAATGAGAAAAAAAGAGAAACAGAGAAATAAGTGCAGAAAGATCAAGAAAGAGAATAAAAAAAAACAGAAACAAGGAAATATAGAGAAAAAACTGAAAAATAGAGCAAGCAAGCAAGAAACAAAGAGAGAGAGAGAGAGTCAAAGAAAGGAAAGAAAGAAATAAAGAGACAAAAAGAAAGCAATAGAAATAAACTGACACAAAAATATAGAGAAACAGGGAGGGGAGAAAAAGAAAGAGATAAGGAGAGAAGGATAAGTAGAAGCAAAGAAAGCCACCCAGCTCTATACAGTAATATAGAGAAATGAAATAGGTTCCCCGGCGAGCAGCAGCGCCTCCATGGCCCGTGCTTCGTGGGGCCAAGCTTCGCGCCCCTTAGTGCACACCTCTCTCTCTCTCTCTCTCTCTCTCTCTCTCTCTCTCTCTCTCTTTAAAACGATCAGTTCTCAAAACTGAGCATTACCAACGCCTTCGTTCATGTTTCGCCCCGCCGCGGTGGTCTAGTGGCTAAGGTACTCGGCTGCTGACTCGCAGGGCGCGGGTTCGAATCCCGGCTGCGGCGGCTGCATTTCCGATGGAGGCGGAAATGTTGTAGGCCCGTGTGCTCAGATTTGGGTGCACGTTAAAGAACCCCAGGTGGTCTAAATTTCCGGAGCCCTCCACTACGGCGTCTCTCATAATCATATAGTGGTTTTGGGACGTTAAACCCCACATATCAATCAATCGTTCATGTTTCAATTTAACAGCGTACAATAAAAGGAGCACACTGATAGGAGAAGGAACGACGCACATGACAAGCACCGACAGTAACAAGTTAAACGTTTATTGAAAATTACACATAAGTACGCATTCGCAACATGCACGTACACGTCACATGAATTGCCGCCGCTGTCTTGTCAGTGTAAGATGAAAGCACAAAGCGCCCGCCGCAGAAAATCAGTTTCCTCGTCAAACAGAACAACTGAAGCTTAGCCTATACGTAGTTATCTTTTTAGTTGACAACATCACAGGCTTTTACCACCTCTCGGTTAATCTGATACCAATGCCTGTAAATGATCTCAGTTCTTGAGAAAACTGAGGAGCAGCCACACGATAGACAGGGCATAGCTATTTTGTAATTAGCAACATTATTTAAAAAATCATTGTGTTTCTTCAGTATACAACATTCCATCTGTGCAATATAAATATTCTACCAAAAGAGAACAATATTATGTAAACGACGCCACCTTCACACGGCACACATTTCGCTTCGTGCTTAACTTCACATTTTTTTGGCGTCGAGAGCCCTGCTTAATCGAGGCACATCTTACTAAGCTTATTTTTGGCAGAAAACACAACGTTTATGCCGAATCTATTCCTAACGCTCTTGTGAATGCAACGTTTCTTCTCCATCAGTCTACTCGTTTTATCGTGCGCTGTTAAATTAATAATAGTAATTGTTGGTGCTTAACGTCCCAAAACCACCACGTGATTATGAGAGACGCCATATAGTGGAGGGCTCCGGAAATTTCAATCACCCGAGGTTCTTTAGGATACACCTAAATCTAATCACACGAATCTCGGCCGCCGCAACCGGGATTCGATCCCGTGACCTGAGAGTCAGCAGCCGAGTGCCTTACCCACTAGACCACCATGGCGTGTGCTGTATATTAAAATATAAACCAATACCAACTCGCCGCAGTGCGTCGTTTTACCGCGCTTTTGTGGTTCACATCGCACAAATTCTGTTTTGCCAAGGGCCGACAAAGTGTGGCATCTCCAAGCTCTGGCCACATTGTTTATGTAACCTTTGGAATATGTCATTCTGCCAAACATGATTTTATCCCGCCGTGGTGGTCTAGTTAGTGCCTAAGGTTCTCGGTTGCTGACTCACAGGTTGCGGGATCGAATCCCGGCTGCTGTGCCTGCATTTCCAATGGAGGCGGATATGTTGTAGGCCCGTGTACTCAGATTTCGGTGCACGTTAAAGAACGCCAGGTGGTCGAAATTTCCGGAGCCCTCCACTACGGCGTCTCATAATCATATGGTGGTTTCGGGACGTCAAATCCAACATATCAATCAATCAACCAATAAATAAATAAATCAATCAATCAATCATGATTTCATAATTTACGCCGTAGCAGAGAATACTGATTTAGCTTCGGCCAGTAGGATTATGTTGACTTACACCTGAATCAACGATCACCAGCGTTTCCGCATTCCACCTTCAAAGTGAAGTGTCCACAGTCTGACGCTTTAAGAACAAAACGTTTCTGTTTATGCTTGTTTGCTCTTATCTATCTTCTGCAAGCAGCGATTTTGTGTATCCCCCCCCCCCCTCCCATTCGCGGAAAAGTGCAGGCAACGCAAGCTTATCGTCTATGTCATACCAGCCGATGCTTATCCTGCGTTGTGTGGATTGACGCACGCACCTGGAACGACCGATTTCACCAAAGATTGTGGACCCACTGTATGTGGACAAACCGGGCTGGACACTTAGACGCGAATTTGCGGTCGATAAGCGACGCTCCAGATACGCGCGAACATATGACGCTCGTGTAACTTGGTGCCGCAACGATGACGTCAACACGAGGATAAAACAAAAAATTGTCGACAGTGAGGTTTCTTTGTTTACCCAGTGCTGCTTGAACATCGGGCGGACCGCGTTCGAATGCCCAGATCGGAAATTTAACAAGTCCCGAAGACATCCTGCGGTGGGGTGACCAGAAAAGGACTAATACCAAGAATTGTTGTTTTTAGGGGCGAAGCTTCTTATAACGGCACCTGTTCATCCCTCGTAGCCGTTGTAGTATGTAACAAGTATAACATTTTGACCTCCAAGGTGGTGCCGGTGAGAGATTTCTTCTGTGCGTTGTTGAACAATAAAAGATAGTTCTCAATGTACATGCCAATGGCTGCTAAGGGGCAATGAGAGACAAGAGAATTCGGCTTTTAGTTAACGCGCACGCTGCGAATTTTTTATTGTTCAACAACGCACAGAACACAAGAAAGGGTTGCTACGTTATACTCGCTGGGCGTAACCTCCTTAGTTTTAGAAAGGTTTAGCGAGCGTTGAGCCGCAGTGCCATGAATACAATGAACTAGTATACTAGTTCATGGTATATATATATATATATATATATATATATATATATATATATATATATATATATATATATATATATATATATATATATATAATATATATATATATATATATGGTGGGGTGATATTCAATGGATCCGGTGGAAAATGCAGTATAAAAAGAGGTCGACAAACGTGCGAAAAAACACTAGTTTTACTAACGTTTCGGCAGGTGGGCCTGCCTTCGTCGGAGTGAATGGACAATTCACTCCGACGAAGGCAGGCCCATTCACTCCGACGGCAGGTCCATTCACTCCGACGAAGGCAGGCCCACCTGCCGAAACGTTAGTAAAACTAGTGTTTTTTCGCACGTTTGTCGACCTCTTTTTATACTGTATATATATATATATATATATATATATATATATATATATATATATATATATATATATATATATATATATATATATATATAAGTACACCCGAAGCGCAAGCCGTAAGAAAGTGTGCGTGTGCCACCTCTCGTTTAGTCCTTGGAATGTCCGCTGGATGGCGGTGCTTCTATATGGGGAATATATGATGAAAAGATGCGAGATGGTAGTACTTGGAGTGTTGAATAGATGGACGAACGGACACACAGACAGATGCATGGATGGACGCATGAACGGACGCAGGGGTGGATGCATGGACGAACGCAGGGACGGACGCACGAACAGATACACTCACGGACAGGCGGATGGACGCATGGACGGTCACACTGACGGACGGAAGCAAGAACGAATGGACGAACGAATGTTTCGCCCCAGTCTCCATCATTCACTCCGTGGATATGCTGCCAATTTTTTTTTTTACGTCCTATATAAACTAAAACCACCACATGATCATGAGAAGCGCCGTATAGTGTAGGGCTCCAGAAATTGCGGCCACTAAGGGTTCTTTAACGTGCATCTATATATAAGTGCACAGGCCTCTAGATTTCACCTCCATCGAAATGTGGACGCAACGACGGGGATTCCATTCCGTGGCCTTTGGTGCAGCCGTCGAGCACTACAACCACTGGACCATGGTGGCGGGATGACACGCACGCACGTGCACATGTATTACTAGTAAGGAGTAGGTGACTTTTAAATTGCCTACGACATAATATGTTATGTGGTGTTCAGTTAATTAACATATTCGTAAGTAAAAATGTATTATAGAGCAAATTCAGGCAGCTGTTAACTGCAATTTAAAAAACATTCAAACACAGACTATGTATAGAAATTCATTTCAGCTTCATTGGAACCATTCCGAAGTGCTGTCACACGTACTGGGTAACAATAAACCACAGAAAATTCTATCCACTCGCCGCGAGGACGAAAAAATTTGGCGTTTCTGGAAAATGCCGTTTACGTACCCGCCGTGTGTCCCAGGTGGATAACCGACATGGAGTGCCAGCTCTTTGAGCCTAAGTAATGCCTTCCACAGCGAGAAATACGAGTTTAAGGTTAAAAATGATTTCCTTCTGAATCGACTTCGCTTGCTCGAAGCAGCGGGCCCTATAGGTTACACAAAAACTGAAGAGGTCGAGGAACACAGGAACTTGAAAGTGCAGTCTGACCTGTAACTCGACGGTAGAGTCGTAAGAGGTCTGTGACGTTTCCCACGCGCACACACACGCACACACGCACCGTATGAATACACCTCCGTTACGTCAGACACTCATAAATCAATCTACGGCTCTTACACCCAACGGCCAAACCAGAAATTGCATCCATTATTGGTTCCCTAAGAACACACGTGCTCCTGGTGATGACATATCACCATTGCAATTTAAGCTTCGCACTGGTTGCTTGATAGAACCATTGGCGTACATAATCAATAATACGATGGCTACCGGTGTGTTTTAGGGTAGATTTAAGATAGACCGTGTCCCTGTTATAGTCAAAGGTGGAAACAAAACTAAATTCGGCAATTACCGGCCGATTTCAGTACTGCAATTTGTTTCTAAGGTTGCTGCAAAAAATTTTTACAAACGTTTATTTAGTTACCTTTCTGCAAACAATGTTATAAGTGATTAGCAATACGATTTTTAACCCTGAAAATTGACTGAAACTGCATTACTTCATATAAAAAATGTCTTGATACAAAACATAAAAATCAAACGCGTTACTATATTTATATATTTATTGACTTCAGTAAGGCATGACGATAGTTATAGCGCGAGAACAAAACTACGACACAGAGACAAGAAGGACTCTGTGTCCAAGAAGGTCTCTGTGTCGTCGTTTTCTTCTCGCGCTATAACTATCGTCATGCCATACCAACTAGCCCAAGCTGCCACACTTCAGTAAGGCGTTTGATTCGGTTCAACACGATATTCAGCAATCAAAATTAGAAATTCACGGAGCTTGTGGCATTGCCAAATGCCTTGAAGAGCTACTTGAAAGGACAACAACAGTTCCTTTGGGTAGTCCTCGGCCCGCATATGAAGTTCAATCTTCATGCACAATCACTCATTCGCAAGATAATTTTCGGAATAGGCGCCATAATCAAACCTCGTACATATTTTCAGCCACGTATTATCCAGTCCCTTTATCTTACTGCATATCAGCCTGGTGCAACACATACTTCACCCACCTGAACCATCTTCCACGTATACAAAATCAAGCACTTCGTCTCATGACACTCAGTCATTTCTTAACCAATGCCAAAATAAAAATATCCATCCTCTCAGGTATTGTGCATATTGATGGTATGCATTATCGTGGATAACCTCGTAAACAACGTTGCTAGGTTTTCTGGTCTGTGTAGTTGTCTTCTGTCTAAAATTCGCAAGAACTACGGCAAGTTAACCACCACGTTTATGAGAATCAAGCTGTGGAGTTCCCTTCCTCACATCATTAAATCATCAACCACGGAACATGCATTCAAGTGAAGAAATGCTTTTTGCAACGACTGTCTTCATCCTAGCAATTCCTTTTTGTTTGGTACATGATATATTGCTCTTTTGTTTTTTATTGTAATTCTGGTTGTTTCGTCTAGTGTTACCTTTTCTTTTTTTATCTGTTGAACGTATAAGTATTTTTCATTTTATATTTATTTTCGCACGGTTCATTTTCTTTCTCACGGAAGATACTGTAACCACTGATTGATGTATTTCTTCTTTTCCGTTTTCTTCTTTTAAAGGAGCCCCCCCCCCCCCCCCCCCCCGTTCCGACATATTTAACTGTGGGGCTCCCTGAGTATTACCAATCACGTGCACATTTTTCTTTAAAATAATATTTTTGTTGCTGAATAAACTTGAATAAACTTGAACCCTTTTCGTGAATCTACAGGTTTCTTCTTCGAAGGTAAGTACCGGTAAGTTGCCGTTTTTGTATACGTTATGTACATTACATCCGCATATGTGTTTGAGTAAAAAACACGAACGACAACATAAAGACATAGAGACAGTATATTTGTCACTTAGATAGGATTTCACTGTACTACAATAATTTTTATTCAACAGGCGATAATTGTCGATAATTGTTAGGGGTTCTCTAGCATTAAATAGAGGTCACTCATGTCGGGACATGTCAGGGTAACAAGCGATAGTTAAGAAGGTACTTAGGAAACGCTAACAGCCATAGGTGACTTCAGCCTAATCAGTACGACGTCAGCATATACCATCTGTTTCGCCTAGCCTGAACAAAGCCGCCGCGCACATAGGTGATGCCACTGCGAGCTGCTTTTTACATAATCGAACGACCTCGGACGCGTTGTATGCGTGTCACACCAAGACGAGCCACGAAAGCAAGCAATGAAAAAAAAAAAGAAAATTCTCCAACACACTGTGCCAACGATGTATGCCCCAGGCGAAAACAGCCGTCTTCTTCAACGATATACGTCTGTATTTCTGTATTTGAATTCTGGCGCATACATTTGCATTCTAATGCACCCAATGCCCTACGGACATTGAAAAGAATAACGAAAAATTGCAGTCACAAAGGACAGTAAAAAAAAAAACGATCTCGAATCATGCATGTGCATTTTTTCTGCAGTGTTCATCTATTTGAGTTCTTCGCCTTCGCAAAGAGAAAAAAAAATAAAAACAGCCATACATTTGGTGAGAGAGATGTGTTGTAGCTTATGTAGTTGAATCATATGTCAGTTCAACGATCACCCGCTACATGGCAACACTTGTGTGGCCGTGCAAGCGTCGAACTTGTTTTCATTCCTGCCGTTTTTGTTATTTTTTTTTGGCAAAGTTACAAACCAAAGTCCAGATTAAACCTGACGCTTCTCATCCCCTCGCCGCAGCTGGAAAGTTTCGCGAGCAGGATACTGTATAACACAACTCTTCATATATTCGACGTCGATTTTTCCTTATTTCCTATGTTGCGTTTTCTCTCTCTCTCTCTCCCTGTTCGTGTGAATGCTTCACACCCGTTCCATGGAGAGAGTGTGGCATCCGCTGCATCTGTAACGAGCTGTTCACACAACTTGTACGTGTACTTCACACTGGTTCTTTTGAAACGGAAAACGATGGCGGCCGCACAATACCGGCATACTTTTGCATACCGAGGTCAGAATGCCGTCACAGAAGTGAGTAGCATGTGCTAAGTGTAGATCAGGGATCGAAACTTTGTGAGTAGCCTTCTTTAGGCTTTTGCACCTCGTTCTCCTGGTGCCACATTTTCATCACCGATTCAGAGCCGGCGATAGGAAAAATATAGGGAGACAAAATAAACCCCGGTCCAGATCCATCCCCTCAGTTATACTTCCATGCCAAGCTGAGATGACGTACACTTTACCAGGAAATACTGCGGTAAAAGCAAAGAATGAAGCAAGGAAGGAGCACCACATCGCACGAAGCACTTCGTGTTGTTGTGTCGCTTGTTCGTTGCTTCATCTTTGTTTTTACCGAGATGTTTCCCGATTAAATATGTTCCATCAACTATCCAACAATTCGGCTCTACTAGGCCTGTACTCAACCATCGTGGCTTGTACTTAGCCGAAAGCCTAATTCCGCCACGCACTTCTCCAATGTGCGAAGTTGGGTGCATGCTCTTTCGAAGCCGCACTGCTGAAGTCGCTATAGGTACTACAAAAGTATGTATATTCGACAACATCAAGCAACAGATTCAATAGTAGTGATATATATATATATATATATATATATATATATATATATATATATATATATATATATATATATATATATATATATATATATATATATATATATATATTCTGTCTAGGACAACGTAAATAGAGTCGACCAAAAGTTGAAACCACGTGCATTTCAACACCACAGGAGAACCGTGCTGCGCACTTGTACTTCAGCAGAAGTCGATTCATTACGCTATATCAGTAGTGCGACCGTGCCCGTCATTCCCGCCTTCTTTCGCAGCTGTCACAAGTCACAGCTCAAATAGGGTGGTGTGTCCCAAAATGGAAATCAGCCCGGGCAGGTTACCCGCCGCCGTCAGCCAGCGGGTATAAGGCCTTCTGCTAAAAAAACGCAAAATGTCTTGATTTTTATATGGGATGTACGTACGAAGGGGTCATAAAGGGCTGCACAGGAAATTAAGCAGTCTCCACGTTCCTAATACCTTGTCCTTGGGGAATCGGGAGTTAATTATACCGGAATCCTTTATAACCTTATAGCTGCTGTTTTCAGGAATATGGCATTGTTAACTTTTTCACATGCTTCGAACGTGTGCGGACATAAAAACATAAGCACTCAGCACAGCCAATTTATACGAGTCACCTTGTAAAAGAGATTCAGTGCAGCCCATAAATGCTATTTGGACAAAAGTTAGACTTCTCGCCGCGCCGACATTGTAGACCTTTTGTAAATAAATGTCATCGACAATTTCAATGCATTTTCTATTTGCAGTGCGAATGCTTCCGGAAGTGCACTTCTTCAATGCCATATTGGCAACAAATGTTACGCTGAAACCACGGAAAGATAAAGTCTTTAGACACTTCTGTTCAATTTCAACACCAGAGCTGGTCAAGACTGATGTTATACCTGTGTCATTGTCAATAGCAAATCTAAGTTGGTATATGCCATAGGAATTGGGCAAACTATACTATTCACTTCTGGACCACTAAAAATGAAGAAGCTATTTGTAACTAGAATGTTAGGCGATGTCGCGCCCTCTCCTCAAGGAAGAAAGAAAGAAAGAAAGAAAGAAAGGAAGGAAGGAAGGAAGGAAGGAAGGAAGGAAGGAAGGAAGGAAGGAAGGAAGGATAGATAGATAGATAGATAGATAGATAGATAGATAGATAGATAGATAGATAGATAGATAGATAGATAGATAGATAGATAGATAGATAGATAGATAGATAGATAGATAGATAGATAGATAGGTAGGTAGGTAGGTAGGTAGGTAGGTAGGTAGGTAGGTAGGTAGGTAGGTAGGTAGGTAGGTAGGTAGGTAGGTAGGTAGGTAGGTAGGTAGGTAGGTAGGTAGGTAGGTAGGTAGGTAGGTAGGTAGGTAGGTAGGTAGGTAGGTAGGTAGGTAGGTAGGTAGGTAGGTAGGTAGGTAGGTAGGTAGGTAGGTAGGTAGGTAGGATGGATCCTTTGGTTTGCTAAGAAATGCTTCGCAATCGTAACCTTCTCATTTTTTTCTCGCTAGTAATGAACACTTTTGTAGTATAAAAAGATCCAAACAAATTTTGGAAACAGCTCTTTCCCCGTAGAAACTAATTTCCTGTTTCTCTGGGACACTTTTACGCTGTTTCACAGAATCTTATTTTGTTTCGAGCAGCACTCAAATTATTTCTCGTTTCCGAATGGCCCTGCATCGATCACATAGGAGTTCTGCAAGATAGTCATACAAAGTGCCCCAGCTATATTTATCCAGAGTATAAAAATATGCCGACACACGGAATTACGACGCCACCGTATACATGTTGCTGACCGTTGCATGGAGTTATTCAGGCTATTTCAGTCTTCTAAATATTTTTACGGATGTGATGGGTTTATTTGCACTGAAAAATGGCAGCGCTCTACCGTCACTGCCGAATCACCATCGCTCGAGAGCGTTCGATCTCTTCTTCTTCCTCGCTCTTTCAGTCCGCGTGACATTTCAGAAATGTAACGCGGACTGAAAGAGCGAGGAAGAAGAATAGATCGGACGCTCTCAAGCGATGGTGATTCGGCAGTGACGGTAGAGCGCTGACAATTTTTTTCTTTTTCTTTTTCTTTTTCTTTTTGTTTAATTACATCTGTTTAATTAACTAACTTTTGAAGGAACAAAGATGAATGAAAAATTTCAATGAGAAAATTGTACATCGGTTTGCAAAACGTTTGATAAGACAGATTCGAACTTTATATCTGTTAATTACTAGTGTTTTTCTGCTAACTACAAATGCCCGTGAAATACAAAAAAAATGCTACAGTCAAGAGTCCGACGGAATCCCGTCTAGTCGGGGACAAACATAGTGCAAAGTAACAAAAACGCCAAACAAGATAAAATACAGAAAAAATACACAAGAATTTTAGTGTATTTTACCTAGGTCGGCATTTTCGTTACCTTATACTTCAAAAGATACTACTTGCCCCGCCACGGTGGTCTAGTGGCTAAAGTACTCGGTTGCTGACCCGCAGGTCGCGGGATCAAATCCCGGCTGTGGCGGCTGCATTTCCGATGGAGGCGGAAATGTTGTAGGCCCGTGTGCTCAGATTTGGGTGCACGTTAAAGAACCCCAGGTGGTCGAAATTTCCGGAGCCCTCCACTACGGCGTCTCTCATAATCATATGGTGGTTTTGGGACGTTAACCCACAAATCATCAAAAGATACTACTTGACAAACCCGCTCACGCGCCAGTGCACACGATGATTCTAGTGCTCCCTATAGCGTTCGGTGTACGAACGACCATGGCATTTGCTCGATTGTGCTGTCTCGACAGGGCCGCAACGATGGCGTTGGCTTCACGACGAACACGCTTTTCTATCGGCCACAAAAGCGATAACCGTTGTGACTGCTTATCGCTGTCATGAACCAGTGCGAGAGAAGCGTATCATTCGTACGAGGAACATCAGAGAGCACCAGACTCACGGTGCGCGCCAGTGGGTTCGTCACGTGGTATTTTATTGCAGTTCGCGGGAATTTGTAGTTAGAAAAAAAAATCAATAACTAACAAAGATAATGATCAAAACTGTTTACTCGAACGTTTTGCAAAGCGATGTGCAACTTTCTCATAGAAATTTTTCAAGTATATTCGTTCCTTCATAAATTGTTCATTCAAAGAGACGTAATTAAACAACATTTTAGAGCGCAAAAAATAGTATCGCTAACTACAGGCAACGGTCAGCAACAAGCATTTGATCGCGTCGTAATTTCTTGTGTTGGCATATTTTTATTCTCTGGCTAAAGATGTCTGGGGTACCTTTTATATATCTTTAAAAAAATCCCTAGATTACGCTCACATCTGTAATATACCCTGCATGTGACGAGGCGAGTCATGGCTTATTTTCCCCACCACTTTTTTTTTCGTTTCCACATTTTCTCTTCTTCTTTTTTCTGTTTCCCTCCCTCTCTTTTAAAAAGCATTTAACAGATGGGTTTCGGTGGCGTAATATTAGGCTGCAGCATTGCGGCAAGCTTTCACTTAGAGTGTCCTCATCATTGATATCGCAATAATAGCTTAATACTACCATTTTGTCGACAGCATGAGTGACATTTCCCTTCTTCTCTCTCTCCACTTTTATTCCCTTTACCCTCTCCCCAGTGCTAGGTAGCCTACCAGGCTCAGCCATATACAACCTCCCTGCTTTTTGCTTCATCCTTATTCTCTCTCTCTCGCTCTGCAGGGCGATGCTCACCTGATGGTGGCTGGCGTCATGAGCAGAATGGTGGTGACGTTGTCCAGGAATGCGGACACAAGCGCCGTGGTGACGCACAGGGTCGTGACCAGAGGCCAGACGCGGCCGCGGGCCACGCGGAATGCCACCACGGCCGCGTAGTCGAAGAAGCCCGTCTCGCACAGAATGGCCACGAGCACCATCATGCCGAACAGCAGGCAGAGCGTCTCTACGTCCAGCCACGACATCACCTGCGCTCAACGAGCATGCCGAAGAATTGTCAACCAAGCCACCACCTATACCTAGTCGCAGCATCAGAGACGAGTTGCAGCTCTCTCTCTCTCTCTCTCTTTCGCTCTCGATATATATATATATATATATATATATATATATATATATATATATATATATATATATATATATATATATATATATATATATATATATATATATATATATATATATATATATATATATACTTCATTTCTGCGCGACTATTTGCCGACTTGTATATTATTCTTACCTAAAGTACTTCAGCACTACTTATGCGTGCACAAGACAGAGAAGTGCATGACAGGACCAGTGCACATCCTATTATGCACTTCTCTGTTCTGTCCTGCTCAAAAATAACGATCGAATCCTTAAAGTAAAAATTTATGACCAACTAGTACCGCAAGATGTTTTGTTAAGTGGACTTGCATAACACATTCTCGTTTCATCATCATCATCATCGTCGTCGTCGTCGTCGTCGTCGTCATCGTCAGTCTGACTACGCCCACTGTAGGGCAAAGGCCTCTTTCATGATCCGCCAATCAACTCGGTCTTCTGCTTTCTGCTGGCACGTTGTACCTGCGAACTTCTCAATCTTATCGGCCCACTTGACTTTCTGTATCCCCTTCGTGCGTTTCCCTGGCCTTCTCAGGCAATCCAGTCAGTTAACCTTAATTATCCTGTCTACGTGATCCGTGCCCGGCCCAGGTCCATTTCTTCTTCTTGGTTTTAACTGTGATATCCTTAACCTCAGTCTGTTCCCTGACCCACTATGCTCTCTTCTTCTTATCTATTATTTTCCTTTCCATCGCTAGCTGCGTCACCCTCAATTCAAGCTGAACTCTCTTTGTAAGCCTCCAGGTATTTGCTCCATGGGTAATTCTTATTTCCCTGAGGACGAATAATATAATCTCTAAGCAAACCTAAGAAGCGAGTAATCGATTCTCCGAGACGCTTATCGTCAATGTGATTCAGAACCTTTTAAGAACCTATATTTAGCTTTGGCTCACAAGACGCTTAGAGAAAGAGAGAGAGAGTGTGTGTGTGTGTGTGTGTGTGAGAGAGAGAGAGAACCAAAAAAATGCAGGAATATTAACGAGACGCACTGCCTTGCCACTGGGGAAAGTGATGAAAAGGCAAAAAGGGAGAGGTGGGCACAATATCGCGCGCATTTAAGGGGATCACACGTATCGAGTCTACAGGCAGTTGCACAGATCTGTGACTAAGTGCTTTAGTAACGCATCGGTTGCCTTCTGCGCCTTCAAGGCACGTGTCCATGGTCCTTCAGCTGCTGCGACAGAAAATGGCTCCGAGCACTCAGATTAACCACTATAGAATGTACAGGTGCATATACGTATAGCAGTATTTAATTGCAAGCATCGCGCTCAGTTAGGAGGGAAACTTTTACAGGTCAAGACAACATGTTACTGGGAAACGGTCTCAACATTCATGAAATATAGAACGCTTGCGTTTAAAGGTAGGACATCTAAATCTCCAACCTGTCTGACCATCCAGGCTTCTGGAGTTGACTCTCTCTTTATATCACTCTGGCGCGCACGTGCGCATAAACACACACACGCACACACACGCACGCACGCACGCACACACACACACACACACACACACACACACACACACACACACACACACACACACACACACACACACACACACACACACACACACACACACACACACACACACACACACACAAATTCACAAACGCACACGCAATTGTATACCTTGGAGAGGCTTGGCCTGTCGCCTATAAGCGCTAGACAAGCGATGGCAGCCGTGGCGGCGAGCATGGCGGCCAGTGTCCGGTGCACGAGTTCGAACACGATGAGTACGTATAGGCCGAGCAGCACTGCTCCGCCCATGAGTATACCGAGCTGCGTGAGCTCCGTGAATGCGCTCACGTTCACGCTCAGCGAAAGCTGTGGCACGCTGGCGACGTCCGACGAGGACTCCATGTGTACCTCGAGTGCGTAGCCGCCCCTACGAGAACAAGCGCCCGTTTAGTTATGCCTGTACGGGACGTAGGCTGAAATTCGAAACCTTCGAACTACGAGTCTAACGTTGGACTAGTTCCTTCGACATTCGAACCACTCGAACAGCTACTTTTCAAAAGCACGAGTGCAGACGTACCTTTAGCATCTAAATGAGCATCCGAATCACAAGTTCGTTTGCAACATCCGATCTTCGTTGTGGCAGCAGAGATAAATATCATCTCTATAATCAGCGATCTGAATCGCGCGAAAATACTAGCTTCGCAAACGCATGCACAGCGCAGAACGAAGTTTTTCATAGTGTTCATGCACGAGAAGTTCTTGTTCGACTTCACCAGTTTCAGTCATTGAGAGTTTCTCCAAGTACTTTCCCAGTCTTCTGAGAAGCTACTTGAGTTGAACCCTTTGTGTAAATCTCAAGGTTTCTAATCCATAGGTAAGTACAGGTAACATGCAGGAGTTATAATGATTCTTCTTCAGGGATAGCGCAGTCTTAAATAGATTGCCTCACAAAGCCCGGTGGACGAAGTTAAATGCCACGAAACGCCTGAGCAGTTCTGCATTGAAAACGGCAAAAAGAGGTGCAGAAGATACTTCAAAACATATCTAGCCTTCAATTGTTGAATAATCCAGTGAGTCGCAAGCGTTCAACAAAAGACAGCATTAGCACAAAGAAATACTGGCGGTGTTTGACCTGCAAGAAGTTCCGGAGCAACACAACACCGCGTTCTGTCTAGATTCAATGCGTCGAGTCCCAAGGAATGGGCTTCTTAAGACTGCATAAGGACCCACAGCTTAAATTTCAAGTCTTTCTACTGCGAAATCTGAAGGAGTGAATATTCGTCACACTGCCTCGTTTTAAGAGCAAACCTCATAAGCGCGAAAATGCACGCGACAGCGACGAGCGATGCTATGAGCGACGAAACAGGGCGTTCGCGCGACGTGTCGCGTGCTCGTTTTCGCGCGATCGCTCGGTTCTCCAGATTTGGAAACCGTCGCTCATCGCCCGGAAGTGCTGGGCTCAAGCAGCCAATAGCGAAAAACCGGAAAAGACAAAGACTACATAGGTGCACGTGACCCTGCCCGAGGCACGATTGCGCAACAAGAAATAACGCAATGCTTACGCATGTGCATATAAAAAAAGTGCTGCAAGGCAATAATAAACACTTTCCGTTTCATTACACAATATATATTATTTTTAAATTGCATACCGCTCGCTACGCGGTTTTCTTGGTGCGAGTAGGCGGCCACATGCCAGCAACAGTGGAATTCGCTCGCCGAGGCCGTCGCGTGAATGAGGTTTGCCTGCGCTAGCAACTGATCTACGTCGCGTCGCTCGTCGCTGTCGCGTGCATTTTCGCGCTTATGAGGTTTGGCCCTTACCCCACACAACGTCTCGTTTCGTCCCGCAGGTTGGGACGAAATGAGACATCTGGAGGAGGAGGAAGGGGAAGAGGAGGAGGAATAAACTTCATTATAAAAAACCGGCAGGTTTAGGTGCATTCAAACAATTTTTAAATGATGTTTTGAACGGTAGCAACATGGCAATATTTATGTAGCACATACCTTGTACCCAAAGAAAAATTTCTGCATTTATGTTTAATTGTAAGGAATGAAATAAAAATAAATATTCACCATTTGAAATTTATTGTCACAGTTTACCCTACCTTACCCTACTTCAGCCTGATGATTCACCTCGGCGGTTACTACCTGTCCCAACTTCCAGTACCTCGCTACCTATCGCGAAGCGCCGTTCTTTTCTTGACTGTCACACATTGCTCTAATTTTCTGCATATACTAATTTTCTAACCTACATTTCTGCTTTCCTTGTGAAATTCAGTAGTTACGAGTTGCAGTTAAGAGTAGCATTGTGCTTTTGAATAGCTTTCGAATACGTTAAATCGCCAACAGTAAAATTATTCTTGATTGATATGATTGACTGATATGTGGGTTTAACATCCCAATACCACCATATCCCTAATGAAACGTTCCGTATGCGATGTCCAATAATTCCTTATGTTTCCGTAAGAATACATATGTTTTCTATATATTTTCCATATAATTCCGTAAGATTCTTACGGAAATATACGGAATTATTGGACATCGCATACGGATCGTTTCAGTAGGGATATGAATATGAGAGACGCCATAATGGAGGGCTCCGGAATTTTCGACCACCTGGAGTTCTTTAACGTGTACCCAAATCTGAGTACACGGGCATACAGCATTTTCGCCTCCAGCGAAAATGCAGCCGTCGCAGCCGGGATTCGATCCCGCGACCTGTGTGTCAATAGAATGAATATTATCACAGTGGCCATGGTAAGCAAAGACCAAAGTTGGAAGCCACACTGTGGAACACGTCTAAGATGTCGCAAAAGGGAGCCAGACTTTTCTGACTAAACCACTAACGATATCTCACTGAAGAGGAGGGACGACAATGAATCATGTGTGGTGGCTCTCAGTATGAAAGAAGAAGGAAACTCTCGTGACCAACCAGTCCGCATAAATTTTAAAGTGGTCAATGTACTTACCATAACACAACAGCCTCAGCCGCTAGTATGTATAACTCATCATCATCATCACCCTCTTCAGCCTGACTACAACCACTGCACGACAAAGGCCTCTCACATGTACCACCCCTCAACTCGGTCCTGTGGTTCCTGCTGCCAGTTTTTACCCACAAACTTCCTAATCTCATCGGCCCCCCTAACCTTCTGTCTCCCCCTCACCCGCTTGCCTTCTCTGGGAATCCAGTCAGTTACCCTTAGTGACCAGCGGTTATCCTGCCCACGCGCTACGGGCCCGACCCACGTACACTTCTTCTTGATATCGTCAACCCCGGTTTGTTCTATGATAACCCCGGTTCGTAACTAAGATATCCTTAACCCCAGTTTGTTCCCTGAGCCACTCTGCACCCTTCTTGTCAAAGAGACAAGAAGGGGGCAATGAGGAAGCTTACACCTACCATATTCCTTCCATCACTCACTGCGTCGTCCTCAATTTAAGCTGAACCCTTTTTGTAAGCCTTCAGGTTTATGTTCCTCCAGTAAGTGCCGGTAAGATGCAGCGGGTATATAATTTCCTCTTAAGGGATAGTGACAATCTAGCTGTCATGATTTGAGAATGCTTGCCGAATGTGCTCTACCCAATTCTTATTCTTCTAGTTACTTCAATGTCGTGGTTCGGCTACGCGGTTAATACCAGTCTTGGGTAGACGTATACTCTTCAACAACTTCAAGTGCGCTGCTACCCATCTCGAAGCGCTGTTATTTTTTCGGGTTTTTTTATATTACTCTCGTTTTCTGCAGATTAACTTTAAGACGTACCTTTCTGATCTCCTGGCATATTTTGTAATCATTAATTGCGATTCGTCGCCTGAGTTACTCAGCAGTGCAATGTCATCGGCAAAACGCTGGTTATTAAGGTACTCTCAATCAACTGTTATCCCTAACTCTTCCCATTCTAGGCCTCCAAGACTCCTGTAAGCACGCGGCAAATAGCATTGGGGACGTGCAATCTCTTTGTCTTACACCCTTCTTTTTTTTGGTATTCTGTCGCTTTCTTCATGGAGCACCATTGTGGCAGTTGATCCTCTGTAGATGTGTTCCAGGATCTTTATATATGCTTCGTCGGCGCCTCTATGTATGATGATTTATAATTCGAGAGCTTCAATATAGCATACAATGTGATGAGAAGTGGGGGAGATGTGTGAGAGCTAGAGAGAGAGAGAGAGAGGTAATGCTGACGATGATTAAGGATTTTTAAAAAGACAAATAATTTGTTCAGGGGACACTAATGAGAAAAACAATTTTTTTCCGTGTTAATAAACCATGATTTCACAATCCCGAAAATACCACTCATACCACGAGATGACGCTTGGTACAGGAGAAAACGCGCGAAAAGAAAATGCGAGTGGGGAGGCCACCTTGAATTTCCCGCATCAAACAGCGTGACGTCATGAACTTCGAAGGTTTCTACTGGGTCCTACCACGGCCGGACTGGAGTACGCGTCGCGCGTACTCCAGTCCGGCCGTGGTCCTGAGTAGCTTCTAATCAAGAAAGTCCAAGTACATTGTCATCTGTGGCTACCACAAAGCTAGCATAAAAATGTTTCAAAAAATTTCATCGAGACAATGTCCCGAAAATGCGCGAAATACATTTTGGAATTTCTCACGTCACGCGCGGAGTTTTCGGCGCGAATTATAAAACTGAAACTTCAACCTTGATTTTCTCCGCTAATAATGAATTTATGATAATGAAGCTTGTGGCACTAAAGTTCTCAGAGTGGAGTTTATCAATCTATATCAAGGAATTGTTTTTCTTTAGTATCTATTTAACACCGTAATTGTAATATATGATGCGAACATCAATGAGAACACCTCTTTCTTTTCGAAGATTTCTGAAACTATTCGATATTCGAATACATCATCTCCCACAGCCCTTCCGCAAACCTTACACTTTATTTTAAAAATAATTATGGCTCACACACTGAAAAAGTGCCATTCGACAATTGAGGCATCGATTAAACTACAAATATCTGACTGAACACCATTAGTGTGGTCATTAGCAGTTATTACGCCATTGACAAATCACAGACGTATCTTCATGACTTGTCAATGAATTAACCATAGTGAAATAATTATTCTCAACATGTCAATAGAAAAGGTCTACCTCGAAGTTTTGTGTAGCCTACAGTGCTTACACTAAATATCCCATAGTTTTCTATTTGACAGCGGAAGCTGTAATGAGATCACAACACAGGCCACGCGTGGTGCCGTCGTTGTCCGCCGCCGGTGTCCGTAACCACTATCGTACGAAATGAGAATAAAACCTAGTAACAAGGACACAGTGGAGCATGAACCCGTTTCCCTCCTTTTTTGTTTGTTGTTGTTATCTCACATTTCATACTACGAGCTTCAATTCCACGGGTGCCACATGCGAGAGAATAACCTCCTGCAGATTAGGAAAAAAAATATATTCGACATGAGTAAGTTCAAAAGGTGGAAATACTGTGCAAAGCTATTCACATAAAGAACAGTGTTTCAGCTCTGATAATCTTGCTCGGCGTTCATTTGAAAAATTGTTACGAACACTCCAAACCAGAATCATGAATGGCCTTTTACTTACTAACTATGAGAAATATTAATGTGCACCATGATGGAGCAGGTCGTATTCACTTTAATAGTGACATGCAGCTCATGAACAGTGTGTGTGTGCGTGCGCGCGTGTGTGTGTGTGTGTGTTTGCGTGCGTGCGTGCGCGGAACGAGCAAACACCTTGATGAGAAAGCTAGCGCAAACATGTGGCGACACAATACCGTGCCAGTTGTACAGTTGTAAACAACCAGCGCATATGTTTTCTGAATGGCAGTATATATATATATATATATATATATATATATATATATATATATATATATATATATATATATATATATATATATATATATATATATATATATATATATATATATATATATATATATAATTTTATACGAAGTGTACTAGTTAATTTGCGACCATTTCGAATCATGCTAAAATAAAAATTTTGTGTTGTTTGTAGGGTGCTTCATACTTGTGGCACCCAAAGGAAACTGACGCACTAAATAATTCATATAATATTACTGGTTCCGGCAATTACTGCGATTTTTTTTTCTTATTGTGATGGCGATACTTTTTCATGACTAACATAGTTTATTCCTTTTTGTTTGAACTCTCTTTATTTCTTGCCGTGGCAAAAATTGCAATACGTTGCATGTTTAGCCTTTTTTTTTAATAAAAAAGCATATTCTCAGAATATTGTGACAAAGTTGAAAAAAAAATAGCATTTCGACTCGTACTGCTATATAACTTTCGGAATGTAGTAATCTAGGTAATACTGTGGCTTATACATTGTTGCATAGTATGATTATTAGTATGACATGCAGAAAATTTTAAAAATGTAGTTTTTAAAGGAGAAAAAAAATCGATTTGAGCAACCACAAGGTAGTAGAAAGCCTGCGTTTGCCTCACCATCCCTGCATAGCAAGTGAGCCCGAGTTTTCAGCAGGCTTTTGGGCAGAGAATAATGCATGTCCTTCCACTGCTTGTCACTTGTTTGAGTTAGTACTGTATAGCACTTCAAAAAGGGAACCTGCACGCACGTTGCATACAATTGTCCTTTTCGACGTTGCACGCACATTGCATCAAGTTAAACTTGAAATGGTAAAGCGCATTACGGGGAAGAAGAAACGGCCGAGCAGACCGACACAGAGGACATAGCGCTCTGTCCTCTTGTGTCGGTCTGCTCGGCCGTTTCTTCTTCCCCGTAATGCGCTATACCAGTTCAAGTACGACGAACCAACTCGCCCAATCTTCAACACTCGTGGCATCAAGTTAAAACGAGGCTGAAGGGTACTGGATCCACACATAGACAAAACTATGGTCACCGACATTCAGATAGCGATAAGGACAGTGACGCCTCATTTAGGTTTAACTCGAACGCTGTTCTCGTTCTTTTGCAGCGCACATTCTGAACGCTTCGCTCGCAGCGTTCTCCTTGAAGAGTCCGGATTGAGCGGGTCGCGGTCACATGTGAACGAATCGACGAGATTCGTATGCAATAAACGATGCATGTGCTGGTCGGGACCTCAGAACACGGCAGAATTTCGGGATTTTTTTAAATTAACAGACGTAGAATTAGCAGCTCTTACTGTGTCGCAAGTCGTGCATACACTTTAGACAGGCTAACACGAAACCTGGAAAGAAAAAAAAACATTGGCAGATCCCACGTACAGTGGGAATCGACGATATGCGAAACACGAATGAGAAAGGTTGATGTGCCACTTTGAAATCAGCACAATGTTACGAGGTGGAGGTAAATGATGCCGTACATGACTTCCATGTCATGATTATCATGATTGGATGTGTCGTTTACCTTCTTCATCTATTCACGTCACGTGATACCAAATTTAGTATATGTGGTGCTAGCGAAACGGCCGCGAGCACGCTATGAGCGAGGTATGTTGCCATGTTCTTACATAGCACGCGTGTCAGGATTATCATGTTTGCACCAGTCATATATTTCATCATCCACTGACGTCACGTAACACAGAATTTGGTATATGTGGAGCCAGCAAAACGGCCACGAGCGCATCATGAAGGGCCTAACATACCCCAATGTAGCGTTGACGCGCGCGCACGCTGGGCACAGCAACACTACGTTAGCAAAACGCGAGCACTCTACAGTCTGACGCCACAGGCGCGACCAGCGTCCGTCAGCGCGGCCCGACGGCAACCGCCAGCGCATCATGACCATGGCATGTAGTCATGTTGTTACATGACACGGCATCTCATGATTATCAGTTTGCACCAGTCACATACCTTCGTCATCCATTCACGTACCGTGCTACCGAATTCGGTATATGCAAAGCTGGCGAAACAGCCGCGAGCGCATCATGAGCGTGGCATGTAGCCATGTTGTTACATTACATGCATGTCATGATTTTCATGTTAGGGTCTGTCGCTTGTTTTCGCCATGCAATCATGTCATACCATACCAGTTTTGCAACATATCATGTCAACGAAACCACCGCAAGAGCTGCAGGGCCATGAAATGTAAACCATGACATTCATGACATACATGTCATGATTTTCATGTTATGACCTGCCAAAAATGTTCTCCATACAGTCATGTTATGCCATACCAAGTTTGATATCGATACCATCATCAAAACGGCCAGGAAAGCTAAACATCGTAGGCGGTTGGATAGATAGATAGATAGATAGATAGATAGATAGATAGATAGATAGATAGATAGATAGATAGATAGATAGATAGATAGATAGATAGATAGATAGATAGATAGATAGATAGATAGATAGATAGATAGATAGATAGATAGATAGATAGATAGATAGATAGATAGATGGGCTGAAAGTCGCCGAAGTTCGCTAAGAAATGCTTGATTGATTGATTTGTGGGGTTTAACGTCCCAAAACCACCATATGATTATGAGAGACGCCGTGGTGGAGGGCTCCGGAAATTTCGACCACCTGGGGTTCTTTAACGTGCAACCAAATCTGAGTACACGGGCCTACAACATGTCCGCCTCCATCGGAAATGCAGCCGCCACAGCCGGGATATGAACCCGCGCCCTGCGGGTCAGCAGCCGAGTACCTTATCGCTAAGAAATGCTTCGCATTTAAAAAGAAAACATGTTTGTCCATATTCAGTGGCAAGTTGCCGGAAAGATCAGTCGCCCATTGATAAATGCAAGCGTCGTCTCGACGGTGGCTGCGCAATCACTCCCGACAGAAACCGCGCGCGTCTAGAGGTTTTCTAGGCATTCTGCTGAATCCAAACGCACAAAAATAAATAAAAAAAGTTGGAGACTGAATCGTCCTCTTTGGCAGGGGCAGTTTTCAGTTTCGCCTCACGAGCATCCTCAATCTCCGTAAGCAATCTGCAAAGATGCTGAGACGACCGGAGAAAAAGTAAAGAAGAGAGAGGAAAGAGAAAAAGATGGTTTCCTTCAATTTATACCGATAAGCCACTTCTCCAAACTTTATGCAACACGAGAACACATCCAACGTTTCACATGTGTCTCCTTCCAACCGCACCAACTTTTTTGTTCTCTTCCTCCTCCGCCTTGTCCTCTCACTCCTATACAGAACTATAGCTATGGTACAGCCCGCCAGCATGCAATGAAAAGTAGAGGAGAGATGAACTGGCGGAAAAGTTACACAAGACGGAGATCTTGTTTAACGACCGAGGCTGCACGGGACAAACAACGGATCGCTTTCTGTGCGGCGTTGCGAAACAATACCCGGTGCATCGAAACGGAAAGGGAATGAGATGCTACGCTCAGCCCTAAAGAAAGAAACGGCTTCCGACAGATACGTAATCGCTAGCTACACAAAACTTTTTTTTTTTGTCGGCACATCGCAAAAAGCAACCCAGAGGAAAAACAAGAAAACGGTGTTAACTATGGTCGGCGAAACAAAGCGACAAGCTGCGGTATTTTCAAAGGTCGCGACGAATAACGACCGTACTAAGTTTTCTTTTTCCGCGGCGTCCGCCCTTGATGGCGATCGGTGACAATTCATTTCTGCGGCTTCACAGACGAACCGACGCTCGGATACAAAGGGTGCTCATTTTGTTGAAAGAGCACCCTTGAGATCCTGGACTCCTCTTGCGCAGACGTGGCGCCACTATAGTGACGACGGCGAATGTGAAGCCGTCCATGAATGTTTAACAAACACAAGAGGTCTCAAATAACACAATAATAATAATAATAATAATAATAATAATAATAATAATAATAATAATAATAATAATAATAATAATAATAATAATAATAATAATAATAAAATCTGGCGTTGTTTATCATGCACTGACCTCGCACAGCCAGCGGATGTGTACCACTTCACTTTTATTGCTACCGCTGAAGCTACATAAAGTTTTTGTCATTAACATTAAACAATAAAAGTATGCTGCATAGACTAAATACTTCATCTTAGTTTCAGAAATTAAAAATTACCTGACATTTTCCCGAAAAATTCCATTGTTCCGACGTCGGCATCACTGAGCAAGAATGAAATTCGAAACTGGTCGTAATTTAAATGCTAATCAATGGTGATAATAGCTAATCATAGCTGTGCGAAAAGGTAAAGGAGGTTAGGTACGCATCTTCTTCCGCCCCATCCGCTACTCGCTTAAGAGGTGGGCGCAAAGCTTGCCCCACACTTTTACGCTTGGACATGTTTCGCCATTGTTTAAATAGTAGGCACAAAGTTTACCACCGAAGCTGTTATAAGATCGCAACAACAAGCCATCTTTGGTGCCATAGTTGTCCGCCGCCGCCGCCGGTGTCCGCCAACGCTATCACGCGAAGTAAGGAAGAAACGGTAAAAATAAAGAAGTTCAGGGTGGAATGGGGTTCGAACCTGGGCCCTAATGTGGCTATTCTACCTCAAAGCGACGACGGTGCTTGAAGGTAATTTGCAAACAGACCCTGCGCAGGCTTCAAGTCGGGGAAGGAGTGATGTTAACATGTGTATTGAACCATTTCATAAACGTAAAGTAATAACGAGGCATCACACAGTGTGGATAGGATACAGAGTGGGTCGTTGAATGCTTTCAGTCCACTACAAAAGGCTCGTCCATAATCCCTCATTGTCATCGGAAAACATCAACAAAATAAACGATGTCTTACAGGTGTGTCGCGGGTATACATACCACACTTCTCGAAAGACTGACGAATAATAGAGTCACCACGCCACAAATCATGCCTTATTTCTAAAGTACGAAAGCGTCCACTAGTGGACGCTTTCATATTTTAGAAATAAGTTATGATTTATGGCGCGGTGGGTACTTTGCAGGTGTACCTGTATTAGCAGCCAAGAGATGGCGTTAACATATGTCGTTAAGCGCGACACACAGCAAGGCCGAGTGGATGCACTTCTGCGCAGCCCAAGCGTTCAGGACCAAAATCCTGGCCGTTTGGTGCACCCACGACAGGCTGGTTAAGCTAGACCTGCCGATCCCCACGTGGGAGTAGCCGGGTGGCGCGGGGCAACCTCTGCATCAGCAATAAAGCCATGATCTCTCTTTCCGTCATATCACTATAGGTGCGATGCATTGCACATCCAATTCAAACTAAAAGCCCTCGTTCATACATGTCCCAATTGAATCGACAGTGACAGTATATCCGTCACATTATAGCTTTGCTCGCGCAGTCAGCATTGCAAAGTGATTGGTACCATTGATAACACTGTTTATACTCACAGAGATTGCTGCTGAGCCACGGAGTCCCTGGGAAGAGGGAACAGGTGTTCCCACTGCACCGGCGTGGGCTGCAAAGGCGGTGGTGCCGTGGGAACTCGGACCGGAGGCTCTGCGCTGCCTTCCAACGTGAACACAGTCCAGAGGCCGGACAGGTTGCCAAGTTCCTCGGAGATGAACGGGCCTTTAGCGCGAACCCGAACCACGGGGTGGCCCGGCTCCAACAGCAGGCTCAGGTTGTGCGCCGCACACAGAGTCAAGGCACAAACGTGGGTTTCAATGGTGAAGACTTACCTACATCTGCGCGCTGATGATAGATCTAATTTTTCAAGTGAGCAATGAAAACCTCAAAACAAATGACACTGTTCTTAAGGCTCGTTCACACCAGCGACTATGTAATGGTCGCAGACCAAGTTATTTGCAAATGTCCATTTTGGTCGCAAAGGGATTGCTTTGGCTCAGTATGCGCGGTACTCGATTTACAGTGGCAAACCTCTGAACCAATCACGCAACTCGAAAAAGCAATGCCCAGAAACGGGACGTCAATTGATCCTGTGGAGCAATAGCAGTGTGAGTAGACTTGAATTCTGCGTGAAGACGGGTATAAGCCGCCCACAGATGTGAACGTTGCTAGCCTATGTATACTCACTTTTCGGTCGCCAGCTGAAGGTGTGGATGAGCCGTTAATGTTTAGCACAGCGATCTTACTATTTCCGCAGACACTTTAGAACTTGTTGTTGCTGGAACCATCAAGGCCAGAAAACTGTGCTATCTTCACGAGTATTGTGTGGGGTCTTTCTCTTCTTGCGGAGACCACGAGACACCGTATTCGCCGAAGATGCGGACAATGCGCCCAAGGTTGTCAAAAGCGGCGATATAAAAGCCGACGACGTTTTGTATTTTCCATCGCATCACTTCGCTTGCTCACTTATTGTCGACTTCTCACCTTCCTACATAGCAAATAAATTTCTGTCCTTCGTACGAGCGCATCTTCTCTCTGGACTGTTAGCCCCGCCACGGTGGTCTATTTAGTGGCTAAGGTACTCGGCTGCTGATCTGCAGGTCGCGGGATTGAATCCCGGCTGCTGCGGCAGCATTTCTCATGGAGGCGGAAACACTGTAGGTTCGTGTGTCCAGATTTGGGTGCACGGTAAAGAACCCCAGGTGGTCGAAATTTCCGGAGCCCTCCACTACGGCGTCTCTCATAATCATATGATGGTTTTGGGACGCTAAACCCCACATATAAATCTTTCTGAACTGTTGGACGATGGATCGTACGACAGGGGCCAGCTACCAATAATGAACCCTGAGTCCCAACACTGCACATAATTCTTCGGCACGTCATTATACTGTCTTCGGGGAGTCAGGGGGGGGGGGGAGGTGACTCCAAAAGAGGGTGAGCCCCTCCCCCTGAACCACAAACAAGCAAATGCACACGCGCCCGCACTATATGCTTCTATATGAATATGCACACTATATCTGAATCAGAGATGATGGTGCCCTGCGCTTCACTGCGAAAAAAAGCATGCTTTACGCGAATGTGCAGCCAGTGGTGCCCTGACCACTGGCTGCACATCAAGAGCCAAAAATATTTTCTTTACCACAAACAAAGGATAAATGCGGAGAGGTCGACTAAAACCCACACTGTTGGTTTGGTGCAGCACTCACGCTGCTTCGTGACGGACGCATTCAGACCGGATCGAAGTTTTCCGGTCTGAAAACCAGAACGAGGCGACGAAGATAAGCGTAGATGAAGTGCACGTACTGTGTATACATGTAACCAGTGAACCTATAGATGCGCTATCTATTCAGCTCATCGAGTACAGGGTTAAGGCGTGGAAAGTGGTGCCGCAGCCGCGCAGAGCTCAGATAAATCTCGCGCATTAGAAAGTTGGCAGCGATCGGGGACAGAAATTCAATGATGAGTGCCTGAAGTGAAAGCACGCTCTTGGAGCGTTTGAATCGCGGGTTATTGAAATCGACGATTTTCAGTTTTTTTCCCTTTCGTTCTCCATTTCATACAATGTCTTAATTTTTATTAGTGTGCGACGGCCACCATCTAGAAGGTTTTATACGAATGATTCATCAGTTTTGTATCTCACGAGTCATGACCTAAAATTAACGAAGTAATGAGGCGCGAGGGGCATACGTACATATACGTTTATCATAAGCATGCACACGGAAGGGGGGGGGGGGGATGCCTTTTTTATTTACCTGGGTAAGGGGGGAGGGGAGTTTTTCCTATACGTTTACTCGGTTGAAACTACTCCGTCATTGTCTAAAGATCAGGGTAATGGCGACGCAGGCGTTTTTTTCTTTTACAATAATGGCGGCCGAAGTCCCGGATGTTGAATTCTAAGAAGCGTCCGTTTTCCCTCTTTACTCTCGAAAAGCCAAAGATTGAGGGCAGAAACTTCGGAGCAGTGCGTCATCCCTTCATTTTAATTTTTTTTTATCCTTTGTAAAGAAGGACTTTAGGATTAGACCAAAAAGGGAAAGGGCAGAGAGGCGCTAGTATAGAAAGCGGTCATCCTTCCCCCTCCCTCCCTCCTAACGAGTGTAGCACATTTCGACAACGTTTAGCAGCACAACATGGCGGTCCACAAACACATCACGTAAAGTGGACCATATACAAACCGGTCAAGAAACAAAGCGAGCTATATCGGCGCACCGAAGCGTATACGGCTATCAGTCATTGTTTCTGTACTTCGTATCAAAAACATATCAGCTGACATGATGCGATCCTCACGTACAGCTTGCCTTAAATGAAGACGTATGCCGCTAATCAGCCGCCAGTCGGCTCGCTTTTTCAGAGCTGTGTAAACAGGGGTGCCGGTGATCTGCGCACCGCGTGATTGACGAGAACAACTTGTTTTTCGGCAGCGAGCACCTGTTTACTCAAAAACTACAGTTGCAGAACGCAAAAAAAGACAATGACAGCAAGTGCTAGCTATATATACAACGACCATTGGAACTAAGGGCGCTGTCACGCACCTAAGTCATTTGCTTCCCCTAAATTGAACGTATCGTGAGCCAGGAGCTATAGGACAAAACGGGCACGTCTGTACTAATAGATGCTAAGCGTGAAATTAACAAAAAGCGAATAAGGCAGCTTCTTAGCCGGGCCTGAAGGACGCGCAGGGCTGGGCAGCCATCTTTGATTATTTTCTGTTTTCCCCTACTGTTTATCTTTTCCCGTTTTTTTCTCTTTTCCTATATATTTCTATTTTCTTCTGTTTCCCCCCTTTTATAGCTCTCTGTCTCACTTTTTTTTCTCAATCTTTATGCATTGTTTTGGATGCGTTCCATCAAACGACATCATCATCATCATCATTATTATCATCATCATCGTCGTCGTCGTCGTCGTTGTCATCATCATCATCATCAGGCACTCAAAGAATGAAATAAAGAAGAAAATAAAGAAGACTATGCAGATGGCTATTCCGTATACGTGGTTTTATCTGCGTTGCACCAAGCGACAACAGCACGGGTGTGTGAAGTGTTCTGCACTTAAAATGATATGCATGCCTCGCCCAAAGGCGGGCGTTTGGTTAGATTGAACATAACTCTACCAAAGCTTGTTTGAATAAACCGTTTAATTGAGGTTTAGCGTTGTACGGGGCCTTGTTTCTCTCCCCTTTCTCTTCACAATCAATGGACTCTGCCGCTATTACAAAACGGACAGAAAGAACTATCCCTGTCCGCTTTGGCGGATACTCAACTTCAGCTAGTAGTTTATGAAACGAAAAATTGACAACCAGCAGTGTGTAGCGCAAGTCCACAAGAAAATCCGTATGGATTTCTCATAAATAAAGCTTCAAAGACGACGAAACATTTATCCCGGTCCGGAGACACAACTCGGGACCAACGCCTTTCTGCCATGGATCTGTCAGTTTACCAACTGGGCTAAGCAGGTTAGTATTTGTTTCTTTTTGAGGAATAATAATTCCCAAAGAAATATGGTATGACCCTCCCATATTCATCAAATGACGAAGGGTGAGGCGAAGTGCGACGCATGATTTCTTTTTTTAACGCTCTTATGCCCTATAGGTAGAACACGAGTGAAGAGTTTGTCCCCCAGTGTACCAAGTCTCACCGGTATCGGTGTTATCCCTGGCAATGATTCCACCAATTCCCAAGAAAAGAGTATTGATGACTGATTTGATTGACTTGTGGAGTTTAACATCCCAGAAACCTCGATATGATTATGAGAGACGCCGTAGTCAAGGGCTCCGGAAATTTTGTCTACCTGCGGTTCTTTAACGTGCACCCAAATCTTAGCACACGGCCCTACAACATTTCTGTCTCCATCGAAAATGCAGCCGCCGCAGTCGGGATTCGATCCCGCGACCAGCGGGTCAGAAGCCGAGTACCTTAGCCACTAGATCACTGCGGCGCGGCTAGAAAAGAGTATTAAGAACTCCTTCATCATATAATAATGTACTAGCTCGCGCCGATCCTGCCTCCCGCTGTGAATAAAGCCTTATCTCTTTGTTGTTTTCTCTCCCGGCTGCGATACTTTGAAACTGAAGCAATCCTCCCCTCGGACACACCTGTATGTAGCCGGTATGCCATGAAGCTCTCGTCTAAATGAGCCTAAGTCGCGCCCACCAGTGCTCCCAATTACAGCTCAAGGGAAGCGAGGATTAGAGATAATGAAGACGGTACGCAAGTCGCAAAAACGGAGACAGAGAGAAGGACAGGGAAGAACAGATCAGGAGCAGGGCTCTTCATTAGGAAGAAACATGTCCGTTGCGCAAAGAAGTATTATGAAGCACCAACGAGGCCAATTTAGGAGGCAAATGTCTAATAAGGGCAGCAGCGTGGACAGGTACACTGGAGCCAAACTTCCGGACGAATGATCCGGTAAAATCTGATTCCAGCACGCACTGCTTCTGAAAACGTGCAAAACAGAGGCGTTACACGTGACATATAAACACCAGTGTTCACTAGTTTCTTGTCTTTGTTTATTCAGATATCTGACGACTTCTTAGAAGTCAAAGTGTGTATTTGAATGTCTCCGCCATTACAGCGCAGAAACAATGTTAAGAAAAGAGCTTTTACAACACGCGCAGAAGCAACTACGAGCTCAAATAACTATTTAAAAAATTTTAAGATACGAGGCACCACTTTTTTTAATCTGTACATTAACAAATCAACAAAATAGAAATTCAGCCAATGAAGTAGTTAAAAATTCAAGTTTAGGCTTATCCTATAATTAAAATCACATATTGCAGGATTGACAAAAAAAAAGGGCAAATAAAACTTGAGAGTGCAATCGAGCTGCACAAGTTAGTTACCATCAGCTTGAAAAAAACAATAGCAATGTTCTTGTGATCATTATGGTCAGTCTGAACCCGAACGTACACGCAGAAAAGAAATTTTTAATCCTCTCACTGACACATGGTTGTTTGCAATGCCGAGCGTATCGCTGAATATTTTCATCTGGGCGAAAGAACACGAAGCTGACAAGGTTTGCCGTAATGAAATCTATTGAAGCAGCAAATACCTGCTTTTATCTTGCCTAACTAACAGTTGAGAAATAAACCCGCACTTTGAAGACCACAATACTTTTCTATATAGCACAGCTTCGGTAAGGATACAGTATGACTCGTTCCCGGCGATTGCGACGCTCATCCACGTCTCGTTCAACTCCGGAATGAAGCTCATCACCACCTAGGCAGAGAGCACATCTCGTCAGCCAAACTTCACACTTATGAAGTGCCTAAAAGAAGAGAAAAACTTAGAAGCACAATCGTACACGTATGCAACAGCTTTTCACGTTACTTGGTTTAGTTGTTAGATACACTTTTTACCGATCTCCGCTGGGATCAATTGATGTCATAATAAGTGTCACTGTTCAACACCGAAGGCTCAAAGCGATGGTGCAGAGAACTGCTAGAACTCTCGCAGGTCGTATATACGAGCCACAACAGTCATTCACTCATTAAATTTTATAGTTTTAGTAAGCAGGTGTCAATTAGAATGCGTGGCGTATACACACGCAAACAGGAACAGTTCTCGCTGTATATACAGCAAACGCTCACTGCCATAACGTGCAAGGAATGCAGCCCGCCAAAAGGAGCCCAGCAAGCGCAATGCGTCTCTGAGGCATTTAGATAACGTGGCCTTTAAGACTATAGACGCGCAGAAGTCACTAGATGTATCATATTGCCCTGCATTTGCACCTGCCGCGTGGTATTGGGAAGGTAGGGCGCGGGACACCTATGCGCTGGCCTTCGCGGACAGAGCAGCAGCCATGACCGGGAAAGCTAAAGAGAGGTTCAGAGGCGCGCTCATAACCCCGAAATTGAATTCTGATTTCTTTCCCTCTTACGTGCCTGGCATCAGAAGTGCGTGCGTCTCCATTCGTGTCTTTAGGTATGTTCAGTCGAGAGATGTCCATACGTCACCACACGACAGGTGAAAGCTGCTGAGCTGCACAAACAGGTTGGTTATTCGAAGCTTACCAAAATTTTGATCAGCCCAGGAGCACAAATCTGCAGACTTTTGTGTGAGACTCCGTAAGAACACCGCCGTTCTCTGATATGTGCGCACGTCTCATTTTGTTTATTGTTTTACGTTTTTCCTCCTTAACCAGACGAGAGCTTTCGTGTCTGTGCCTACATATTTACCTGAATGTAGGAACAGCGCAACCTAGAAGTAGTTACTTCGTAACTACGGAAAGAAAAAAAAAACAAGGACAAAAAAGAGCGCTGGGAGCAGCGTAACCTAGAAGTAGTTACTTCGTAATTGCATTCAGTTATGTCCTACCAACTTGCCCAAGTTTCCGCGCTTCATACTGACATATTTGTACCAAAGCCAAGTGAAGAGAGAGGGCACGCATCTTGTTGTGAAGGTGTAACTGAATTTCCATATTCACCAGTCCCTCTGTCTACTTTCCCTATCTATCAGCCAGGGACGACACTTCAGACGGTGACCTGACTCAATGTGCCTTAGCAAACTTCGTTTGTGTGTTTACGGACAGTTTCGCCACGTCTTAACTTGTAGTCAACGGAAGCTGCAGAAAGCATTCAGATGTCTGCATGCTTTTAGCTTCTATTATAGTGTCCATGTAATGATGACGACGGGAGCGCGCGTTTGATTGATCTAGCATACCCTACTCACACCCAAATACATTAACTAATTAGTTAATATAAAAAGTCACAGTTCCGTCAAAAAGGCGAAGCAATGAATGCGATAGCAACGCATTTGAATGTTTTACGAAGCAATTAAGGCTGGCTTTTTCGGGAGAAATCATAATTGTAGTTAACATGCGCTTGCTAAGTATTCAAGTTTCCTGCGGGGCGGTCACAGTAGATGACCACAACAAAACTCGTGCGTAGTGACGGCGTTGATATACGAAATGAGGCTGGCAGTCAACTCATTTAGATCCTATCTCACGTAACTCCACAAAACACTAGTGTAAGAGAACACGGCCGCTCCAGGTAGACTTTCGGCACCGTCCTTTCATGTTGAGAATGCATCCCGTAGAAGCTCCCACCTGCTGTTGACGTAACAACACGTGTGTACAGTATGTAAAAAAACTGTTTATTAATCAGAATGCGGATATGATTTTGAGATGTGACCGGCATTTTCCTTTCATTATGACCGCCTTATGATCGGTGAAATGTAAAGTTAAGGGTTCTCATTCAGGATCCAACCTGAAACTTGAGAAGACGACGTTCCTGTGTTGCTAAAGCAGCTCAAATTTCCACGGAAACCTCAGTGAAGTGAGTCGGAAAAACTTGGTGTTATTATTTCCAGATTCTGGTGCCGCGTCCCCCAAATAAACTTATATTCACGCAGAGCTGGTCTGACGCTTTCTCCCCTTTGTCCGTTCTGCGAAGAATCGGAAACTATTGAGCATTACTTTATATCATGTCTAAACTGCGCGCAGTAATTAGGAAAAGACAACTATAGCTATTCCGTTTGCTAATCCAGGTTTAAGGTTTACCACAAAAACTTCTCAATTTCGGTGCCTCCGTTTTGGAACATTGCCGCAGAGATGTATTCGACACGGTGTGTAATTTCGTTCCATACACTAAACGAATTTCATCGTATTATGCCAAAGTTAACGAATACTCGAAAAAAAGAGTCTGAAATTAATTTCTAAAATGTGAATAAACATGAGATATACATCCCCAATTAATCGGGTTTGACAACTTCAGCTCTCTGGTGGGCTCCGAAAAATCAGGTTATCGGTATTATAATAGTGATTATTTTCTTGCTCATTTGTTTTTAATTGTTCACTCTCTGGATCTTTTTTATGTCTTCTTTCTTGAACATCGTTTTTTTTTTTTCGGTAAGCAATAGTTCAATTACCGTCCATAGGATACTATACGTTTTCTTGGGGAAGGGACTCTTAAAATAGAGAAAAGAAGAAAAAAGTGAGCCCCGTAACTGTCTGCATAATAGTGCGACATCTCAACAGTAGCTCAAAAGTATGAGGGATTATAAGGACAGGGACGATTAGAAGGCATAGGGATAGAGAGAGGGGCAGAGACAGAGAGACCCACCATACGGAAGTAAAGAGAAGATAGGAAAGATGGACAAGTCGCAGGAGTACGAAGACGGGGCACCACTCAGCGAGAGCTCTTGTCGGCGTCAGGAGATGGCGTAGGGAGAGCCAGTCGGCCAGAGCTGCGCTGTCGTCGGAGATCGCGGGGGCACAACCGGTCGGCACGAAATCTAGCGAGCGAATCCCCCAGATTGGGTATGTGCCATGTATTCCAGGCTACAAACAAAGAAACAAAGCTGCAGCTTCGTGAGCCATCTGCTGCGTGTCGGCTTGCCGGCGCTGCTGTTTTGCCGCAGGTTCGCGAGGCCGTATTCCGCTTGTCGGCGCTTCCGTGCTGCGTCCGCTCTTCGAGCCCGAAAATCTGGACTGCGTTGCCGCGCAGCCACGCTGCGACCCGTCATGTCTTCATTGATAATGAAGTGCGAACAATTATGCAGCCGTCTTTTAATGCTTTATCATCGACAAATTGATCTTTCCTGTGCTGTCCCTAATACCCAAGAGTCCATGTATACGTAAGCACTCTAGGATACACACGAGTGTGTATTTCCACATTCAGTTAAATTATGATCTGTTTTTTCCTCTTTTCCCACGCACATGCAATAAAGAAGTGATTAGTATCTCCTTAACCTTACGCCTACTACGCGTTCTAAGACAACCCGACCTCCCTACAAACAACAATGTCCCCAATTGAATTATCGTAAAATGTATTCCTGCTTACTACCTCTTTACCCTAACTGTAGTTACTCAGAGACGGTTTTCTTTCCACCACTGCTATTCAGCTTTTTTTTTCTTTTTCTGCATTCATGACGTATCGCTAAAACGCTCCTTGTTACCATGTCGCTTGCACTGCAAGACGTGCACTTGCAAATGGGTCTCGATCCTATCCTTCTTTCAACATTTAGTCAATGCTCTTTTCACACAAATAACGGAACAGTTTTCCTTCCTTCTGCTCTCTTTTCGAGACTAATTTCCAGACCACTAAAGTCGCTACCAACTCCAGCATCAGCGTACGCCGTACAGTGCAGTCTATACGGCGTGTGCACCACACTGCCCGTGCATATACCCCCCTATTCACAAACACTCCTCGACATTCCACGCCGGGGAGAATCACTCGAAGGCTGAGGACGTCACTTGTTTCTTCAGAGACCCGTTGCTAAATTTTAATGAAATTTGCAAACACTACCAGTTGGAGCGCCGGAAATACCCACTCCCGCACCCACACTTAACAAGACCTCAGTCCATAACTCTACGACTCTTACAGACGGAGGCGTATGCATCGCCTCTAAATTGCTCTAAGTACATACATGGCATAGATCCGGGGTGCCCGCGCTGTGGTCATCCCAAATGTACCCTCCAACACATGCTGTGGCAATGCCCTGCGTTGCGTGAGAGCAGCGAGTCTCTCTCTACGTAGGCGGACTGGACCTGTCTCCTCACAAGCCACGACAAAGGAGACCAGCTTAGGGCCATCCAGAGAGCCCACGACACAGCCGTGGAGTCTAACATCCCCGTCCCGTCGTGGGAGTGGCCCACTGGTGTCGCCACCTAAGGGGGATTGAGCGCCGCCTCCGGATATTAATAAAGTTCTTTGCCTGCCTGCCTGCTCCGCGACTCAACTTTCACCCTTCCCTTGATAGAGTTGAGCACTGCGCCACCGCTCGGCTGGAAATGACGCTGCGCTATTCAAGCATCGCATCAGATTATCGTTCATATGCAGTGACTTACCGTGCCTAGAGACGGTGCTTTCATCGGCTTTCTCAAGTGAAGGTGAAACATTGAGTGAAGGGACGTTCTCTAGGGATAGTTACACGGCGGTGTTCTTAAGTGCAGGGTGAAACGTAAAGTAATAGAAAGATGTGTAGGGTAAAGTAGGGCAATTTTCCCTTTGGCGTGGGTATTTCGCAAAAATCGCATGGTGTTTCCCTTATCGCGGCAAAGCTGAGGTGTCCACGAGAAGGCGATGCGAACGCTGCGGCGTTCAATTGTTGAACGCGTAGCTCAAGCGTCCTCCAAGTTTTTCGTCCTATGTAGGAAACTAGAAGCACCGATAAGTTTACTTCTACGTCGACACACTGGCAGAGTATTGCAGTGTGCTCTGGAGATCTAACTTAGCTATCTGGTGGACGACGCAGGCGCTTCTTTCCATTCTCCCCGTGTATCCATCCCAGCGATGTCGATGTGGTTATAGCGTCTGCTCCCAGCGCGTGAGGGTTGTACCAATGACACAGTGCGACTTGAACCCGGGTCCACTCGGTGCCAGCTTAATATTTTACCCAGTGCTTGTAACTTGTCAGACTTGCCTTAGGTAGGCACGACGTAGCACGAATGGTACAGTGGGGCTCGAACCCGGGTCCGCTGGGGGCCAGCTCAGTATTCTACTACTGAGCTACACCGGCTTTTTTTTTCTTGATTGCCTTGCAAATAATGACTCTTCACATTTTACATATTTACATATTGCTCCATATTCAAGAGCGTCACAAAATACACCCACAGAATTCATTGAGGTACCGTCAGCTCTTGGCTGACTATTAATCAATACTTGGGCATTCGTAACAATCGCTCAATGCACCCAATCCAGTCTGGCACATCCTCTTGGCTTTTCAGCATTTCAAGAAAATGGCACACAGATTTGCAAAAATATTGGCGCACAGCTAGCACTTCTACATCAGCGTTTTCAATGGCACATCGGGTTTTCCATATACTGTGCAGGCCCAGAAGCATGATAAGATCATAAGGTACGCCTGCCTCGTTTTTAACCGAAAGAAAACGGATGTCATGTGGACTTAACGGTAATTCTTTTTTCAAGGTTCTTTGCAGTATGTCCCAGAAAAATACCCCGCTCTAGCAATCTATAAACACGTGTTCAATTGTTTCCGGTTTATTACACAAGTGGCAATTTGTGCTCCATGGCACGAATATTCCCTTATCCTGCAACCACGTTTTAACAGGTAAGGTACCAGTATGTAATTTAAAGAAAAACGTTTTGACCCCTGGCGCTACAAGCATTTTTTTAACACGTTTCAGAACATCCTGTCCTGGGCCTGCACAATATAGCTGACGGTGCAATGGAACAGGCAGTAAAACATCGACAAGGTCTCTATACAATTTTTTACGTAGTACTTCAGCCAGATACTCTAACGAAAACCTTACTGACAAAAAGCGGAAAGACGAAACAACTTCTTTTAAATACCCTTGTATTGGTCCTTGCATATTTGATGATGATACGAGAAATCCCGGCAGCACTCTAGATAACCTTAGTTGTATAACAGTTCTCAAAAAGGGGTCATCCACATCACGCAGAAAAAGGAAACGATTGACAAGTTGTCTTATGTACAAGTGAACTAATCCGAGTCCGCCATCTCTAACTTTTCTGAAAAGGTTTGTGCGGCTTGATCTTTCCCATACAGAGCTCCATATGAAAATTGCAAATACTCTGTGTATTTTCTGTACACTTATTCTACTGCAGTGCAAAACCTGTATTACGTACCACAGCTTGCTCAACAGAAACAAGTTGCACGTTGTGGCCCGTGCGAATATCGAAATACCCCAACCTTTCCATTTTTCTACATCACTGCGCAATGCCTGTGTTTCTTTTTTCCAATACGGTTCACTGTCATGATAGAACTCCAGCGGCACTCCTAAATACTTCACTGGTGTTTCCTGGCATTTAATGTTTAGAAATACTCTTGGCGTGACGTCCCATTCCCCATGCCAGAAGCCAAGGCACTTATCCCAGTTCACGGCACTACCATTGCCTGGCAAAAAGTTTTGACGGCATTTACAGCATGCATTATACTCTCATAATTTGTACAGAAAACTGCAATGTCGTCTGCGCATGCTAGGAGGCTAACCTCAGCTTCATGCAATTTAAAGCCGCTTATTGCAGGGTTATTAATTACACTTAAGCAGAAAGGTTCAATGAAAATAGCAAAAAACAGGGGCGATAGTGGACACCCCTGTCTCACTGACCGCAGCACAGGTATACGCTCACCCGCAGTTTTATTTATTACCAATCTCGTCGTGCATACAGTGTAAGCCATGCGCACTCCTTCGCTAATCAAACTCCCTACGTTAATGTGCTCAAGTAATGAAAGGAGCACGTCGTGCGGCACGCGATCAAACGCCTTTTCGAGGTCAATTTGAAGCATGGCAACATTGAGATGCATAGCGTCACAACTTTCTAGGATTGATCGTGCTATGTTTATGTTGGTCATTATTTTCCTTCCCTTTATGCCACAAGTTTGGTGGGGCCCAATCAGTTTTGTCATAACTGTCTGGAGTCTTCTGGCCAATATTTTCATCAATATTTTATAGTCAACATTAGTTAGGCTAATTGGTCTATATGCAGTAACACTTCTTAACTTCGCGGGATCTTCTGTTTTAGGTATTAAGACCGTGTGGGCTGGCAAAAACGATGGTGGAAGTTGTTTACACTTAAAAGCCTCGTTAAATACCTCCCTCAAAATAGGTGAAACTACGATAGACTTGACAGAGTATATGTGTCCACTGAGCTACACCGGCGCTTGTGACTTGTAGCCCAACTTGCCTAAAGCAGGCTTGATGTCGGGAAAGCAATCGCGTTAATACGACTTATAAAGCGTTTTAAAACAGCGAAAGAACAACCAGCCATCGCACACTGCGATTAGCATAATGAGTGGGCCGTCCAATGCTCCAACCCATTACAAAAGCTTGTTCTTACTTCCCTATTAACTGTGGCGAATACCCACTACAGCCATAATTCCTCATCGTCGTCAGCTACTGCATGGACAATTGGCACAAAATTTCTTGCAAGTGTTTAGCGGATGCCACGCTTCTCAGAAGAATGACGAAAAATAGCATAGCAAATGCCGGCCTACCCAAAAGTTTTTTATCAATGCCCTAGTGGGTATCAAGCAAGTGTGCTTGCAGTAGTTACCCAATGAGTGTTTTGAAAAAGCTCTGAAAAGTACCTCTTCCAGTTTTTGCTGTGACTGTGCTGCGCCAATATACCGCACAGGCCTGGCGTCTTTCTTTTTTTTAATGAAAGTCACCTAACATTACCTCAAACGACACATTTAACTGCAGCTCTTGAGCACTACGTCCTGGCGGCGAGCCTTACACTAGTACGGTCCAAACCAAGCGCTGGAAACACAACCCGACTGCTTCATTCAGAAACTCCATGTATATGTGTCTTATACCTGAATGCGAGGCCATGGCCCGGTTGCATTATACGATCACAAGGTTCCTTCGATGGCACCGAGAGTTAGTGCCTGTCGGGCTGGTAGCCCGACAGGCACTAACTACCTATTTCTAATATCGAAAAGGTTTAGCATCGTTAGAAGCCGAGCAGGAGCGTTTACATATAGGAACCTTGCAGCTGCGCTAAGTGCGAGTGCAGCGAGAGAATGCGATTAGTGCAGCTGACCTCAAAGAAACCGTCTCGCGTAAAGCGTTGAGTGATTGTCTGCAGCTGCTTAAACCACCGCCGCTGAGACGATGCACACTTACAGAACGACATCACGCAGTATGTATACAGCAGTTATCGCCTCGCAGTATCGCGCGATTAATCATTTAGTGAATGGAGCAGAGACGAAAAGACGGCGTGACAACGCTTTCCATTTTTGTTTGCCCCTTCAAGGCACTTTGGGAGATAGCAGCCGCAAACGATAACGACGACAAGTGCTGCTAAGACAAAAAGATACATCATGCGTTTTTCGCAGGCACAGTGAGGCATGTTACACAGTGATCTGGGTCAGTGGGGTATCCCGAAGACGAGACGTTGCCGTCTTTAGTTGCAGAGCACGAGCGTAGCCAGAAATTTTTCTGATGAAGGGGTTTGGCTATGCTTTATACATGTTTATGCGTGTGTGTGTATCTTTGCTCCTCATGTGTTGAGACATCCACATTAGAGCATACACTCAGCACGTGCCAAGACATGGACTCAAGCTTCACCCTGGAGAAGTGGGACATGCTTCTACGCAGCCCGGGCCCGCTCTTACTGATCAGCTCACGGCTGTCCAACGGGCCAACGAGGTGGCCGGCAGGCTCGGCTTGCCGGACGTAGGAATGTGCTGGGTGCGTGATTCAGTCACGTTCCGCAGGAGCAAAATAAACTTATTTTCCTTCCTTTCCGTATAACTGTGCGAACTTGAAAAAAAAATACAGCAGTATTAATTCACCCACCCATTTCTCCCCCCTCCTTGGCTACACCAGTTAACATGCCGTGTCACGTTTTATCCTCTCTCTCTTTTTTTAATCGTAGTGGACAGCGCAAGTGAAAATTCGCGCAAACCTGCGAGGTGTTGGATCAATATGATGGTTGAAAGGTGCGTTGATATTTTGATATAATTTTTCAATGCTGCTATATTCGGAAGAAAAATCAATCAATCGACCAATCTATAATGTACGAGGTGAGCCCCACCCTTATAGTCACCTGACGATAGAGATGGCCCCTAACTGACCATTACCGGATTATGCATGGGTGCACGTAAAATGCAGCGACGAGACTTGAAGGTCACGGCATGGAGTCCTTGCCGCCTTTAGATGAAGATGAAATGCTAGGGGCCCATGTTCTTTGCATTTAGGAGCTTGATTGATTGATATGTGGGGTTTAACGTCCCAAAACCACCATATGATTATGAGAGACGCCGTAGTAGAGGGCTCCGGAAATTTCGACCAGCTGGGGTTCTTTAACGTGCACCCAAATGTGCGCACACAGGCCTACAACATTTCCGCCTCCATCGAAAATGCAGCCGCAGCAGCCGGGATTCGATCCTGCGACCTGCGGATCAGCAGCCGAGTACCTTAGCCACAGGGCCACCGCAGCGGGGCTTGATTTAGGTGCTTATTATATACTCATGGGCTAGTTGGTTAACCATGATCCTTTGATGAAACAGCGCACAGAAGTAAACACAAACATACACACATAAGACACACACATTGTGTTTGCGTCCTTTATGTGCGTGTCTGTGCGTGTACGTGTGCGTGTGTGTTTATTGTTTCCCTCTGTGCGCACCGTCATCACGTGATCACAGCGTTAGGTGCACGTTAAAGAACATCAGGTGGTCGAAGATTCCGGGGCCTTCCGCCAATATACGGCGTCCCCGTAACAATATCGCTGTTTCGGGTCTTGAAACCCCCAACAATTATCGTGGTTTTAATAGGCACGAGTTTTAAGCGAACAAACGTTCGCAATTAAATATTGTTCATCACTGTTGCTATAGGAGCTTCTACAAGTGAGTCGATGTCAATGACAAGGAAAAAAAAAAAGCGAGGTTATCTCGACTGGAGATATATGCCTGGCAAATATTAGTACTGGTGACGTGCAAAGATCGAAGTCGGGGTCACACGAACGTTGCTCTTGTAATATTATCGGGGCGTTTAACGTCACAAAACAATGCTATGATTAGAAAGCTCCGCGTAAGGGATCGCTCCGGTAATTTAGGCCACGTGGTGTTGCTTGACGCGCACTGGCGTCACCCAGTACGCAAAAGACCTCTACCATTTCGCCTTCATCTAAATGCAACTGCCGTGGCCGGGATCGAACCCGCGACCTTCGGGACTGGGCGTTAATTTTGATGCGCTGTTTAGGAACACGACTATTTTTTTAAGGGCAAAGCACTCGGTCGGTGAAAAAAGGCGGGCTGGGCCATAGCTTGTACACCAACAGTGCATAGACATCATGAATGAAACAGCATCCGAATCCTTTGCGCTCCTATTGCGCTGTTTGGTTCCTATGCATGACGGGAACGAGCGCTTGCGTTTTCAGTGCATGCATGAAAAAAACAATTCAACGATCGACTCGTGCGTTCAATGTTCCGAAGTAGCACACGGTAGTATACAAGACGCCACTCTGCAATAAATTCGACTACCAGCGGTTCAGAGAAGAACAGGAGGAAAAGGAAAGGCAGGCACGTTAACCTGTCTAGAACGACCGGTATATGCTACCCCAAAACTGGGGATAGGAATGAGGAAGTTTGAAAGATGGAGAGAGGGAACAAGAGTAGAGCACGCACACGCGTTGGGCTCACAAATGCTGATGATTGGGAACATGTTGACGCGCACTAACTGACGAAAGCCCGAAAGACGTGGTGTTAGTCCTCTGGCGTTCCATTGAATGATGGATGCTGCCTTGAATTCTACCGCGGAAATGATGGTGATGATCGTTAGCCATATTTCTACTCGAGCGATTCAAGTACTGGGCGAAAAGACCAACGGTTCAATAATACCTGACTCCATCGGGACTGCGAACTCTGAAACTCGGAAGAGAAGCGTCGTGTAGTTGTCACGACGCGTGAAGCAATGAGAACGCACTTTTGAACGGTGGATTCGGTGAAACGGCGAAGTCACTCAGCAGTTACTAAACTAAATGCGACAACCAAAGCACATGACTGCCGATGCCATTTCGTTCTTGACCCACCAAAGCGTTTCAATGTGGCATGCGAGGAAAGAGACATCCTTTAAACACATCGCGACCCCGGCGATCGCTAATAGTATTCGATGACGTAAAACACGCCGATAGCCAGGAGTCCGAACGTCAATTCGGAGCGCGTGACGGCTGCGCAAAGTTTTGTGTCACACGTCCGGGAAAGTGGAACATGCATGCCTTCGGTCAGCGTCTGCGAAAGCTTCTATCGTCGAGACAATACATACAATTACGCTAAAAGCACTAGTTAAATTATTCATCTGCATGTACAGTGCATGAAAACGAAGTCGTCACTTGATGCGCAAAACACGCAAAGCAACTTCTGTCCTGCTTTTCTTTTTTTTTTTCTTAGCGAGGCAACACTGTTTCTTTAGCTCAAGAAAACGAAACTCAGCCCAACGTTCAGCAAATTACTGTTACGTGTATACGGTTCTCTGGACGTTTTGCAGCCGACTGTGGGGTCCTGGCCTGGTTGCACTGAAGATGTAATCCTAAGATTTCAAGGCGTCAAAACCACGATCTATTATCAATAAGCACACCGCGGAGCAAGAAAACCAGTAGATTTCGACCACCTGGAATAAACACGCAGCCAAGCAAACAATCGTTCTTGAAATCCAGAAGCGTCCGCTGCTGGACCAGTTGGCGCATCATTGTGAAATCACCGAGTGACGCAACGCACAAAACAGGAAGAAACGTTGTTGACAGGATAGCGCCCACTCTGTCAACAGCATTTCTTCATTTTGTGTGTCGATCAACGATTTCACGAAAGCACTCATGAATTTCACCTTCGCTTAAACAAGACCATGCGGGCGTGGTCGAACCAGCAAAACCGCGACTGATTAGTTTAGTTGCACACGTGTTTCGTAAGCATCAGGCAGAGCCCCGCCCCCTCTTCCTCATTCTCGAAGCGAGGTTGTGCCTGCATGCACGCATGCGTGCACGCAAGACCGTATAGACTCACCACCGCGAACACGACGAGAAGGCTGAGCACGCCGGTCTTGACGCGGTTGAGCCACAACTGTCTGGGCGGCACCGGCGGCTTCTCCTCGTCGACGACTTCGGCGTCCGCCTCGGCTGCGTCGTCGCGGCTTCCCAGGGACGAGCAGCGTCGCGGCCGGCACACCGCCGGGAACGCGAGCAGCGGGCTCGTCTCGTCCGGCACCACGAGCCGGCAGCTCTCGGTGCGTTCGCTCAGTTCCATGTTGACGGCTAGAAACAATGACTCCACATGGCCGGCGGCCAGTCGCGAAGCTCCCGCGCAGCTCCGCACATAGCGCGTGCCGACTGTGGTTGCTTTGCCGACGGCGGCCGATAAGCGAGGTCCCTTGTTTCTGCTGCCGCTGCTGTTTTCGCCGGCCACCGCGGTCGCCATTGTTTACGGTATCGATAATCAATGCCCTCCTCCTCTCCACCCCGGCAGTCTTACAATCTACACCTGCTCCGAGCCGCTCGCCAAGAAGCCGGGCGCAAAACTTAGCACACGCACCCTAATTTCTTTAAAAAAGATTGTTTTCAGTATAATTTTTTTTTTCGTAAATAGTGACACTGCTGAGGTATAAATCGCACATAAAGGTAAACGAAATGGTAAAGAGGGAGAAGGACACGATACATATATATATGAAAAAAGGTGAACCTAGCAAAAGATAAGCGATCGATGAACGGCTGGCCCGTCAGACCTTCTCCGAGAGGCACGTGTTATCGCGCTGTGCGAAGCCGAAAATGCAAGCGCAGGGATATATCAACATGTCTATACGGACTTGAGACGACGTCGAATCGTGCAAGTGTCCTTCATACGCACCGTGCAGGCAGAACATGGAAGGCGGAATGAGGACAGCCCGCCTTCGCAAAGCCATAAATCACTTCTTTATCACCCTTTTCAGAGCCTTTGTTACACCGGTGTTTGAAAAGCCTGTAGTTAAACGACGCGTCTTCCTCCTCCGCACCGCTTATATCTCCCTTCAGACCAATATCGGCGCCGACTTTCAAACAACGCGCCAAACGTCCTTTCATTCGTGATTTTTATTTGTTTTTTTTTTCATTAGACAGGCAGCTTGAATCTTCATCTCTGCGCAATTGACGCCGAAATGACGCCGACTGTATACGGTCCTCTTTAACTAGCATGACAGAGTTAGCTGCTACGCGACACCGAGCTTCTCTCTCTCTCTCTCTCTCGCTTTATCAGCCGATGTGCACCACAACCTGGACAGCTCACGCTCTTTTGTTCTAGCATGGCGGAAACAGAGCGCGTCCGTGTTATCTGGCAGCTATGCGAGATATCGTAGTCGGGCTAGCGGCGAAATACAAATTATAACCGTCACGTGAACCACCCTCTCTCGCCACTGATACAGAGTTAGGCGAAAACAAGTGAAAGCCAAGTGCGTCGGCGCAACTGCTATTCACTATACACACGGTAACGTGCGGCTCAGCTGGCAGATGAAAATGTTGCGCGCTCCAGTGCAAACAAACAAGCGCGGTAGGACATTCAGGCAGTTCTCCAACAACAACAACAACAACAACAACAACAAGAACAACAACAACAACAACAACAACAACAACAACGATGACGACGACGACGACAACAACAACAATAATAATAATAAATAATAATAATAATAATAATAATAATAATAATAACGAAACAAGCTTAATGCACTAACGCGTTTCACGACAAGATTGGAGTTGCAACACTCCAAATGTACTTTCTTTGGGGGCTTTGTCCCTAGGATTCAGTGACAGGAACGTTGCCAATCCATTGCAGGAGCTTATTGAAGATCAAAGAGATTCAGGCTGTAGCGCTAATTAATACTTTTAAATTACTTGTTACATTTATTTATTCATTCATTTATTGTTGTTTCTTAAATTATCTGCTTCAATGCCCTCTTCCTCCACCTCGCCCGGTGAAAACTACCAGACTTTAAAGTTCATTCACGCATTCATTCCATTGATACCATCCACTGAATATTCTGAAAGACGTATAAGCCAACAAAATAAAAGTATTTCGACAGAACTGTCCGGTTCTTGGCCGATCCGCCAACGTAGGTGTGTGCCACAGATTCCAGGCTCTTCTTCCTCACAGAGAAAATGTGTGCACATTAACCCGATGCGCTATCGACAATACAACGGTAGTAGTACCAACCACGTGCGTTAACGACCATGGATGCGGTAAATATCAAGAAAAATTCAGGAGCCCTGTTGGAGCAAGCGAAGATTAGCGGGCGCCTTACTGACGTACTACATCTCTTAATGCCGCATTGCAAAACGATACCTCCAATTTCCTTTCTCCGTGCAACGGATCGGACTTGCCTATAGTGGCGCAACACTTCAGCTGCTACAGACTGAAACGACGGTGAAGCGCTGAAATCCAGGCGAAAATGAAGTGTGGCAACGTAAAAGGACAAGTTAGCTTGATGAAACACGCATCAGCCAAGGCCTCATCCCAGGCAAGCTCGCGTTCTAGAGAGCATCGACTATTTTGAAACGGCGCCCTAATAAATTCGCGTGTGGCCGGCGCACCTTCAAGGACCGCATTCTTGTATACGCTATAGCTGGCGCCAAGTTTTTCGCGCATACAACGTCGCCACCAAAATCTGTAAGTTATACACGCGGCGCTACAGTTATACAAGCAGTGCGACCGATGCCTCGGTGCTGGATATTACAGCCAGATTCTACCTGCCTGAGAGGCGTTAATGGTAGTGCGCTAACAACTCTAATTATCAACTACATTTTGTCCATGTAAACTGTAAGGGTGAATACACTTCCAAAATTCGACCGCACCGATGACATCTTTCTTTGAGGAACTTGTTTGGCAGCCCCAGCGCAGTGGTCTGGTGGCTACAATGTAAAAAAAAAATTACTCCGAGGTCGGAGTAAAACGCTTGTCCTCTAGCGTCCCTCATATTCGGAGCAATTTTTGTTCCGGCTCGCCGGAGGAATTGCGTGGCACATCCGGAGTAATTTAGCAAATACTTCACTGCGGCCGACCGGCGTGACGCCACCGGAGTACTTTTTAGTGGCATTTTCCTCCGGCTGGTCGCAGTGATTACGTAGCACCTCCGGATCATTTCTCGCGGCTTTTTCATTCCGGCTATCCGGAGCTTTTGTGTGGTACCTCCGGAGTATTTTACGAAAGTACTTACTTTGTCCGGACAGAATTTCAGCGAGGTGGACCAGTATTTTTTAAAGTGTTTGCTGCACTGTTTATTTATTGTATGCTGTTCGTTTCACGCATTGGTTAGATCAAGGAAGTCCCAATTCTCATGCAAGCACTGCAGAATTACTGACTATTTTTTTCCACAAGGCTCAAGCAGATGAAATTCAAGAAAACACTTGAGTTCCTATTCTTTGATTTATTCAAAATAAGCTGCCATTTCTGAATGATTACTCAGCATTTGGGAAAAGAATACAGACACAAACAAACATGCAAAAGGCCACCAAAAACGAAACACAATAAGACCGATTCCAGGAAATACACAGCACTCAATTTTGAAGCGCAGTACTTTGAAATGAAGCCCAAATGTTTGCAAAACGATGCAAAACAAACGAAGAAACCGCGGCCACCGAGAAGAAATCTTCACCATTCCCGAAGGGCCATCCATGAGATTCATCGACGACGGAAGAGTTGAGTTGATTGATTCCTGCCTAATTTCGCAAAAAAAGTAATTATATATGAGAACTGCACATCATGCGAGGGCACAGAAACTGACAACACTGAAGCAACGGACACTCGATAAATCCTATACAGCCTGTGTGTCCTGTCCTGACCACACACACACACACACACACACACACACACACACACACACACACACACACACACACACACACACACACACACACACACACACACACACACACACACACACACACACACACACACACACATACACATACACACACACACGCACGCACGCACGCACACACTGACACAGACACAAACGCACGCGCACACACACACGAACACACACACTGCACACAAACACACACACACACAAACACACACGCACACACTGACACAGACACAAACGCACGCGCACACACACACTGCACACAAACACGCACACAAACACACACATACGCACAAACACACACACAAACACAAACACACACAAACACACACACAAACGCACGCACACACACCCACACACACATACACGCACCCACACACACACACATACACGCACCCGCGCACGCACACACACACGCACACACACACGCGCACGTACACACACACCCACACACACATACACGCACAGACACACGAGCACGCACGCACACACACACATACACACACACACACACTCACGCACACACACTCAATACACACACAAACACACACGCACACACACACACACGCACGCGCACACACACGCCCACACACACACACACACCACACACACACGCACACACACGCGCGCGCGCGCACGCGCAAACACACACACGCACGCACACACACACTACACACTCGCGCACACACACACACGCACGCCCACACACACAAACACCACACACACTACACACTCGCGCACACGCACACACACACGCGCGCACACACGCGCGCACGCACACACGCACACACACACATACACGCACACGAGCACACACACACGCACCCACACACACGCACGCACACACGCACACACACACACACACACACACGCCACACACACACACGCACGCACACACACACATACACACACACACACACTCACGCACACACACTCAATACACACACAAACACACACGCACACACACACACACGCACGCGCACACACACGCCCACACACACAAACACCCACACACATACACACACACGCGCGCGCGCGCACGCGCAAACACACACACGCACGCACACACACACTACACACTCGCGCACACACACACACGCACGCCCACACACACAAACACCCACACACACTACACACTCGCGCACACGCACACACACACGCGCGCACACACGCGCGCACGCACACACGCACACACACACATACACGCACACGAGCACACACACACGCACCCACACACACGCACGCACACACGCACACACACACACATACACACACGCACACACACACACACGCGCGCGCACACAAACAGACGCACGCAAACACACACACGCACACTCACTCACACACACACACACGCACACACACACATACACACACACGCACACACACACGCACACACACACGCACACAAACACACACACGCACACACACACACGCACACACACGCACTACACACTCGCGCACACACACACACGCGCGCACGCGCAGACGCACACACACACACACATACACGCACACGAGCACACACACGAGCACACACACACGCACCCACACACACGCACGCGCGCACACGCACGCACCCACACACACATACACACACACACACGTGCGCGCACACACACCCACAAACGCGCACACACACATACACACACACACGCACACACACACACGCGCACACACACAGACGCACGCACACACGCACACGCACACTCACACACACACGCACACACACATACACACACACGCACACACACACACACACACGCATGCACACACACGCGCACAAACACACACACGCACACACACGCACGCACACACACACACGCACACACAAACACGCACGCACACACACGCGCGCACACGCGCGCACACACACATGCACGCGCAAACATACACACACACGCATGCGCGCGCACGCACACATACACGCACACATACACGCACACACGCACGCGCACACACACACACACACGGGCGCGCACACACAGCATGAGCTTTTATTATCAAGAAGTACATCCGATGTAATGCAGTATGCTTCTGACGAACAAAGTTCGAAACTGACCAAAGTTTTCTATATACTTCTAAATCGATAGCTCTACCTTTGCTGAAACATTCAAAAGCAATTTTCGACTAAAATAATCTCATTTTGGTACTCTCGTAGATGGTATCAGGAATGTTCCTTCTGATGATTTCCTAATTTTTTTCAAATAATAATGCTGATTATTACAGTCGCATTTTAGTGCGTGTTCATCGTGATACTTCTAGCAAAGTGGACCCTTACACTTTGCAAGGTTGCAGCCTGTCTTTAAGGAAAGCCTACTTCATATCCTTGGGAAAATAGTTTTCGATTGATTGATTGATATGTGTGGTTTAACGTCCCAAAACCACCATATGATTATGAGAGACGCCGTAGTGGAGGGCTCCGGAAACTTTGACCACCTGGGGTTCTTTAACGTGCACCCAAATCTGAGCACACGGGCCTACCGAATTTCCAGCCCCATCGGAAATGCAGCCGCCGCAGTCGGGCTTCGATCCCGCGACCTGAGGGTCAGCAGCCGAGTACCTTAGCCACTAGACCACCGAAGTTTTCGAGGTTAAGTTGGCATTGTTTTTTTTATTTGCACTGCACGCTCTGTTTCGATACTCGTCGTTGTGAACATTTTTCAAAGTAGTCATTGTATGAGCACGTATTTCAATCCAAGCCCAAAATAAGAAAACGTTCACTACAACGTAACAAAAGAAATAAGCAATACAAGGCGCAAACATTAGGCCACCTAAGACAACTGCATTTTAACAGAAATAAGGGAAGGCCGACCAGTTTACTCCCCTCAAAAATCCGTACGCACGTTCTGCGGCCACAGAAGGCGATGTACGTGGTAGCGTCACGACGTGCCAGTGCCTCCTCCTCCAAATTTTCTTTTCCCCCACAGGCCAGCGTTGTTCCATTTCCCAGGTCAAAATTACGTCTCAGCACTGTTTGCACTCCAGTCTTCTGCAAGAAAAAAAAAAAAAAACTTCGTTCACAGCCACGGCAAGACGGCTGAAAAGAGAAAAATGTAGCAGCAGGATAGTAATCTCTCTCATCATCAACACACAAAAAATACGGCTAGTTTTTTTTCGAAAAGATACCTTCTTCCTTATCTCTTTCACTACAATGTCCCCTGCATCTTGGAATGTTGAGTCAGGCTGACATATGAGTTAACTTCACTACCCCCCCCCCCCCTCCACAGAAACGTCGAGTGCCGCACGACTCGTCCTGCTAAACAACTCTTTTTTTTTTTTTGCAGCCTTCGTCCTCAGTAATGTCAGTTTTTTTCGCCCCTCTCTTTCTTTTTCTGAAAGCGCCACGTCCCCCGAAGCGTCCAGTATATATATATTTAGATTAATATCTCAGATACCACTTATCCAAGCGAAATAACTTTTTTATCAGTATGAGTGTGTGTATGCGTTCTTAGGAGAGAGAGAATAAAATGAGGGAAAGGCAAGAAGGTTAACCGGAAAATGGAGCATCCGGTTGACTACCCTGTACTAGGAGAAGGGGGAATGGGAAGAAAGATGGGAAAGAAAGCGAAGAGGGAAATAATAGACGCGGCAAAAAAAAGGGGGGGGGGGGCTGGGGTGCTATAGTCGATACAAGAGGCCACTGCCACGCAAAAAGTTCGGTAAGGCCTTCACTGATTTTTTGTGAGCACACAAATCATGTCGCCTTTCAAGCACTGATATTTCAGACAAAGGTCTGTCGTGAAGGCGAGCTAACGCAGCAGCTAGTTGCCATCTTTGCACGCTGTAACAAGGACAGTGACAGAGAACGTGCTCTATAGTTTCATCGCTGCCGCAATGACTGCAAGCAGCACTGTCTTCCATGCCGATTCCAAAGGCGAAAGCTTTGGTGAAGGCGACACCAAGGCATAGTCGGCAAAGCACCGTTGTCTCGAGTCGAGAGAGTCCAGACGGAGGCCGGAGTCGACGAGACGTGTCCAGTCTATGCAGTCGCGGGCGCCATAAGCACTCGGCGTTCCACGGGGATTTTAATTCTGCAATAGCGATTGTTCGGATTGTCATTGCAGCATCAGTCCTTGAAAATGGTATAGATTCTTCTTCACCATATTCGTGTGCTGATCGAGCAGCTGCATCGGCATGTTCGTTGCCCAATATGCCGCAGTGACTTGGAAGCCACTGAAACGTGATTCTGTGTCCTTCGTCGAAGAGGTGGTGAAGCAGCTCTCTAATTTCTAGCACTAGTTGTTCATGGGGTCCCCGGCGTAAGGCGAATATCAAACACTGTAGTGCTGCCTTAGTCTGTGAACACGCTCCATTTTTTGGCTTCTTGGTGTTTAATGACTTTAACTGCGCTACGTAGAGCAGCAAGTTCCGCAGCTGTCGATGATGTCTGGTGGGATAACCGAAAATTCACCGTTGTCGCTGTTGCAGGAAAGATCACCGACCCTGCAGATCCATTCACTTCAGTTGAAGCGTCAGTATATACATGCGTATGCTCCCTGTACTTCTCATATAACAAGAGAAGAGAAAGCTGCTTTAGCGCTGGAGACGAGAGCCGGGCTTTTGACCCTATGCCTTTAACCGTGAGTTCAACGTGTGCATAAGTCATACTCCATGGGGGAGTTGAAACTCTGGATGGAGTTGTATATCGCGTAGGAATGCGTGTGCCATATTACAAGACTATCTGGCAAAATGAGGCACAAGGTCGGGCTTCTGGCAGTGAAGCTAGATGATGGGCAGGGGCATGAGTAAGATGCCTCACGTGTGCTCTGAGCACTTCCAATATGATATGCGTCTTGAGCGGGTAGTCAAGTCATTAGCGATCTCGATTGTGCTAGATTGTGATTGCGATCTCGATTGTGATAAAGACCTCTGCTGGGGCCACATGTGGGCCCCAGCAGAGACCTCTATCAATGAATACGCCTAGAAATCTGTGCGTCCTGACATATGGTATGACTTGGCTGTCGATATATATAGCGTATGGTCTCATTGGCTTTCGACTAAAAGCAATCAATGCGCATTTCGCTGGCGAGATTTTCAGACCCTGTTCCTTGAGGTACACTGATACCAACGTCACAGCTTTCTGAATTCTTGCGCGTACCTGAGGTCTTGTCACGCCAGATGCCCAGACGCAGATGTCGTCAGCGTACATGGATGACTTGACCACACTTGGTAGTCGTTCTACAAGACCAATGAGAACGAGGTTGAAGAGGGTTGGACACAAGACGCCACCTTGCGGAACTCCACGATGCGTTGGGTGTTGGGATGTTGGACCATCTGCAGTGTTCACAAATAAGGTCCGCCCTTGTAAATAACTGCGTGTCCAACAATACAGTTGTCCGCCTAGGCCCACTGACTCAATGGCTTCGAGAATGGCGTCATGATGTCGTATGCTCCTTTTACGTCAAGGAACATGGCAGCAGATAGTCGTTTACATGCCTTTTGATGCTGGACATGTGTGACGAGATCTATAACATTGTCGATCGAACATCGGTGACGGCGAAAACCAGCCATGGCGTTCAGATATATCTCATATATAGTATTTTAGGTACCATTCAAGCCTGGCCAAGATCATTCTCTTCATTACCTTTTCTACGCAACTTGAAAGTGCAATCGGTTGGTAATAGGCAATGTTCAGGGGAGATTTGCCAGGCTTAAGAATCGGTACCAAGCGGCTAATCTTCCAATCTTGCAAAACGACGCCAGCTTGCCAGGAATCGTTAAAGATGGAAGAAAAGAAAATACAACGGTGCCTCGACAAATTGAATTTGTCGAGGCACCGTTGTATCATCTTTTGGATGCGCCATGCGTTCTTAACATATGTGCCAAACACATTGCCCTACCTCAATTCACCACATTTATAAAGAATTGACACTGATTTCAGTTGTTCAAGCTTTATTAGTTCCGTTTATACATATTCTATCAAAATAACTTTTATGCAGTGGTAGACCTCGACGTGGTGTTTATTGATATGAAAAGTGGACAAATGTTACCGTTTATGTGTACCGACAAGACCAAGAATATATTTTAACCAGATAGGTTAAAAGCAATGTGGCGGAGCAGCCACGTGAGCATAATCAGGGGATTGGCTCAGTTTTCCTCTGGTTTCCTTCGTCCGGTGTCCGGGAGAGGAAAACGGTGGAAAACGATGTATTTGCTCCGGTACAATCCGGTTTGAGTGAGGCCACCGGAGGACTCGCTCGCTGGATTTCGTGCCGACCGGTTGTGCCCCCGCGATCTCCAACGACAGCGCAGCTCTGGCCGACTGGCTCGCCCTGCGCGATCTCATGACGCCGACAAGAGCTCTCGCTGAGTGGTGCCCCGTCCTCGGACTCTTGCGACCGTGTCCATATTTTCTATCTTCTCTTTCCTTCCGTATGTGGCTGTCCCTGCGCCTCGCTCTTTTTCTGCTCCTCTATCTCTATACCTTTAATTCTTCCCTATCCTTGTAATTCCTCCTTACCCCCATCCCTCATGAGCTACTGTTGAGGTGTGCTCCACATGATAGTTACGGTGCTCACTTTTATCTTCTTTTCATTTAGGAATACGCCCCCCCCCCCCCCCACCGGAGCAGAGCAGGGGCATCATTCCCCGATTCCTCCCAGCTGGGTATGTTTTTGTTTACAGTGTATAGTAAGGTACTCGGCTGCAGACCCGCAAGTCACGGGATCGGATTCCAGATGCGGCGGCTGCTTTTTCGATGGAGGCGAAAATGCTGTAGGCCCGTGTACTCAGATTTAGGTGCGCGTTAAAGAACACCATTGTGGTCGAAATTTCCGGAGTCATCCACTACGGCGTCTCTCACAATCATATCGTGCTTTTGGGAAGTTAAACCCCACACAACGATCATTCAGAGCCTGTTCGGCAATCTCCTTATGGTCACGCGTAGTGCAACTGCGACGGCGTGAACACTTCTCCGGTGATTTCAGAAATGCTCACTACCATCTACGCAATTCGCAGTACGCAATCCGCAAGCTCTAAGCGCGGTTTGTTCATTCATGGTTTTGCTCCGGGGTCAGCCTATACCTTTAAGGGAGAATGGCATGTGACATCAGGAATATTGGTGATTACCCCCCCCCCCCCCCAAAAAAAACACAAAAACAAATGCAGACGTTCAGACGAAGGTGTAAGCTTGAATATATGGAGAATTTGTGAACACGGGGTGTCGCTAGAGCCAACGCAACGTTTCGACACTCAAATACAGACTTGAAGGAGACAGGTACACTCGTCGACGAAACGTCGCACCCCGCACTGATTTTTTGCATAACTCCAGTTGACGCTGCCGATGTTCAATTCTTGCTTTTGATGACGGCATGCAAGGAAATTTATATGTGGACATGGCGCGTTCGAGCGTTCGCGCACAAAAGTATGGGGAACAGATATGCTTTCGGAAGCAACGAAAATCGAAGGCCATGTAGCCTTCGTGCAGACACGCCTCAAAGGAACCACCCCGAGGTCAATATTTAGTTCTTTCGTTACGGTTCACGAGAGTGTGCAACAAACATGCAGCTCTAGTGGCTAAGGTACTCGGCTGCTGACCCGCAGGTCGCGGGTTCGAATCCCGGCTGCGGTGGCTGCATTTCCGATGGAGGCGGAAATGTTGTAGGCCCGTGTGATCAGATTCGGGTGCACGTTAAAGAACCCCAGGTGGTCGAAATTTCCGGAGCCCTTCACTATGCGGCGTCTCTCATAATCAAATGGTGGTTTTGGGACGTTAAACCCCATATATCAATCAATCAATCAATCAATCAATCAACAAACATGCAGCAGGCAGAATTTTCTCGACTCGCCGCGCGCGGTAGTCTATAGTGGTTATAGTACTCGAAGGCTGCCCCATAGGTCGCGGGATCGAATCCCGATTGCGCCGGCCGCACTTTCCGGAAGCGGAAATGCTAGAGGCACGTGTACTTATGGCGTACTGAGTTGACAGGTCCTCTGGCTCGGTGTCGCCAGATGGTCAGACAGCTTAAACCTGCGCCGCACCGACAAATAGCGTCGATGAGTTCAGTGAACATCTCCGACATAGCTGGACGCAGCGACAGACTTTCTAGCTCAGCGCATAAATCTAAGGCGCTATATATATATATATATATATATATATATATATATATATATATATATATATATATATATATATATATATATATATATATATATATATATATATATATATATATATATATATATATATATATATATATATATATATATATATATATATATTATATATATATATTCATGCAAACCACGTGACTGTCTGCGAGCCGCAGTAACGACAGCATTGGCATTTCCTCCACCTTCGCTAGCCGCCGCATCCTTATTATATAGCATGGCGCATTTATGGCTTCGTAGATGTCAATTTGCCACACTCACGTTCACAAACGCCACTAACAGCGCACGTGCAGAAAATTGCGCGCCCGACGATGTCCCCTTCCGAAGTGTGCGCTCGCGCTATTGGCGCTGTTCGCGTGATTCACCTGCAGCCGGCAGCCACGCTATCTGCCGGCTTGCGTCGCGTCATCCGTCCTTCCCGGCATGACCGCGCCACGCTCTCAGTTCGAAGTCAGAGCGGTCGTGAACGCTCGGAGTCGCAAGCTCACGCTCTGAAAGAACCAACCGAAGGTAGTCTTAGACTCAGGTGCGCTTTAAATAACCATAGGTGGCGGAACTTCTGGAGCCCCCCCCACTATATATACTAAGAATCTCATATTCATGTGGTGCTTTTAATGTGTTACACATGAACAATTATTATTAGGGAGAATTGTTTTTCAAACAGTGCCGTAACAACGGAGTTACGCGCATTTCATGATCCAAAAGTAGACCTCGCTCCATTTGCTCTTCCGCGACGGTCCATTTGTCGGTTCGTCTCCCCTCCCTATTGAGATCTCCTCACCGAAAAAAAGGGGGAGGGGGACTTTTAGTTTCAAGAGTTGAACGCGATAGCAAAATCCGGCCCCTAGTGCACCCTTCAACCGCTATGTGCGTACTTATTCATATGTTTTGTTGCATACGCACGCAGACAAACATGCACACAGTAGATAGAACCAGCACGCGCTATTATTGCCGAATGGGCTCGTTTTCGTCGTGAAACCTGTAGAACAAAATGCGTTAAAGGGACCGTGAAACACTTTTTTAAGTTACCATGGAATGAATTCACTAGAAGAGCTTATTGTATTACGAATTCACCGCCGCAAAAACTTTAAGAGACCGTCCAGTGCGAGTGGAGTTACAAAAGTTTGTCGCATGCTGCAACTGCATTATCTCTTCTCTAGTCCCGACGAAAGCGCTGAAAGCTAAGCAGGGAGGGGTGACAGGGCAAATAAACTATCGCGTCTCGTGACCTTGAGCACTTTTTTAAAGACGATAGTCTTTTTTGGGGACCTTCGGCGCAAAAATTTTGGTTTGTCGGTCTGTACATTTGTCTGTTTGTCCACACTTAACGGCAACGGGTACTTGAAAAGCTTGACACCATCCGCAGCGCCCACCAATGTTGCTCAAGATTTAGCGTTCATACTTGTACGATTGTCTATTAAAAAGCAACTATTGCCCATGTCTGGGGCATCATAACAACACGTATATATTCTACATGTGCGTCTTTTACTAGGGAAGGCATACATGAGTAACTTTGACTGTAGCGCTTATCACGCTGCGCTGACCATGCAACACTTGCACAAAAAGGCGAGTGTTTCCCACGCTTTGCTAAGACGAGACGGTGGTGGCACCTAGCCGTCGCCTTGCGTTATACACCTTATCACCTCTGAGACGGGCACGCACACTCGTCTCAAAGCCACGCGCTTTGTTTTCCAAGAAAACTGCCAGATGGCGCTCATGTCTCACGTGTGACGTGACGATGCGTTCGTTCGCCTTCGCTGCACGCTCGAGGCACTCTAACGCAGCGCCTCCAGAATATCATTCACCGATTTTCTTGCGCAGAACATCAAATAAATGTTTTGTTCACTCTCTTCACACGCAAGACTATCGTCTTTCGACAACATTTGCAGATTAACATGCAGTTACAGGGCCATTTTTTTTCCTTCGAATGCGCGGCTTCATCAGTGTGATAGCGCACGCACGCGTGGACAAGCTGCGGCCTCTCGCGGCTATCTCAGTAACTTGATTTTTCGGTCACAGACGCACAGACGATTTTTCGCTCACAACCAATGGGGCCGGCGGCGGGTTTCCTGCGACACGAGCTTTTTAACGCTATCGCGTAAAAAAAATGAGCAGGGAGCGCATGTACGTTCGAGCAAACAGGTTTTTGTTGTTGACATGATTAAACCAGGGTGGTGACGTCACTAGCAACGCCGCGAATACCGCAAGGACCAGCGAGGTGCACTGGATTGTTTTGTTGTGGCACCCACGGCTCGTAGCGCCACCCTGTTTGAAAATGTCGATTGTGACGCCATTCCGTACTCGACGTGCGTGTTTACTTGTAATGTAAGAAAAAATCGGGAGTGGTTAAGGGGCCCTTTAAAATCCGATTTAGGCGTTCTGCTTCGGCCGATTACCCTTCTGTGTTCCTTTACGGGGATCGCGTTGCAATTTATGACGACACAATGAGGCGAGAAAAGGAGCACAAGTACATATAGACGGGGGGTTCTAATGCGGGTGCAAAACAACCCTTTCTTTCCCGTGCTCAGAAGGCCAGCGAGGATACCTTGTGGTGGCCGGTGGCAGCAACAGCAACGCGCGCACGGCAGAGTATCACACGACCACTTTTTCCCGACCCTTCTTGTAGGGCGTACACGGTGCTCTTTATTATTTTATTTTTGCCTCCTTACGTTCCCTTTCTCAGATGTTGTTTGCTGAAACAAGAACGAAAGCGCCGTTCGAAGCGAACCGATCCGCAAACAGAGACACAATGGACGGCGACGCTGCGGCTTAAAAAGAACAAACACTCTTTCATTTTTTTATTGACATCAGGCGACGCAAACCTTGGACTTCTTGCAGGGCGGATCGTCGGCGCTCTTGGCGGAACCGTCGCTGCTCGCCGCAGCAGGATCTACGCTCACTCCCGGGATCTGCGAGAGAGGGCAACGAGACGACATGAAGCACATACAGACACACAGTTCGGTTATCGATTTGCAAACGGGCGGCCACCGAGTCCACCTGCGTTTCGTAATCGGATTAGAGGACAATCCGCCGCGCACGCGGAGACCAACCAACAAAAAAAGCCGGGCGCACGGAGACAAAACAGCGAGCAGCGCGCATGCTGCCGAGCGCTGAAGATAAAAAGCACCGCTAACGCGAATTGAAATTCCATCGCTGCGACATCCCTTCTCCTTATCGCTTCTTTTGTCTCTGCGCCGGCGAACGCGCCGAGGGGAAGAGTTGTGGGGGAAAGACCGGATAGCAGTGAGCCCGCGTCCGCGTGTACACAACATACATGCTCGCAAAAAGCGCGACACACAAACAGCAGGGCCCCCGGGCGATTACAAAACGCACTTCGGTGTATACATACCCCCGGCCCTGTCCGTCGGAAGCATCCGCACGAATTCGAGCGTCCATAAAAAAAAAAAAAAAGAGGCTCGATCGACGAGAAAGGCAGAGTGGGGAGAGATGAAACTGACGGCGCAGGACAGTAACATGCGCGCGCCCACTTTCTGTTTGTCCCCCACCCTCGCGCAAGTCCGGTCCACAAACTGAAAATCGATACTACTGCAGCCAGGCCCGGCCGGAGCCGCACTGATTCGCCCGCTCCGGCCGATGAAACGTTACGAGGCCTCGTAAATACGCTCTAAATAGCGCGCACGTCGCGCTGCGGCGACGACGACGCCGAGCTCGAAGGACAACGGACGCCCTTCGCCGGTCTTGAGAAGACTGCGCAGCCAGCAGAGCAGTCGATGGCGAAGCCGCGGTGAACGAACGGCTATCAATGGCAGCCGCAGCAGCGGCCGGAGCGAACGACTCCGAGCCCGGAACGAGGCGACGGCATTGAGCCCGACGAAGGCCAAGGCTGCGACGACGGCTCGCATGATTCATATACTCCGAGGCCGAGAGAGTGGCGGCCGAGGCAACGTTAGCTGGTCAGGCCGCCGGTCTGCCTCGGCTTCGCCGCGGGCCGCGCACCACCGGAGCGGCTAGCAGAGCGAGGTCGAGAACTCAGACACGGCACAGCTGAACCTCGTTATAGCGAGCACAGATAAAGCGAATTATCAGTTATTGCAAGCGAAATGTTTTTAGGGGCGAAGCTCCTTAGGGCGTGGGCTGTGCGTCCCTTGTAGCCGTATGTAGCCACCTCTAGTTTAGTTCTTGCAGTGTTCACTAGATGGCGGTACCGTCCCCTGTATGTAGATGGGATTCCCGTTAGCCTCATTAACGAACTAGGACATAACACTAAAAAAGCATTGTTAAAAGCAGTAGAAAAAAGCTTAAAGGACGGACAAATACCGGACAGTTGGCGACAAAGTAGAATGAACTTAATCTATAAAGGCGAGGGAGAAAAGGACAAGATTCGCTCGTATAGACCACTAACCATTACATCGGTACTATACAGGATGGCGATGCAAGCAGTAAAAATGAAAATAGAAACATGGGCCGAACATAACGATATTTGGGAGAACTTCAGAACGGATTTCGAGTCGACAGGCGGTTAGACGATAACCTGTTTGTTCTCACTCAGTGTATAGAAATATCCAAAATAGAGAATAGGCCCTTGTACGTGGCTTTTCTAGACATCACTGGGGCATACGACAACGTTAATCAGGAAATTTTGTGGGATATATTGAAAGGAATGGGCATGGGCGACGACTGTATACAGCTTTTGAGGGAGATATACCGAGAAAATACAGTTTGCATAGAGTGGGAAGGAATGCGTAGCAAAGAGAACGTTGAGGTTAGCAGGGGTCTGAGACAGGGATGTCCTTTGTCCCCGCTGTTATTCATGCTGTACATGGTGAGTATGGAAAAAGCGCTAGAAGGTAGCAACATTGGTTTTAATCTGTCACACAAACAGGGCGGCATGATGATTGAGCAGAAGCTTCCAGGTTTATTTTATGCGGACGATATCGTCTTATTTGCGGACAGTCGAGATGATATACAGCAGCTGGCGAATATATGCGGAAGGGAAGGTGAAGCTCTTGGACTAGGATTCAGTGTAACGAAGTGTGGATTGATGGTATTCAATGATCCCTGTGATCAGACGGTGTCCATACAAGGCCAAGAAATACCGAGGGTAAGTGAATACAAGTACCTTGGAGTATGGGTAAATGAGAGTGATAGATACATGGAGGTACAGGAAAAAGCCTCGGCAGCAAAAGGAAAGAGGAATGCGGCAATAATGAAGCACAGAGCGTTGTGGGGATACAATAGGTATGAGGTGCTTCGAGGTCTGTGGAAGGGTGTAATGGTTCCAGGGCTTACTTTTGGGAACTCAGTGGTGTGCATGAGGGCAGAGGTGCAAGCGGGAATGGATGTAAATCAAAGGACTGTGGGACGCCTCGCGTTGGGTGCTCACGGGAAGACGACAAACGAGGCTGTAAAGGGCGATATGGGGTGGGCAGGTTTTGAGGCGAGGGAAGCGCAGAGCAAAATAAGGTTCGAAGAAAGGCTAAGAAATATGAAGGAGAGTAGATGGGCAGAGAAGGTGTTCCGTTATTTGTATAGGAAGAGCGTGGACACACAGTGGAGAAAAAGAACTAGAAGACTCACTAGTAAGTATACGGCTGGTATTGTAAGCCGTATGTCAACAAAGAGCGTTAAGGGAAAAGTCAGGGAGGCGGAGAGGATTTACTGGATGGCAGCTATGGAGAAAAAACCGGCTTTGAGTAACTACCGAAAGGGCAAAAATGAAATAAGGAGGGAGGCATTTTACGATAATTCAAGGGGAAGCGCTTTACTGTTTGAAGCGAGATCGGGTTGCCTTAGAACGCGTAGTTATAAAGCAAGATTCAGTAAAGAAGAAGAACAATGCACATGCTGCGGGAAAGATAAGGAACGGCGGAGCATGTTCTGATTGAATGTGGAGATATCCACCCAGGTGTACGTTTGGGCACGAGCCTACAGGAAGCCTTGGGTTTTAGGGACAACAATGGAAAGCTGAACACACCCGCGATTGAAATAAGTAAGAGACGGTTAGAGTATTGGTGGCAGAAAATTAGAGAGAAAGGACAAAAATATTGGAAAAATAAAATATGGACAGTGTGCCGTAAATGGCAGAGAACTTAAGCTGAAATTTACCTTTTTTTCCATTAAGATAGAATTTATCGAAGTAGAGGCATTAGGCCAACATAAAAAGAAAAAAAGGTTTTTTTTTTTTTTTTTGTCGAGCCTGGTGGCATACTTGTCACCACCCCGTTATAAAGGGGACGCTCATAGCATCCATCCATCCATGTAGCCACCTCTAGTTTAGTTCTTGCAGTGTTCACTAGATGGCGGTACCGTCTCCTGTATGTAGCCACCTCTCGTTTAGTTCTTGTAGTGTTTACTAGATGGTGGTACTTGTAGCTGATGATGAAAAGATGCAAGATGTTATAAACTAGAAAGCGGTACTTGTAGTTGATGAAAGACGCTAGATCTTATAAAATACGAATGATGTCACATATGGCGCGTGTCATTGGTTGAAGGCAATCGTTCGATTTAGTGCGGCGACGTACGCTAGGGGGAGCGATGTAATAAAATCGAGTGGGCAAAATGTACAGAGGATTCATGGCTTACCAGGTTTACCTCCGGAGCTTCGCCCACTCATCATCATTCACTTCGTGGATATGGCGGCACTTTTTTTTTTAAATCTTTTGACGTTCCAAAGCCTCAAAACGTTTGCGAAGGACACGGTATAGTACTTCAGACATTTCGACATCCTGTGGTTCTTTAACGTGCTCCTAATCTTAAGCACACGGCCCTCCAGCATTTTGACTCGATCTAAATGCGGCCGCGGAGCGGCCCGGATTCGATCCCGAGACCTGCGGGTCAGCAATCAAACACCACGACCACTAGACTACCACAGCGGCGGGTGGCTATAGCGAGTTAAATGAAACCTTGGTTGGCCACGTTTCATTTCAGTGACGTTTATTCCCTTTTTATAATAGGACCACTAATACGCGACCCGCCACGTTATCGGTTGTAACAAATAAATACTACGTTCGCGCACAAGGTTCGAAAGACAAAAGGTAGCATGAGATATAAATAAATATTGAAAGGTAATGAACAACCACGTTTTACAGCGAAGGCTGCTATGAGATCACAACACAGGTCTACTGAGTGCCAGCCCGGTATTCTACCGCTGAGCCACACCAGTGCTTAAGACTCGTTCGCAAACTTGCCTTATAGACAAAGCTTGACGTCTGGAAAGGAATCGCGTTAATGTGGGTAATGCAGTGTTTTATAACAGCAAACGACCAACAGGCGTCACACAATGCGAATTTCGTATATAGAGTGGGTCGTCCAATGCTCCAACCAATTACAAAAAGCTTCAGCATCTATTAAATGTGGCGCGTATACCCACTACAGGAGTAATTATTCAATGTCGTCAGCCACTGAATGAAAAACGAAATTCGTTACAAGTGTTTGGCGGTTTCATCAGAAGGGACCATTGTGCGAGTTCGTGCACTTTCACATTAAACGAATAATAGCGCGACGAAAACAGGGACAGGAAAGAAAAGACAAAATACAGCGCTGTTACATAGGAAAAAAAAAAATTCGGCAGATCCCACATACCTGGGAATCAACTTTATGCGAAGCACGCGGAAAGAAGGTGACCGTGTTGCATTTTTTATTGAGCGACACGTCATGCAATGACGCTAAATATATGAACAAATGTTGCACGCAGAGACATATGTCGAAGAGAACGCGTGTGTTGAAGAGTTGCGGATGTTTGTATAACCGGTTTTCCACATGCACAACGATGTCAGCTGGAAATGTGCTTCAGCAACACCAGACGCTGAAATGAAGCGCTCGCGAAGATGCTGGCCCTTGACATTGTTACATAAATCGATTTCAGCGCATGGCACCTCACCACAATTGACGTTAACCCGACGTGACAACTGTATGAAAGGAGTACATACGTAATGTTTATAAAATGGGGCAGGCAGCACTGCAACCACTATTGACGTTTCACGAAGATAAGCGTTTATTTGAAAAGTAGTTCCGAGACCTGGCGTAGCTCTGTGGTAGAATGCTTAAATGCCACGCAGAATGCTTGGGTTCGATTCCTGCTGGGACCCTGTAATTTATTATTTGCATTCGTCGGGTGGCCAACGCTGCCTATGTCAGGTTCTTCTTAACACTGACATTTATTCTATGCCTTCGTTGGGTCAACGCTACCGATGTCGGGCATTGCTTAACGCTCACGCGTTGAAATTGCCCGTGTGTGGTCTCGTCATTCCTGGGTACATACTAAGTGTCAGTCACCTGTGGCGCATACCCGCTTACCAGCGGCACATACCCGCCCGTGAGTATGTGCCACTGTCTGGTGGGAAGTGTTTGACGACATATGTGACGGATTTGTGACACTATTCATGTCTTGACCAGCGCATCATATTCCTCAAACCATCTTACCTTCCCATGCTAACTTTGGTTCACGCCAAGTTAAGGGGATGAACACGAGAGCGCCCAAACGTAAGCGGATAGATAGATAGATAGATAGATAGATAGATAGATAGATAGATAGATAGATAGATAGATAGATAGATAGATAGATAGATAGATAGATAGATAGATCTAGCTCAATGTCGCCAAAGTTCGCTAAGAAATGCTTCGTATTTAAAATTATGACACGTAAAAGAGCCCACGGTAAAAGAAATGTGTTTCATCAGAAGGGACAATTGGGCGAATTGGTGCACTTCCATCTTAAACGAATAATAGCGCGACCACAACAGGGACAGAAAAGAAAAGACAAACTACAGCGCTGCAGTTTGTCTTTTCTTTTCCGTCCCTGTTTTGGTCGCGCTATTATTCGTTTAATATGTTTAGCGGATACCCCACTTCCCCCGAAGAATGACGAATGATAGATAGCATGCATGGTGAATGCCGGAGTACTACACAGAAATTATGATTATTAATGGCGCAGCGAATACCGAGCAAGTGGGCTTCTAGCACTTACCCCAAAAAAAAAGTGTTTAGAAGTCGCCCTTAAAGGCCGCTTTTCATGCTTTCGCTGTGACTGTGCTGCACATCTCGCGCACGTTTGGCAGTTTTTTTTATTCGACTTATAGAATTTGCGGAAATGTTTGTCATGACGCGAAAAAAAAATTATAAACTATCTCCCGAAAGGGAACCCTGACGGAATGCAAAGCAGCAGCGGTATACGCACGGCGTTGACCCGGTTGAAACGGGCATTGACGCAGGTGCTGGAAGAACGCTTTGAAGCGAAACTCGCGGTGTAGCGTTTACTCGAGTAAACGTTCGTTTGAAAGACACCGAGAGGCGGGTCGGCGTTTGTGTAAGTTTCATCGCAGATAAACGAAATCGACAAAAAGAAGGAACAAAAAAATAACAATTCAAGTTAGTTATAAGGGAGGCGCCATGCTATACGGGAGGCGCCGTTACAGTGGAGGGCTCCGGATGATGCGGACAACATGAGGCTCTTTAACACGCGGCTGCTCAAGAAGAGTTAACACGAGTGCCAAACATCGATCGTGGGAACGAGGCAGGCTCAAGGAAAAGGTGGCCGAGCATCCGAACTCGAAGCTTTCAGTATAACGCTGCCGCGACCGACGAAACTCTGGAGTGTATATCAAGTCAGCGCATGAATGATGGACTTTTCGTGACGTAAATCTGAAATTAAAATAAAATCATTAATTCTGAAAAGCAATACTAATGTAATGGCACTACTCTCCTTCAGATAAAATAATTAGTAATGTAAGTTAAATACTACTTAAGAGCACCTTTGCCGTCTCTGTACGGAAGGAGGACGAACTTCAGCCCCATGACATCACGCCGACGCTTACTAAAAAAGCGCCACGCCTGCAGATTCCGTACAGCTATTTCCGTAGGGAGCATATATATACGCAGTAACTCGAAGCTTCCGTACACACTAGCGCCACAGTTACACGCCGCAGGTCTTGATGAAGAATCGACCACGCCGACTCCAACGTGCAGCTTATTTTGCACGAACGAAGGCGTACCGTCATACTTTTTCCCCAATGTCATTGAAGATTGGAATGGGTTACCGAGTAACATAGTCAATGCGGGTGATGTTAATGAATTTGTGCATTTACTTGATTTACATTTATGTGATTTATTGTAAATATTATTGCGATTGTTATTTGTTGCATTGCGAATCAGAGTGTGTTTTTCGTTTGAAATGAAGAGCTTTCACGGATTTGTATATATGTATACCTGGTTCATTATTGGGAGATGTATAGTTATATCCCCAATTTGTTTGTACAGTGTGTCGTACCTTCCCTGTAATGACCCTCAACAGAGGGCTGACAGTATTTCTAAATAATTAAATAAATAAACTATGTACGCCCCCGCTTCAGGAGATACCAGGAGCGCGCAAACGTTTTAAACAATAAATAACAGCTCAGCTTTGTGGAACTCGCGCCGCCGTGGTGGTCTAGTGGCTAAGGTACTCGGCTGCTGACCCGCAGGTCGCGGGTTCAAATCCCGACTGCGGCGGCTGCATTTCCGATGGAGGCGGAAATGTTGTAGGCCCGTGTGCTCAGATTTGGGTGCACGTTAAGAACCCCAGGTGGTCAAAATTTCCGGAGCCCTCCACCGCGGCGTCCTCTCATAATATATGGTGGTTTTTGGGACGGTAAACCCCACATAGCACAATCAATCAATCAATCAATCAATCAATCAATCAATCAATCGTGGAACTAGAGTTACTGTATATGATACCTTCAGGTACCTAAAGTAGCACATACCAACTCTACGCGGAAATTGCTTCACGCGCTTTCAACACGTGACGGCGCAGTCCAGAACTCCGTTGACCCATACATGCCTAAAAGCGTCCTTTGTTCAGCTCGATAAAGGGTTGTCTTCAGTCGCATTGGAAAAAACAACAAAATACTGTAAAATCAACAGGTCATCTCACACTCCCCCACATGAGAAACAAAGCTATCGTGCAAAGTTTCTCACAGCCGTCTGCGAGTCACTAACAATGAGTGAAGTCGAGGTGGATGCTATGGCCATTGCAATAGCTGCTTCCTCCGCCTCTTCTGCAAAGCTCGTTCTCACCGAGCCGCTGACCTTATGATTTCCTTTGTAGTCCACTACTGCTATAGTCATGTTGTCATTTCCTTTGTATTTGGCCACGTCTACGTATATTGTTTCCGGTAAATCTTTTACGTTGTTATGTATATTTTTCGTACTTCAGCTCTCCTTGCTTTGTGATGTTCGGGGTGCATGTTTTTTGGAATCGGTAAGATTACTAAACATTTCCTGATTTCATACAGGATACTCTTTTTGGCGCCAAATTGATTTGCGTAGTTTATATCCAGTTCCTCTAGTATGGCTATACCTGTTTTACTCTTCGTTAGTCTTTCTTATTGTGCGATTCTTTGAGCTTCTATAAGCTCTTCTGATGTGTTGTGAAGCCCTAATTGAAGTAATTTATCATTAGATGTAGTAATTGGAAGTCCGATCGCCTGTTTGAACACTCGTCTAATGATTCTGTCAATCTTTTCTCTCTCGGCCACTTGCAGTCTGAGGTACGGAATCACATATACAATACGACTGATGACAAAAGCCTGTACCAGTCTTATCATATTATTTTCCTTCATGCCATAGTGCCGGTTTGCAATTCGTTTAAGTAGACGCATAGTTTGCTGCGCACTGGTTTCAAGTATTCTAATCGCCTCTTCGTTGTGCCCGTTTGAGCTGATTCGGAGTCCCAGAATTCTTATGCTTTCGACCGTAGGTATTTGCGTTTTTCCAACAAAGACTTTAATGTTAGGTTTTTCCTATATGCTTTTCCGACCCCAACATGTCGGGTTATTGAAGAGAAGTTCCGATTTTTCCGGTGAACATTGTAATCCTGTATGGATGGCATATTCTTCTACAACATTCACTGCTGTCTGTAAAGTTTCCTCTATGTATCCGTCACTACCCTCTGCTACCCATAAGGTAATGTCATCTGCATAGAGGCTATGGTGGAGTCCTGGAATTTCCTTCGGTCTGGTAGAGAGACCTATCATGGCCACGTTAAAAAGAAAGGGGGATAGGACTGAGCCTTGCGGCGTACCTCTGCTGCCCAGACTAAACTCTTGGGATTCTGCTTCGCCTAGTATTATTCTTGCAGTCCGGTCAGTTAAAAAGTCTTTTATATAATCGTATACTCTTTTTCCTACCCCTAACGCTTGAAGATTGGCAAGTATAGCTTTATGGGATGGTCATGACGCGAGAAAAAGAAATTATGAACTATCTCCCGGAAGGGAACCCTGACGGAATGCAAAGCAGCAGCGGTATACGCACGGCGTTGACCCGGTTGAAACGTGCGTCGACGCGGGTGCTGGAAGAACGCTTTGAAGCGAAACTCGCGGTGTAGCGTTTACTCGAGTAAACGTTCGTTTGAAAGACACCGAGAGGCGGGTTGGCGTTTGTGTAAGTTTCATCGCAGATAAACGAAGTCGACAAAAAGAAAAGGAACAAAAAAATAACAATTCAAGTTAGTTACGGGAGGCGCCATGCTACGGGAGGCGCCGTACAGTGGAGGGCTCCGGATAATTCGGACAACATGGGGCTTCTTAACAGGCGGCTGCTTAAGACGAGTTAACACGAGTGCCAAACATCGATCGTGGGAACGAGGCAGGCTCAAGGAAAAGGTGGCCAAGCATCCGAACTCGAAGCTTTCAGTATAACGCTGCCGCGACCGACGAAACTCTGTAGTGTATATCAAGTCAGCGCATGAATGATGAACTTTTCATGACGTAAAGCTGAAATTAAAATAAAATCATTAATTCCGAAAAGCGATACTAATGTAATGGCACTACTCTTCTTCAGATAAAGTAATTAGTAATGTAAGTTAAATACTACTTAAGAGCAACTTTGCCGTCTCTGTACGGAAGGTGGACGAACTCATCATGCCGACGCTTACTAAAGCGCCACGCCTGCAGATTCCGTACAGCTATTTCCGTAGGGAGCATATATAAACGCAGTAACTCTAAGCTTCCTAACACTAGCGCCACATGTACACGCCGTAGGTCTTGACGAAGAATCGACCACGCCGATTCCAACGTGCAACTTATTTTGCACGAACGAAGGCGTATACCGTCATACTTTTTCCCCCGATGTCATTGAAGATTGGAATGGGTTACCGAGTAACATAGTCAATGCGGGTGATGTTAATGAATTTGTGCATTTACTTGATTTACATTTATGTGATTTACTGTAAATATTATTGCGATTGCTATTTGTTGCATTGCGAATCAGGGTGTGTTTTTCGTTTGAAATGAAGAGCTTTCACGGATTTGTATATATGTATGCCTGGTTTATTATTGGGAGATGTATAGTTATATCCCCAATTTGTTTGTACAGTGTGCCGTACCTTCCCTGTGATGACCCTCAACAGAGGGTTGACAGTATTTCTAAATAAATAAATAAATAAATAAACTCTGTACGCCCCCGCTTCGGGAGATACCAGGAGCGCGCAAACGTTTTGAACAATAAACAACAGCTCAGCTTCGTGGAACTCGCCCCGCCGTGGTGGTCTAGTGGCTAAGGTACTCGGCTGCTGACCCGCAGGTCGCGGGTTCGAATCCCGGCTGCGGCGGCTGCATTTCCGATGGAGGCGGAAATATTGTATACGCCCGTGTGCTCAGATTTGGGTGCACGTTAAAGAACCACAGGTAGTCGAAATTTCCGGAGCCCTCCACCCCGGCGTCTCTCATAATCATATGGTGGTTTCGGGACGTTAAACCCCACATATCAATCAATCAATCAATCAATCAATCAATCAATCAATCAATCAATCGTGGAACTAGAGTTACTGTATATGATACCTTCAGGTACCTAAAGGTAGCACATACACCAACTCTACGCGGAAATTGCTTCACGCGCTTTCAACACGTGACGGCGCAGTCCAGAACTCCGTTGACCCATACATGCCTAAAAGCGTCCTTTGTTCAGCTCGATAAAGGGTTGTCTTCAGTCGCATTGGAAAAAACAACAAAATACTGTAAAATCAACAGGTCATCTCACACTCCCCCACATGAGAAACAAAGCTATCGAAGACGAATCTCCGTCACTACACGACACACTCCCGCACTTTTTCGCCACCAAAGCGGGCGGGGGGTGAGAAAGGTATAGTAGCGAGAAATATATTGAAAAAAAAAATGTAGATTTGATTGATATGCGGGGTTTAATGTCCCAAAACCACCACGTGATTACGAGAGACGTCGTGGCGCACCCAAATCTGAGCACACGGGCCTACAGCAATCCGCCTCCATCGGAAACGGAGCCGCCGCAGCCGGGATTCGATCCCGCGACCTGCGGATCAGCAGCCGAGTACCTCAGCCACTATTGACCACCGTGCTACCGGGCTACTGAACAAAAGGTTACTGGGCATGTGGGTGGGGTCCTCAGTCTAAGGCTCCACTGGCGTTCGCGGCGCGCTGGGCTGTGCCGATCTCTGCTATAGCTACGATGCTCTACGTTGGCGATTCATATTACCACGTATACATATTGGCGAGAGTTGGCCGTTTTCCGCACCACGGACAGGCGTGCGCGTACACTGTGGGACTTCGTGATGTTTTCTTTGTGTAGTTTCGGGGGCATGTGTCGGTTCGCACTCGACGCCAACCTCTCGCCTGTTGTCCGACAAGATCCGCACCTGTACGGCCGTATTTTTCGTCGCTCTACTACAGATCCTCGGTTTTCGAGGACTTCGCGGGAAGATGTTGGGCCTTCCTCGAGGTTACCTCATAATCGAATGGGGTCTGAAGAAACATCGGAGCAAATCGCGAAACATACGCAAACGGTAATTAAACAGCTTACCGCCTATACGAAAACGATTTCTGGATACGCGCCCGAACTATATAGCGTGTACTGTACCCCACCCACAGCGAGCAGACATGGATGGATGGATGGATGGATATGGCTGTACCCTTTAGATCGGGCGGTGGCTAGCGCCACCAAGCCGCAATACTTAATGAACCCAAAACTATATTTTTTTCCTTAAAAAGTGAGTTTGAGGATTCGTACTTTGCAGTGAAGAGTTTAATTTTCACTCGTGCCTAGACTTTAGCCACCAATCAGATAACCTCCTTCTGGTTAAGTCTACTTGCTTAAAGTCTATTTTGCCCTCCCGGTCCCTAAACCCCAGTGCACATGACCGCCACATTTGCGCCACCAATGACTCCCAACTGCGACTCTGACGGACCCACTCTTCCTCGCTCCTCAGTCCAGCCAAGTCTCCAACGCGGTCCTGCGCTATACACAGTGCTCACGCCGAGCCGAACAGTCGGCTGTATAGGGACTGCATGTCCCTGTGCCTTCCCCGTACTAAGAACGCCAACGTGCCATTTCACTTTTCTGCTACATCCTCGCACCTTATAACGAGGTAGCGTTAAAGAGCGCACATAGCAGAAAATGTCGACGTCCGTAAAGCCTCAGGGAAAGAGGGCCTTGCGCTTTTTGGTTTACGGAAACGGGGAGGCTCAACCCTTTCCTTTCATTCCACCCTTCATCATAAACACCATTTGCAGCCTATTTATGTCCACTGCAGGGCGAAGGTCTCTCCCTATAATCCGGCTCACTCTACACTGTGTGCTGAGGCTTTCTTTCATTCAGAGAGCGATAATTGCCACCTATGCGTTCCGGTTGCCCCCTTTTCCTGCTGGCTTGAGGTGCACGCTGTCTTGCCCGCTACAACGGAGCCTCGGGGCTCTCAGTTCACGACCAACGCAGTGCGCGGCGACGTCCAAAGCTGTGGCCTGGATGGTGCCACTACAACTGCCCTTAGTTGGGCAGTTGTAGCCGACCACACGCAAGCGTGACGATTAATGGCGGCGAGGACTCGCGAAAACGTTACGCTAAACAATCGGGCAGGCCTAATTGAACAAACAGGGGTTGCCGACATTCTGGGAGACATCAAGAAATGAAAGAGTGGATTTCAGCAAGTCGCACAATGCGAATGACAGATAACAGATGGACAGTTAGAACAACGGAATGGACATCAAGAGATGGAAAACGTAGCTGATGAAGTTAGATGGTTAACGAAGGCGACGAAACTAAAAAGTACGCAGGCACAAAGCGGAATTCGCACGCACAGGAAAAGACAGATCGGAGATTAATGGGAGAGGCCTTTGTCCCATTCAGCTGATTACCACGATGACCGATTAAGCTCTGAACAAGTCGACAAACAGTAGCCTCTCGATGCAGACGATCACGTAGGTTTTCTTTTCCTTGCAACGTGGTGACATACATAAGAATTAATTAACTAATACTATAGAGACGCTGGGAATGGGATATAATCTCACAGTATAAAAAGAAGAAAGACCGAGGCAATCATCGCCCACAGTAGCCCAACATTTCAAGTTGATTGATTGATATGTGGGGTTTAACGTCCCAAAACCACTATATGATTATGAGAGACGCCGTAGTGGAGGACTCCGGAAATTTCGACCACCTGGGGTTCTTTAACGTGCACCCAAATCTGAGCACACGGGCCTACAACATTTCCGCCTCCATCGGAAATGCAGAACCTTTCGTGTTCGTGAATGAAAGTGTGGAGGAAAGCTGCGCCGTTTCGTGCTGCTATACCAATCTCATCACGCTCCCAACTTTTGATCATGACAGAAAATCGTTAGTACCCGGCACCCAACTGAACTTCGCCGAAAAGATCGGGCTCAATAATAATAATGACACACCGACGGTTGTTTTGGCCTGCACATAGGTGTGCGCATGGTACCCCATCAAGGAGGGGGAGGGTATAGCAGATATTTATCACCTCTCCCCCCAAGACAGCATGTATAAGAATGGCAAAAATTTTTAAATGAAGCAATGAATAAATCCGTGCTCCTGAAATTGGCCTGCCTTTGACCCCTGCAGGAGTAAATATGGGAAATAAAAAAAAATCGGCAGAACCGACGCATTGGGGGAATATGTTTCATACGAAGCAGCCAGTGGCTGTCTCTGCTCCGTTTCGTTTGCAAGGAGTCAAACATTACGAGGTGGATCGACATGTTTTTAACATGAAAGTGTTTTATGCCGGGGTCACCAAATCTTCGGTGACGTATTCCCGTCACGGAAAATGACGTCAAAAAGTTCGCAAGACCAGAAGACGAAGAGAAAAAGTTCCGTCAACGGCAGTCGAATCCATGACCACACGCTATCCCACTGCGCCACGATCACGTACTTTGTAGGCTTTAAAGATACACGTTTTGTATCTTCCACACTCCTTCAGCGATCTTGGTAAAGTGCGTACGGTAATGCATCATGACCGTAGCATCCACGATTAATTCTCCGACGCGTAGTTTCTAAGCATCCGTGCTACTCGGCATGTCTCCTGCACTGGCGTTTAAGAGGGTAACTTACGGTCTGACTCGTATTATAGCATAAACGTCCGCTTTGTTGAAAGCTAGCGCATGCTACGGTGCAATTCACATTTCGCGTTGCTCGACCCCGGAGCAATACTCCAATGAATGCTACCCCAATACATCAATGAATGCGATCATATTCATATGATCGCGCGCTACGGTGTGACGCTGTGAACATCATATATGAAGCAATCGTTGTTGCCACTGAATATCACCTTTTTTTTAGTCATCGGTCATTTTGCGCTGTTTTGAGTAAACCCGCTATACTTCGTTGGTGTATTGCTCCGGGATAGAGCAACGCTTGAATATTTCTCGCTGAGCCATATGAGTACATATGTATATATGCCTATATTCGACTGTTATAAAAACGGAGCCAACGCTGGAACCTGAGTTGACCTCAAGCCGACATTTCGCCCGTATCGCAAGAGTACACATGTATTGGTTATTACCTTCTTACAGAATTAGATAACCAGCAGTGCAACAACAATTGACGTTGTCTCCAACACCACTCTTGCACATGTAGGTTCTTCTTCTAAAGCACTTTCAAGACGTGGCGTGCCTCAGTGGTAGAGTATACTTGATCGCCGCACTGAATGCCTCGGTTGGATCGTGCTGGGATCCTCATTTTAATTTTTGGCCTACGTCGGGTCGACGCGACTGATGGCGCATTTTTCGACGCTCTCGCGTTTGTGTGACCAATGCACGTGCTCGCCGTTGCTGAGTAGGCATAACCCGTCAACACCTGTGGCACGTACCCGCAAAACCGCGTCCCGTTTGTATACACGCATGTGCCAGGCGCGACTGGAACAAGGCGTTTCATGACGTACACGACAAGATTTTTCACACTATTTTTCTTATAATTAGACAACACATGTTCGTCATGCCCTGATTTTGTAGGATTTAACGTCCCAAAACCACCATATGATTATGAGAGACGCCGTAGTGGAGGGCTCCGAAAATTTAGACCACCTGGGGTTCTTTAACGTGCACCCAAATCTGAGCACACGGGCCTACAACATTTCCGCCTCCATCGGAAATGCAGCCGCCGCAGCCGGAATTAGAACCCGCGACCTGCGGGTATGCAGCCGAGCACCTTAGCCACTAGACCACCGCGGCGGGGCGTTCATCATGCCCTCTTACGCCGATTTCCGTCAACGTCAAGTTAAGGAGACGACTGTGCACGAGACCATCCAGAATGCATAGACGGTTTGCTAGTTAGCTTAGAGAGTCTGGTCATGTATAGGCTCCCTAAGTTAGCTACAACAGCAGGGACCCCTGGCACCACACACGACTGTCGAAAGCGTACGCGCAAAAAAAAAAACAAAAAAAAACAATACACCTGGATCGAGTCGACGAAGAAGATGTAATTCTGGGTATCTTACGCGCCAAAACGACAATATATCATTACGAGGCACGCCTTGGTAGAGTGGGATGGTCTTCGGATTGGTTATGATCCACTAAGCTTTCTTTCTTTTTTTTTAACATGCACCTAGAAACTGCCATGGTGGTAGTGGCTAAGGCACCCAGCTGCTGCCCCGCTGATCGCGGGATCGAATCCCGGCCACATTTCCTTTCCGATGGTAACAAAATGCTTGAGGCCCCTGTGCTTAGGTTTCGGTGCGCGTTAAAGAACCCCAGGTGGTTGAACTCCGGAGCCCTCCGTACATGTGGTGGTTTCGGGACGTTAAACCCCAACAATTACTATCATAACATTCACCTATATGTAGATGAACGGGTGTTTTGCAACTCCCCTGCCGCTGCAGAGGAAAAAAAAAAAGAAGTCTGAGCAGCCATTTCAGGAATTTCCGTTTAAAGAACTCGTTGAAACGCTGGCATAGCGCCAGTCACTAGTCGAAGCACAGTTCGTTAGCCTCGCTCACCGGAATTCAAACCCCGCAAAAGTTATATTTATCATAATACGCGTCTGCGCGATAACGTTTGAACATCACCCGTCTACATTTTTGTTCCGGTTGAAAACACTTTACGTTATCAGAAAAATAAAGGAAAGCTTTAATGCACATTGTTTTGTTAGAGTTATGGATTTCGTAACATAACTCGCAAACTGTACAGAAAAACTGGTTTGACGTCAGGTTCCGAGAATATTTCACGCTCTATTGAAAACGTCATCCGCTGCCCACATTTCTTATGCTACAACAAATGCGCTTCCTGCTTTCTTATTTTCTTTTTTAAGTTCATCCCAGACTACAAGGACGCCATTCCGACATAAAAAGTCACAGCATATCCATGGAGTGAATGATGATGTATAGGCCTAAGCTTCGGAGGGTTTTATCGGCAAACCGTAAATCATCCGCTGGCCGCGTCCATCCGTCGTCTAAAGACCTCGTTGAAACACTGGCATAGCGACAGTCACAAGACGAAGCGCAGTTCGTTAGCCTCGCTCACCGCACGGACGGACGCATGGACGACCGCAGGGACGGACGGGCGCACGGATGGCCGGAAGCAAGAACGAACAGACGGACGGAAGCGCGGACGGACTTATGGGTGCTTCGCCCCACTCATTATCATTCACTCCAGCGCGGACGGACTGACGGACACTTCACTCCGTGGATATGCAGTGATTTTTATTATTTATCATACTACAAGTAACGTCCTCTAGTATCGTAACATTTGCATTTTTCGGCGTGTACGCATTTGGTTATACGTTCAAGTACCGCCCTCTATGAGCCGGTTCAAGAACTGACGCGAGGTGCCTACATACGATTACGACGGAACGCTCAGCCCACGCCTTAAGGAGCTTCGCCCTTAGAAAAAAAAAAAAAAAAAAAAAAAAAGCACCACTCATATGTTAATATGCCCCGCCACCGTGGTTGAGTGGCTAAGGTACTCGGCTGCTGACCCGCAGCTCGCGGGATTGAATCCCAGCTTCGGCGGCTTCGTTTTCGATGGGGGAAAAAATGCTGTAGGCCCGTGTGCTCACACTTGGCCACACGGTAAAGCACCCTAGGCGGTAAAAATTCCCGGACCACTCTACTACGGAGTCTCTCATAACCATATGGTGGTTTTGAGACGTTGAACCACACATATCAATCAATTAATCAATCATCATATGTTAATGCGCCTACAGCTGTAGTAACATAAGACTGATATATTAATTGTTTCCTCCATCAAGGCGCGCGCAAGTGTTTCACGATTTCGCAAAGACGAAATGAGCTTGCAGCTTGCGCTTCGAGCTAGATCTTCATTACTTCTTTTTTTTAAGGCGATAGCGTTAGAGAGCTCGTGTCGCTGAAATGGGCAAGCAGGTGGCAAGCAGGTGTCCTACCACAAAGCCACGATGTTCCTTGCAGCTGCCTCGGGGGAAAAAAACACTACATAAATGCTATGTAGTGGAAGGAGTCTCCTTAACGCATTTTGTTCGACAGGTGTCACGACGAAAACGAGTCCATTCGGCGATTTGTAGGCACATTTGGGAGGCCATCAAACTACGCCGAAAAAAGCCGGGATAGCGAAGTTATCGCCCCTAAAAACACACAGGAAGTTGAAAACAGCCATAAAAATGGAAAACTATGTCCATCTAGAGGAAAACATATGCCTTTCCAGAGGCGTTGATCAAGCAAACAACAAACGCTACATATTGTGCTGCCATTTGTGAGGCATTGCGAGACTTTTTATGGCCTCCCAGATAACTAGCGCGCGGCGTGTATCTTGTAGGCCATGCAACTCTTGCTTTCGATCAAGAACCTGTATGTACCAATCGCCCTGAACAAGGACATGCAGCGTCGTCTGCTCAAAGTTAGAAGAAAAAAAGGGGCGCACGCCATGCTGCATGCGCCTCTCTCCACCAGGCTGGCAGAGCACTCGGGCAGCACTACTACGCTTGCGCCTCGACCCAACTTAAGGCACTGCGCCGTGCTCCCGACCGGGTTGCAGAAATTAGGTGCCTTTTCTCATCTTCTAACCACTACCACCACCACCCAACTAGGGAGCCGCGCGCACGGCACCAGCACGTCTAGGAAGAAGGTGCTGATCCCGTTTACCCGCCTGCGCAGCTAAATCGAAAAGATCTGAAGAGAGCAGCCGCGCTATGGTTGCGCCATCTGTTAGCAATGGAATAACACGACAGCGTTGCGGCACGCATTCGGCGCCAAATTGAACGTGTGCGAAGTGCACGTGACGGAGATTGAAATGCTGGCCTTCTGTGCGCTGCACACTGGCGGGGGAGTTGGCTTTGAGGGAAGCACCCCACCCTGCCCCTCCACCCAATTCCAATGGGTGGATAGCAAAATCGTGGCTCACGCAATGAATTGTGGGCCACGGCGTGCGTCTGCACCACGTGGTCTGCACCGACTTTCGGTTCGAGGCGCCATGATGCCGTGTGGGCATTCTCGTCAGAGGCGGTGTTTTTTGCGTGTTCCACCTTGCACTCGTGGTGCCATTTTCTTGCAAATTGCTGCGTAATACTTTGGAATGCTATGCAGCATGATTGAATAACGAATGCAATCACTGTAAGATAGTTATAATCGTGCGAGTGGTAATTTTTTCATTAAAGTGGCTTGCACCTCCGGACATATGCTTGTTATTTTGCAGCGAAGGTTAAGGGAAGATTCTACTAGAAGACACTTTTTTTTAATATTCACGCTAGAGAAATTAAACTTCAGCTGTTTATGGAACTTTTTATGTTGATTACAAATATATAATTAGTTTTCTTGCAAGTTGCTTACTTTTATCTCTGCGAAATGACAAAGTGAAAACCTTAACCCTTTTGCCCCCCCTCTTTTTCGTTCCTGAACTTCCGTAATTTTTTACCATTTATAGTTCATAATCTTTGAAATAAAGTGTAGAATGCAAATAACTAATTAGGAAGCACATACAAAATATGTAATAGGCGTGAAAAATAATAGACGTAAAATGTCCATATTTCACCTACACTAGTAAAGGTTTACATAGATTTTTTATTATACAATAAAATATTGAAATTTGAACTAGATAACTGCATTCGCTATACTTTGGAAAAAATTTGGGCAAAATTTCATGCAGATCCGAGCACTAGAAGTGCCCGAAAAAGGAGGGGCACATTGAAAAAAAATGGCAAAATTTGTGTTTTGAAAAAAAAAAAAAGAGTTTTAAAGTTAAAATTGAGTTTTTATTTCTGAAAGATATCATTAAATCTGATGAAATTTGCACACCAAAAAGAACAACCCTTCTTTTAGTGGCCACTGCGACTAAAATATGCCAGCCCCATGAGTTTGTCCCTCTCGGCTTTTTCGAGCCGACTCCTCACAGACATGGGTAGGAGGCCAATAAGGCCCCAACCCAATCACCTCTCTGTAACAATTTAATGGTTATTAAATGTTTCACCACCACCACCACCACCACCTCACAGACATTTTGCTCACAGACAGGGCCATGAAACGCTTGCCAAACTTCCACTCCATCTGGCAGAGCCTTGTGCCAACTGCAAGCTAGGAAGAAGTTTGACAGGACTGCGAAATCCAAACTAACTCCAGTGTCATGCCATTTTGCGGCCATGTTTGTGCCACATACCATCGTACATAATGGCAATGTCATCCCTGCTAAGTTCTCTCACTGCGAGCTCTTTCAACCTCGCAAGATTAGTGCTGACGTGATCCCTTGCCGCATCACGAACTTTCCGGCTGACGGGTGTGAATGACTTTTGATGCATTGGTTTTAATTTTGATGCATTGATCACAAGTTTGGCATTGATCGCAAGATGGCTCAATTTTTATGCATTGGTGACAACGGCTTTCACTTGCGAGCAATGTTTTTTTCCTTCATAACGGAGATATTTACACGAGAAAAGCAATGTTCAGCAGCCCTGCTTGACAAGACATGGACCCCGCAAATAGGCTTCACAGCACATAAAGGCGCGCAGCGGCCAATGGCGGTCCCCGATCCGTACCACGTGATAAGCCAGTCGCGGCGCTCGAAAAACGCGCAGAAGCGTGCTCCTTTTTATAATTTCTTCCGCCGCATCAGCGAGGAAAACTGTTGTTGCTTGAAGGGTGAGGCTCGACTCTTCAGCTAATGCGATCAACAATGGCGAGCGGCGGCGCATTATCGGTGGCAAGCTGCTCGAAGACTGCACACTTTGGACCTTTTAACAGGCACCTTGTGCTCTTTAGATGCAATTTTAAAGCATTTCTAGTTAAGTCTCGACCTGTATTTTTTTTTTCATAACAGTAGAGGTGCTAATCCTATTAAAACAGGCAAAAATTAAAAATCAGTAATTTTGAAAAAAGTCGCGTTTTTCGACCCGCATCTTCCTTTAAATCTCACATGTTTTTGTCACATACAAAGGTTTTCTGCCCATCATGGGACCACAAAATATTCGTTCACTTGTTTTCATGTTGCTTACGTACCCGCCAAATGATATATCAAATTTTTGGTTGCAACGATGCCAATTGGGGCTCGATATAGCGAATGGCCGTAGTAATGTGTTTCAAATGCTATAAATGAAGCATGCTCGTAGTTCTCTGTTCTTTTTACGCATCTAAATATCTCTTTAAACAAAGTGTCGTCCCTCACACGCTCGAACAATGTTTTTGAATGCATGCAAAATTATCCGCACTTCAGCGTACAGTTGTGGAAGATCACCTTTAGGGCTATGAGTCGTAGTGTAACATGAACTATCGGCACTTCACGCTTGCAAGTCTGACACAACAGGGATGCCATACCATGCTACTCATTGCTTCAAAAGTGATTACGATCGTTTCACGTCGCACGATACCCTTATTTGAGTGGCCATTTTCTTCTGTGGGCTTTTCACGCACTAACCGGTTTCAATCAATTTGACAGACAGTTAGCTGTGTAGATTAATCAATAGAAATATACTATACCAGCACACTTGATCGCGTAAAGTATGCGTACATATGTAGACATCGTACGTATACTGACATATGACAGCGTGTGAGCATATGTGTGAGTGATCTTGAAGTGTTCTCAGTAAGTGTATGCACTCGAAAATACTAAATCGAGGTGATTCTGTAAAAGATTACGGCGTGTTTCAAAGCATAACTGCACGCTGTGCTCAAAAACCATCTCTCAACGTTCCTCGTTTTTGCCCATGTCCATGTCTCGCTTCTTTCCTTGAAATGCACGTAATATCATCAGTCCATTCACAAAAAAGATTTGAAGAACACAATCATTGAACAAGCAGCAGCAAAAGCATCACAGAATTGCATGTGTTTCCACCCAGATTACACTGCGGGGCAGGCACCTTGAAGCAGCGAAAGGATAGGCCTCGAACCGGAAGTACCGTAGCAGACGACTTGCCGTTTTGCTATCACCCTCGCACACGCACAAGCTTGCGCGCGCGTGCACACACACACACATTATGAGGCATCTTTTTATGCCAGCAGTCATTCATCATCAACTGTTTTGGCAGACAGTTATCATGATTTTTGGATGTGCGCTGCATCTCTGGATCCATGGCGCTTGTTCGCTACCAAGTTCACAGCCAAATAAACCTCGTTACGACCACCTCGTCATACATGATGGAGGTTGATTTACGATCCCCATTCCTCTCCTAATAGTATGTGTATGCATAAATATATATATATATATACCTATAAAGACAGAGAGAGAAACGAGTTCCCAATTACGTTCGGCCCATTGGAAAAACTTCTTCAGTATATATAGTTTTTCCGAAATTGGGAACACGTCTCTCTTAATATATATATATATATATATATATATATATATATATATATATATATATATATATATATGACGCTACAAAATGGAGACACGTCGCGGTCCAGATGCCATGCGTTTATTCCAATCGACGCGGCTTCTTTCTCGGATTTTCCTACAGCCACCTTGTTGATGCATCACACTTCCCCCTCCCCTCGAGAAAGTCTCAGTTCAGAAGGTACAAAATAACGCCGCAGCTTGCTAACATGCACAATGTCAAAGTTTCTGCCTAAGGGTAGCACGGAGGGGTTGATCTCATAGTTCACTGTTGAGACCTTGCGTAGAATTTTGAAAGGACCTTCCATGACGGAACTCAGTTTGCCATTGTTGGGATACCACGGTGTCTCGCAAAGGACGAAGTCACCGACTTGGAACTCAATTGGAAGAAATTTTCTATCATAGGTGACCTTGTTCTTATTGTGATAGGTGATAGAATTCGTAGCTGCAGTTTGTCGCGCTTTTTCAACAGTTTCTTCTTGTCGTTCCAGTATAGTTTGATAAGATGAAATTCAATACATCAGAAAGGAAGGTGTGTGGCCAGTCATTTCGTGGGGAGTTCTGTTGTACTCGTCAATTACCTCCGGAAGCATCTTAGTCCAAGACTTCCGTGATTCGTCATTAATCATACATTTAAGTCTCGTTACGATGGTCTGGTTTGTCCGCTCGTTCATGCCTTTGCATTGCGGATGATGAGATGAGGTGAATAGTTGGTGTATACAATTATGTTTTAAAAACTGCTTAAATTTTCCCACAGTGAATCCTGTTCCACGATCTGAAAGGAACTTCGGTGGTTTTCCAGAAGAAACAACTGTTTTTAAGCACGAGATATGTGTGTCGCTATTCTCATTTTTATGAGAAAAACGCCCATACCGAGCGGGTCGCATGAATAATCACCAAGTAAATAGAACCTTTTTGATGAGCCGCATCCAGAAAATCCTCCAACGGTGTCCATTGTGAAGAAATCAAAGGGCTCTTCAGCTGAAGGCAATGATTCAAGTGTCCCAAACTTTTTTGTTTTCATTTTCTTGCATCTCAGGCATGTATCACAATGCCGAATGTAGGTGGAAACATTGGTTACCATATCCAGCCAATAATATTGCGGAGACAGGAGTGATAGCGTCTTGTTCACTGAACAAGCTATCACTCCTTCACTGAAGACGCGACCAAAATGTTGATGTGCATTCTTAAGAATGGTTGGGCGTAGTTCATGGGGCACCTACATCTTCCGTAGTCCTTTTCTTTTGACGATGATGATGTTGTTTTCCAATGAATGTGTTCTTTTTGTGCATTCATTGTTGCATCGTTGAAGTTCGTCTTGTGGCAGAAGATTTATTGGGGCTCTTGAGGGTGCATCTGCTTCGACGTTGCTCTCGCCCTTTTGATGTTTGATGGGCACATCATACATTGACAGTTTCAAAGACCACCGTAAGAGACGACCTTGAGGATTTTCAACATTCTTCAGCCATTGGAGAGCAGAGTGATCTGTTACAACAGTGAATGGCTTTCCATGAAGGTAGAAATGCTATTTTTCAATGTCATCTACAATGGCAAGACATTCTCCTTCTGTAATAGCATAGTTCGCCTCATGCTTAAGTAGTTTGCGGGAATAATAGGCAACAGGATGTTTTTTGCCTTTGTCATCAGGTTGTTTCAGCACTGCACCGATGCCTGAGCCAGATGCGTCACAGTACACAGTACATGGTTTCAGAGTCGTTTATGCGAAGCACCGGTTCTTCAGTTATCCGCTCCTTCAGTTTCCGAAAGGCTTGCTCTCATGCTTCTGTCCACAACCACTTGCTGCCTTTGTGGAGTAGTTTCATGAGTGGGAGAGCGATGTCGCTGAAATGAGGGATGTACTTACGGTAGGTATTTACAGTGCACAGAAAACGCTGGAGATCTTTTTCTCGTTTGGTGTAGGAAATTTGAGTATGGCAGCCACATTACTTTGCTTAGGTGTCACTGTGCCTTGTGAAATTTTCTGCCCCAGGTATTCAATGCTGCAGCATGTGAACTGGCATTTCTTTCGTTTGAGTTTTACGTTCTCGCTTTTGAGAGCTTTCAATAGCGCCTCGAGGTGTCGTATGTGATCATCAAATGTCTCTGAGTATACGACCACTTCGTCAAAGTAATTACTAACATTGGTGAGCTGATGTTGCACTATTATTGAATTCATGGCTCTTTCAAGTGTAACCGGAGCATTCTTCAATCCAAATGGCATTACCAACCACTCAAAATGAACATCAGGCGTGACAAATGCAGTTTTCTTAACGTCGTCGGGATGCATTGGACATGCCAGTATCCCGACGTTACGTCCTGCGTAGTGAAAAACTTTTCATTTCCCTAGTGGTGAAGAATATCATCTATACGTGGAATTCGTTGAAAGTCGGGTACCATTATGGCGTTGAGTTTCCGGTAGTCAATACATAGATGAGTACGTCCTTCACCTTTCTTTTCCGCTAAAATGACAGGTGCAGCGTAGGGCGACAATGAAAGCCTCGCAACACGTTGCTTAATGAGGGCGTGAACTTGTTTGTTATTCTCCGCTTTGTCTGCCTGTGAACATCGGTATGGTGCTCGATGAATAGGGACAGCATTCGTAAGTACGATTTTATGTTTTTCAGTAGTGATGCACCCAATATCTGTCTGAGATTTTGAAAAGATCTTGCCATACTTGCTTAAAAGAGAGCCTAGCGCCGCAGACTCAAGCTCTGACAAGTTTTCTGAAGTCAGGGTTCGCATCAGCGGGGCTTGAGTGGTTTTCTTTTCATTGTGATGTGGAAGGTTCCAATTCTCACGTGCTTGTGTCACTGACATACTTTCCAGATTTACAGAAAGATTGAAGTACGAAGCGCTGTCAAGGCCAAGAATTAATTGCGTTCTCATGCCTCGCAGGAACGTGTACTGAAACTTTTTTTGTGGCGTTCCCAATTTGTAACTGAATGTTTACGTAGCCAAAGTTTGAATGTTTGAAGCAACTTACTGGACCATGATGCTGGAGACTCTCATCAACTGAAGTTTTGGCTGTTTGTACACATCTTCGCTGATACAAGCAATTGCTGCTCCTGTATCGAGAATGGCAGTTGCTGGCTTTCCGTTGATGAGAGCACTGAAGTGTATTAATGAAACTCTGAGTCGCCCTCCTTGATTCCCCGTCCAGTTTCAATAACAGACACATTTCAGCGGCGTGGATATTCGTTGTGTCCATGAAACTGTCGTGGGAAACCAGCAGCTGAACAGCATCTACATTCGTTTTGCGGGGCAGGCGGTCAAGAAGTGAATATTGGCTACTGCTGTCTTCTGAAGAGACGTGAAGCTCTTGATGCAGTACTAGCGTTACGAGTAAAGAAAACTCCTCTCACCCGTTTTAAAGATGTCTCGAACCCGTTGAGCAGCGGTGAGCCACTCTAATGACGAGTTGAAAGACAGCCCGGCAAGCGCCAGTTCCACATCGGGAGGAAAATCATCAGTCAGTCCAGAAATGACGTGGCACTTTTTCAGGTCAGCAAACTAACCCAGTCGCTTTTTCTCATCGTAGTAGTCCTTGATGGTCTGCCCTCCTTTCAGTCGGTAGTGGATGAGAAGAGACGAAAGGCATTTCCATCAGTCGTAGTAAAGCGGGCTTGCATATCACGCTTGATATCGTCCCAAGTTGTCTCGTCGTTGCCGAAAATCTCTTTCGGGTACCACTTAAACGCTCCCCCTTCAAGGTATCCCCTAAAGTGACTGACCTGATCGCTGCGAGTCCATGATGCCTCGGCCGCCTTCACGTCGAAAAGAAGAAGCCACTTGTAGATGAGGACGTCTTCTGACGTTCCCTTGAACTTCTGTGTGTTGAGCGGAGGCTTTGAGCCTTCGGCCTAGCCATGGCAGGTTGATTTGGTCGATCCTGTCGACTTGTGTGACGCTACAAAATGGAGACGTCGTGGTTCAGATGACATGCGTTTATTCTAATCCACGTGCATTTCTTCTTCCTCGGCTTCACCTACAATCACCTTGTTAATGCGTCACTCACTCACTCTCTCTCTCTCTCACACACACGCACACACGCAAACACACGCACCCACCCGCACACACACACACACACACACACACACACACACACACACACACACACACACACACACACACACACACACACACACACACACACACACAGTTGGCGGTGGTTTCCTGGCCCGCACTCACGACAAGTTCCACCGTCACGTGGGCCAAGAAACAACCGCCACCTTCACGGCCTACTGCTGCAGAGGATCCACCCAGACGCAGCTGCTGCTGGTTTCGTTCACTCAATCCCCGTCTGGGAGAAGCACGTTCGTGGCGCTCGAATGTGCTAGCCACATGTTTCTTTTTGTTTTTATTGTGATAGCGATTATATGGACACTCTCGGCTGGATTTTTCTACCCTGTCGGCGTCACTCACCGTATATGTATACGTATCTATATATATAAAGATGCAAGAAAGAAAAAATACAGAAAAAGACTACGGCGCACGGAATCAAACTTGGGTTTTTTGCATCCCGAGCGCGAGGCGTTAACCACTGAGCCACCGAGGAGCGCGTCTTTCAACGTTCAAATGGCAAGCTATTTATCTACCACTTACCGCTGCTGACAGCCATCTGGGGGGGTGGGGGGGAACAATAGCGTTTTCGCATTACCAGCAAGATGGCGCAATGAACGCACGTCGCCATATGGCGCTGAACGGCGCGCGCTCTCATCCTCCACGCGTACTTTGCCACGCTTAGAGGAAGGGGGTAATGCCCCCTCGCGCGCCCTTATCTCATGGTGGGGAGAATCGTATGTCTTGGCTGGCCTTGGGCTTTACCTGGAACGATTCTGTTGTAGTTATCGAGGGCACAAAGGTCACTTCAATCATTGCAGTCGCCGTTGGCAAAATGCGCGCGCTTTTCAGACACAGTGAAGTAACAACTGAGACATTCTCAGTGCATCTGTACCTGTGAGTATGTTTCGTGCGTCATTTGTGCGTGAGAAACGCGGGGCAAGTTTCAATCTGCTTTCCATTCTGCATGTGCCCTTCCAATTTGTTGCTTCACAATCATTGCTTTGCCTTTGCAGCAAAGCTGTGACTTTTTTTGTTCTGTATCTCGTGGGCTTTCTTTGCAGCTTGAAAAAGAAAAGGTACACGTGAAACTTTCTTGCAAATAATAGCAAATAATGCAATGAGGGTTTTTGAGGACACTCTCGAACTTTGCAAATCTCATTAGTTGCCTGAAGTCAATAGTTGTCAAATTAGTTAACTAATTGTATTAATGAATTAATTACAAAATGAAAATTGCCTGTAGAGTGCAAGGTGGCTGTCAGCAATATGCGAGTGATTTCACTTGGGTATTTCTAATATTGTATTTTTTAACCCTTGGCTAAAGATAGCTGGTACACCTGGTATATATATATTAGACACACAGATGTACACGCACGTGCACACACACAGGCGTGCACATGAGGGAGCTGGCGAAGGGGCGGTACCCCTCTATCACTAGGGAAGGGTGTGCAAGGTCAACTGTATGTTTACTCAGAATGCGTACGGCTATAGGCGCGGAGCACATTAGGTGACCAGGCTGTCATATGTTATTGTATGCTGTCAAATGCTGTCTTAGCTTGGCATAATGCAGTCACAACCACATATAGCATAGCCATTTAACTGCACGTTGCGCCAAAAAGAAGTCTTCTTCCTCTTGTTCTTCGAGCACCTTCGAACGTAGGCAAAACCATACACAATGGCCACCTTCAGCATACTGAGTGTGTGCTTGTGGAAATGAAGTATTCTTTGTTTAGTTCTTCTATTGCCTTGATGATGTTAGAAATAAAGTAAACAGAGAAAAACATGCAAAAAACTAGAAAAGAAAAAACAAAGTCAGAGAGGAGAGAAAAAAGGAAAAATCAAAGAGAAACAAAGAAGGCTGCCCAGCTCTGCACTTCCTTGATTTTGCATTCCAGGAACTGTTTACTTCCCATTTTACTTCTGCAAAGCCAGGGGCCAAAGGCAGGCCATTGTGAGAAGCACATCATTACTTCACTGCCTTGCTTTTTTTCCATACATTGTGAATCATGTTTTAGAGCCAACCAAGGAAGAAGAGGGGTGGCACTGCAATAAAACTTTGCCACTTCCTGATAGGGTTCCTTTTCGCAGCTATGGCCGCTGCCGTCAAAAAGCATTCACAGCCGAAATTCCGAGCATCAAAGACAACATTAAAGGTCTGACCGAGAAAACGTACGGAATGGAACTGGTGCCTGCCCCACTGCACCTCATTTGTACTCATAGAAACACACACCTGAACACATGTAATTGATGGTAGAGCATGCCTGAAAAAACTTTTGGTTACATCCATGGTCCAGTGCAATTTAGGCAGATAGCCAGCTCTTTATCGATAAATTTTGCACGGTTTCTAGAGAACTATGGTAGCGATCAGCGGAATACGAAAAACCACTGAGGATTTCCTTTGATGTCATTTCAAAAAAAGCTCCTCGTCTCTCCCCAATGAGCATTATTGTCATCGCAGCCGAGAAGTTGCACAGACAAGGCTGGGCGCTACACTCTCCTCAAAGACAGCGGGAGTTCTTGTGGTTCTTTACACTCGGTTACAATCTGAAAAAAAAAAAAAAAAAAAATGGTGCTTCTGACCTTCACTAGTCACTAGTAACAAAGTCATGCTAGCTGATTTCCACTCGAACCAGTGGCATAGCCAGGGATGTCCCACCGGGCCTGTGTCTTTCCCCATCACCAACGAGAAGATGCTTGTAGTTGCCAATTCAATTCTTCACTTAGACCGCATCATTTTTATGCCATACCTATTTTTTTTTAACTTACCCGAAACTGTAGGAGAGTGGCTAAGTGCTGTCTCAAAAGTTCATTAAACATGGGCAATAATGTATCATTGTATGTTTAGAGGAAAAATACAAGAAAACCGAGGACTTGCCTTAGGTTCCACAATCTTGATGACCACCTTCTGGTGTTGGATGTTACGGCTGTCCACTGAGACTTGAACAACGAGTCGATCAAATTGGTGCAATGTGATGTCCCCAAATGACTGTGTGCATGCCTGAAAATGAGAAAAAGCTCCTCTTATAGTGAGCAGTGCTGCCGCATGTCTCAGGCTTTCCTTTTAAGCGCACCATACCATTCGAGGTGTCCACATGCAATATCAGAAGCATCACTCTACATAAGGTATTCTCAACACATATACTAAAATACTAATGAGAACACATGGTACAGCTAGCACTGGCTTCTTTATGGTTCACTTTCGATGGAACTACGAGCACTTAGTACAGTGTAAATTCTCCAACTACCAAATTGCCAAGTCATACTACTTAGACAGTTCTCCAATATGCTAAAGCTGCTGTCAGCTCTTTAAATTTGTGAGAGAGAGTGAAACTACTTTATTAGGTCCACAATAGACGCGAGTTGACTTAGTGTCACCTGGCTAGTCTCACTGGGGGACAGTCAGGTTAAGCCTGACTGCCCTCTCGCGGGCCCTCTGGACGGCCAGAATTTGAGAGGTGTGGCCCTGGACCTTAATCAGCTTGTTAATTTTCTCTTGGTGGAAAGGGGGACTGGCAAAGGCACAGCCCCACAGGACATGCTCGAAGTCTGCATAACTGCCACACAAGGGCGATCCTGGCTTGAGGACCATTTGGAGAACAAGAAAATGCACGATACTTTACTAGTACACCACAATGTGCCAACAATGCATCGACTTACAGGACTACACATACAGTTTATAAACCTGAATATAACAAAACTGACAAATTCCTGAAATTTTCTCATAAAAGGGATTTTGTTATATGAAGGTTCGGTAGAAAAAAATCCAGAAATAAATACACAAATTAAGCAAAAGGGGCGCTAAAGGCAGAGCTAGCCCAATACACTTATTTAGCGGTTAAAAACTGCATTACTGCGCTGGCAATTATGTGGACCCTGTTGGGTGGTTTCGGCCGTTGGCGCCATGTACCGTAACAAATCTAAATTGAGAATGTGCCCCCGCGCACTGCAACTTTTACGAGTTGGGTAAAAGCGCGCGAGCGCTGCTGAAGCAGAAATCAAATGAGCCGGCCCATCTCTATCACCAGAAGGGAGCATACATACATCCCCCCATGTTTTAGAACTGCCATCACATGCTCAAACAGAAATAAAACCACCCGTCTTGAACAAGCATGAAGAAATGCGGTGGGGGGTAGCTCGAGTAGCAACGATGAACTTTGAGTTTAAGGGCGCTGTCGCGATCGCTTGCTATCTCGGCAAGCATCAGTCCGCTTTCAATGCAAAGAGGCTGTGTGAAAAGAGCACTTCTCCCTTGAGAAGTCGTATTTGCTTACAAGCGTTTTGCAGGATTTCTGCAATATCAGATCCATAAGAGCTCGCTTCTAGCCTTACTTCGAAAAACATTATGATTTGTTGCTATCGCATTCATTGTATTGCAATTCAATGCGCTGTTGTGTTGTTGCCAGAGCTAATTGGCTAACCTTGAAAGGCTGCAATCCTGCAAACTCGCGGAGCGATGCAAGACGGCAAAGCGTGCCACGAGTTGACCTCCGAAGATTCGTCATTGTCACCATGGTCTCGTAGAGTTTCCATATGTGCCTAATCTGACATCTTCTTGGTAGTGATGACATGATTGTTCACATTTAATGCAAACAGAAAGATAAGCAAAGCTGAACATCGTCGGGGGTTATTCCATGCGCGCAGTGAAACCATGCACGTGCGCACAGCGTCAAAAATGAAGAGCAAGCAGCACGGCTACCGTGGAAAGCTATTCGGTAAAGAGCTTCCATATGCAGAGCGACCCCACATTTGTGACCTTAACTCAGAGTGTGGCACTGCCAAATTTTTCTGTTTTCGTTTGGAGGGAGGGGGAGGGCACATCCGTGCATGCTCCTGCAGAGGCAGTGCCGACTCGTGGGGCGCAGGCCCGCCTCGCGCCCACTCACACGCTCGCTCTCGCCTGCGAGTCGCTGGGTCTATGAGTGCAGCGCTGGCACAGCTTCATCGGCTGCCGGGCAACCGCGGAACATGCATGCTCATGCCAAAATGACAAAATCTGTGGCAAATATCCTGGATTCTACGTGGCGAAAAATTCGTTATACCAAGGATGTTTCCCGCTGTTACCTTGTTACACAGAGGTTGCAAATACATGCACTTCTATGGAGTAACGATGAAGAATAGAGAAACTTTGTTACATCAAGAAATTTGTTATAAGCAGGTTTAACTGTACTGTATTTACACGACTTGAATGTAGGTCGACCCCCTCTAATAGCATGACAAAAAACAGGAAGCACGAGCACATTTTAAAAAATTTTATTTATGATGTCTGCAAAAGAAACGAAGTCGAATTCTGGTGTGTCAAGGTGGCTTGACGGCAGTGGAAAAGTTAGCTTTGCAGAAATACGCAGGGATCATTTTAAAAAAAAATTACCAACCAAAACTAGCTTTTGACTCTAGATCAACCCACAATCGTGTATATGAGTTAGTAGTCCGCTCTGTACACTTTGTTAGCTTTCCACATCCGGTTTCAGTTTAAATACATGCTTTCATTTTCTTGTGCAAGTTCGCTTTTCTAGGTATAACATTTGTGCCTGATATAGTTGTCATCAGACAGAACCTTGCAACATTTTCACAGAATCAGTTAACAGCTGCCCGAGATCAAATATGCCTCAGTGTAATTTACAGAGTGCAACAAGACATGACTTTCTCACTGGTTCAAGTTATGATTGGTGCAGTGAGGTTCCAGTGAGTGTGGCCAAAGAACTGAGCCTGGAAATGAACGACACTAGGAGGAACCTCTTTAGTGAAATTCATCCTCACCAAATCGCTTCCTGTGCCACTCTAGATGCTGAATGTTTCAATGTTGAATTAGGCTTTACTGCTACATCTAAAGTGGTGCTATGCAAAGTGCAATTAAGCTGCACTTGAGGAATAAAAAAAGAATGTGTTCTTGTGCACCTTTACATCATTAGCATCATTATCACCCACCTCTTCATCATATTTCCAGCCCTCTTCTTTAAGGAACAATGTGGTTTCCAGGCCAAAACGAGGCATCAAAACTTGCACAGCATTCTCCCGAACAAACAACACATATCCTTCCTCATCAACCACTTTGTCTTGGAAGAACGCCTGTGAAAGAAAAAGATCGGTGATGCAAGATTAACAGAAGCCTGCTGGAACACATAGTTTGGAAAAGGCGAGTTGAAAAAAGCAAATTCTACATATTAATGGTAATTATTCAGGGGATACAGTCCTGTGACAATCAAATATCTAATTATTGCTTGAAAGCAATGCACAGGTTGCTGTTGTACCCACTACCTGCGTGAAAGTACTTAGGTACTATAGTTTAAAATACTAGTACATACCGTATAAACGTGTGTAAGGGCCGCACTTTTTTTTTTTCAGGAAATGAGGGCCAATTTTCAGGGTGCCCATACACGGTATTTTTTTTTTGGTGAACTAAAAACAACGTACCAGCTGGCGAATGAAGAGCGCTTATTGCAGTATGCCGCGTGTGCGCTTAATTGTCGTCACTCGACGAGTCCTCTAACTCGGAGTCCGATATGGTGTGTTGCGGAGCACCATCATTCCACAAACAGTCATCTTCGGTGCCATCCAGGCTGTTGGATATTCCAGTGACCTTAAAACTTCGGGACACAATGTCCGTTGACACCGAGCTCCACGCCGACAATACCCAACCGAGAACAGTAGCAAGCAGTGCCCTCTTCAGCCGTCCGGTCGGCGTCTGCTCATAATTGCCGGTTGCCATCCATTCTGTGTAGAGTCTTCGAAATTCAACTTTGAACGGTCGATTCACGCTCACATCCAATGGTTGCAACATTCCTGTGAGGCCGCTTGGAATCACGGCCATGTCTGTGCCGGCACGGCGCAGCTGCTCCTTCACCCTTATCGGTAAGGTGACCGCGGAAACTATCCAACACTAAAAGTGAATGTTCGGCCAACAAAGCTCCCGGTCTGTTCTGCCAAACACTTTTCACCTAGTCAAGCACCAAATCATCGTTCATCCATCCCTTCTCTTGGGCTCTAACTATGATGCCCTTGGGGAAAACTTCGTTGGAAATTCTTTTCCTTTTCAAAACAAAGTACGGGGATAGCTTCCGCCCGTCCGCGGCCACACAAAGCATCACGGTGCATCGTTGGCGCTCAGCGCCAGTGGTCCGCAAAGCGACACTCTTTTTGCCTTTTACTTCGACTGTGTAGTTCTCTGGGAGAGTCGAATCACACAGGAGTTTGATCAGCGTTCGCTATTTGTGACAACAGATAATTGTGCTGATGGCGCAGGCCGATGACATGCTTGTGAAAATTAAGCACCTTGTCGGTATAGCTTTCTGGCAGCCTCTGGCACAGCGTGGTCCTTCGCCGAAAGGAGAGTCGCTTCCTTCTCAAAATCCTTCGTACCCAGCCAGCACTAGCCTTGAAATCCCCGGCCGGCATATTTTTCGCACGTGCCAAGGCTAGTGCCTTCATGCGCAGCATGTCCGTAGTGAGTGCAAAACCATCGTTCCACACCTCAGTCACATAGCGGAGCAACTCCTCTTCCAAATCAGGATACTTGCACTGTTTTCCTCGGAAAGCGCGCTTTTTGATGTTGGTGTTCTGCAAGGCTTTCTTCTGAGCGCACCAACATCGAGCACACTTCTCATCAACGTAGAATTTCCTGCCGGCGGCCCGTTTTCCATGCTCGAGAGCAAACTCGATCACCTTCAACTTATAGCCAGCTGTATAGCTATTCAGCTCCTTGCCCATCGAGCCAAAATGTAAACGTCCCGCAGAAAACTAGCTAGGGTCCCAGAGTCATTCAACGGTGCGCAAAATTCGAGCACATGGCAGGCTGAACAACACAATAACCGAACAACACACAAATACCAAAGTTAGTGATGCTACTGCCGATATAGATAGCACGTTTGTATAGGAGTGTCAGAAGTTAAAGCTAAAATCCCACTTTAACCTTTAGTTGGCGGGTGTATGAACACTACTGAAAAAACTTGAAATTTTTAGCCAACTTCATGAACATATTAGCTTGAAGAAAACCAACAAATTGTTCTAATGACGTACTATATGGTGATGATGATAATTGCATTCTCTAACGCCATCTACTGACAACGCCTAGTAGCTCAAACACGTGCGCACATTTTGAATACATATGGGTCAAGGAAAGTGCAAATGCGGCCTTTACACGGATGTGGCCCTTACACGCGTGTATACACTACTCATTTCTTGGAGCACACAGCAAGCATAGTCTAATTCTGTTACAAAATATGTTTTTAGTGGCCTCCTTCTATCTTTGAATTTTTCCATTCAATGTCAATGGGCAAACCCATACATGATAGGTCTAAAAGCCTGAGACACACAATGTCTCGCAAGTGATGTAAAATCCACAACAGGTGTGAACCCAGAAAGGTGTGATGTCCGCCACATTAATGTGTCTGACAGGCAGTATAGCTGGAGGCCCATAATGCCGACAAAATCCAATTTAATGTTACTTTCAAGTGCAATAATGCCAATAATATTGCTTAAATGAACTTCATCTTGAATTGGTTCATTTCATCAAGGTCATGTTTAGAGAAATAAGCCGAATTTGTGCGACAGCTCTGCTAACCTGTTGGGTATGTTCTGGAGGTTTCGTGAATTTTATGTTTTCTCGTCCTATATCTATGAGCCCATGACGAGAGCAATGATGAGAGACATTAATTGAAAGAGAACAGCATTATAATGATGGTGCAAAATGCAAGGGGTACATGCCTGGGTGTAAAGGGCCACTGACGCTCGGCCAGCATACTGTGCCATATTGTGACGATAGTTGAGATTATTGCACAGCTCCTGCAAACAAGGCGGCCAAACACAAACATAAAATAGTTGAAACACACGTAAACTCATGCACTAGTGCAAAGACTCAAATAAAATCATCTAATAATTATATAATTACTTGTTTCACACAGGAGTTTGGAAGGCCATCCGGTCGACAGCCTAGCGCGGGCTGCTACAAGGAATGCTTCAAAGGCTGCCGAGTCAATAGTTTACGGAGTCAATGAAGAAGCCACAACTCTATCGAAACTTCTACATCCAATGAGTGTCGGAAGTGAAAACAGCGCCAAAGTGCCCTTCCAATCACAGTGTGTACATATACAGTCCTTTAAAGAAAAGGAATAGTATAACCAGCATGCTTTAAAAACAGTACACGCGAGTGTTAAATATTTTACAGAGTATTTTTCCCACTTGAAATGTGGGAACTGTATATGCTCTCAGCAACAGCAGCGAGCCATATTACCCTGTGTCGCTACGCCACAGTTTTGCTTCTCAACATAAAAGGTAAATATATATTAATAACTACAAATAAACAATTTATTGAATAGTTTACACAATATCAACAGACATATTTGAGCTTTAAGTGAATTTATAGTATTTAACTTTACGTGAAATGAATGTGAAAATAAAGATATGCAGCACCACGCGATTCTTGTGGCAAGCGCCTGAATCATTTAACTGCTGTCCAAAAATGCTGTGTAGCAGCGCGACAACTCCATAGAGTCGATAGAGTTGTGGCATTTAGATGGCCGCCGAGTGGATGGCTTTTCAAATGTGCCTGTGTGACACAGGTATAAGAGGCTAATATTACTGTTGGGTCTTACAGATGGTCATTTTTAGATGAACATTTTTCCTTCACAATCCAAATATTGGTAGCGGTTTTTATTGAGAACACAGACTACTGAACAGTTGTCAGTAGATATTGGCATTATTTGCCATGCACATCGTTTCTTTCTGGCAAAGCAGGAAAAGTGTTGAATTCTATATTTGAATCAGGGGCAAATGAGGGCCATGTGTTGCTGTTTAAGCTACTAGTATACACCCCTGAAAAAAGCGCCTTCTCAAGATTTGAATGAACATGTAGCGACGCGGCCGCCACCGCACACCCCGCAGTCATAAAAACTTGCAGAGCAGCATTCCAAGCAACGTGCTGCTCTCCTCTCTGTTTTTCCTTTGTCTCTTTCACTCTTGGCACTTCCGGTGCACTGCGCGCACCTGCTCTATTTTCGAGTCTCTAGTTGCCAGAATAAAGTCGACGTTGTTACTGAAAAGACGTGTCCGCCTCGTACAACCTGGCTCTACAAACATTTAACCGTTTCTCACCTGACACTTGTCTTTGTGAACCAGCTCAGCATAAGTTCCTTCTGCCCCAACGCAAACAGCAAGCAGTCTATGTACCATTAGGTCAGCATATCTGTCAAAATAACAATAATAAAAAAGCATACAGTTCACAGCATCATGAAAAAATTGTATGAAAGCTAGAGTACGGTGTAGCTATCTTTTCTGTTTGAGCATCTTCTTTAAGCTTACACAGTCTTTCTAATTTTGAAGTGGTGCCTTGGCTATCCTACAAAAATATTGTCACGGGCTAAGTAGATGCCTGAGGATGACGACGACGAAGTGCTGTGGGGAACGTGCTCGGACTGCAGCAGCGTTGTACGCATTTGCTCGCCAGTATATTCATTGTGTTTACTTTATTCCCCGTAACATCATTGGTGGAAGGTGCGGGGTACAACTCGCTATACAGCCCCATGAGCTGGATCTTCGCAGCGAACGGCGCATTGCAGCTACCACGATGACTGACCAGGCTACACAATGTCAACAAGATCCGTCAGCCCCGCAACCGATCGTTGTGGTGCAACCTAGTGACCCAGGCCCATTCAACGGCACAAGTGGCATAGACGTCGATGACTGGCTGGTTCTATGTGAGCGCGTCAGCAGCAGCAACTATTGGGATCCGACGCTTATGTTGGCGAACATCATCTTCTACTTGCATGGCACGGCAAAACTCTGGTACGAGACACAAAAAGAGTTGACCAGCTGGGATGTCTGTAAGCAGAAATTGTGCTACCTATTTGGGAAACCCATCGGACATCAAGTGGCCGCAAAAAAAGAGCTTGCGACTCGTGCCCAGACATCCAAAGAGCCGTACACCGCGTACATCCAGGACGTGTTGGCTTTGTGCTGCAAGGTCGACAAGGACATGCTCGACGAGGACAAAGTTGGACACATCCTGAAAGGAATTGCCGATGACGCCTTCAATTTTCTGCTGTGCTAGGACTGCTCGACGGTGGATTCGGTCATGGAAGCATGTCGTCACTTCGAACAAGCGAAAAGTAGGCGCATAGTTCACCGATTTGACCGCCTTTCCAACACGGCGGCTATGTCCTCTTGCGAAGATTTGCCCACACTACATCAACCACCAGCACCGGAAAATGTCACCAGAATAATCCGTCGGGAACTCGAGGCTATGGCACCCGCTATGTCTAGCGTCAGCGCGCCAGGACACAACCTCGATGCTGTTTCAATGATACAGGCCGTGGTTCGCCAAGGGATCGCAAATATGGGCATTTCGCCACCTTATTAAAATGCCCCTGCTACTTCCAGCTCGGCTCCAGTCGTTGCGGCTGCCACTCCGAACCGCACGTTCGCGCCAAGACGAAACCCAGCTGAATGGCGCACTCATGATGATCGGCCCATATGTTTCACGTGCCATCGGATAGAACACATCGTTCGCCATTGCCGCAGCCGTTGGACCTCATCACTTTGACCGAGCTTCTATGATTGGGGACCTCGCTCCGAACGTGCACCCTATGCCCTGTCCTACCGTGCAGAGACAGGTGCAGAGCATAATTCAGAACGTTGGACCAGCCGCTCGCCATCGCCCGTGCCTCGTCAGTCCCGCTCGCCCCAACCCCGCCGTCCTCGGTCTCCTTACGACTGTCACTCGGAAAACTAGCCGGCGCAGCCCCTGGAGGTGACGCTGCATACACGACTCGGACTGCAAATCCTCTGATTACTCCCGACCAGCGATGCAACCTTCTTACAATTCTCGTTCATGGTTTACCTGTAACTACTCTTATTGATACCAGTGCGCAAATATCTGTGATGAGCTCAGACCTCTGCCGCCGCCTCCAAAAAGTTCCGATGCCTGCGATTGCACCTACCTTTCGTACAGCAGATGGGAGTACTCCTGCTGTCCTTGGAATGTGCACTGCGCGAATAACGATTTCTGAGCATCTAACTTAAGTTCTGTTTGCTGTACTGGAAAATTGCCCTCATGACCTCATCTTTGGACTCGACTTTCTGACTTCACACGCTGCACTCATTGACTGTTCCAAAGGTCTTCTTTGACTCGAACTACCATCCTTCTCAGAGACCGTCTCTACCAGCCCACCTCGTCTACGCTCTGTCGATTTCCTCGGACTCCCGCCACAAGCCGCAGTCCAAGTCCAACTCTCGCCATATCCTCCAGTACCCGATGGTGATTATGTTGCTGCCCCAATTTCTGACGTGGCCATGACACGTAATGTTGCACTCCCCAACACGGTGGTTACCGTTAAGGACAACCGAACTTCATTTCCCGTCCTCAATTTTGGCTTCTCAGCACAAGTTATTCCTCGCGGCATGTCACTTGCGCATTTGACACCACCAGTCGACCACACAGTTTCTGCCCTAATCACCGATCCGCCACCCGATTTTTCATCAACTTCGCTCTCGTCACGTTCCTGTTCAAGCCAATGCTATCTGACAAGCTCACCTCTGAACAAGTCTCTGCTCTCTGCCGTGTGCTTGCTTCTTATCAGGAGATCTTTGACTTCGGCAACCGTAATTTGGGCCAGACATCCGTGGTAACCCATCGCATCGACACCGGTGACGCTCGGCACATTCGCCGACGGCCCTACCGTGTGTCAGCCCAGGAGTGTGCTATTATACAGCGAGAAGTTGATAAAATGCTTCATAAGGGCATAATCGAACCCTCATCTAGTCCCTGGTCCTCACCCGTTGTACTTGTTAAAAAGAAGGACAATAGCTGGAGATTCTGTGTTGATTACCGCCATCTCAACCATATTACCAAGAAAGATGTCTATCCCCTACCGCGCATAGATGAGGCACTCGATTGCTTACACGGTGCCAAATATTTCTCTTCAATAGACCTTCGCTCAGGCTACTGGCAGATCGCTGTGGACGACAAAGACAGAAAAAAAACGGCCTTCGTGACTCCTGATGGACTTTATCAGTTCAAGATGATGCCTTTTGGATTATGCAATGCCCCCGCGACTTTTGTGCACATGATGGACTCTCTCCTTCAAGGCATGAAGTGGACCATCTGCCTCTGCTATCTTGACGACGTTATTGTTTTTTCGACTACTTTCGACGACCATCTTACCCGTCTGTCCACAGTGCTTGATGTTTTTCGACGTGCCAACTTGCAACATAACTCGTCCAAATGCCGCTTTGGGCAACGCCAAATCTGCGTACTCGGCCATCTTGTTGACGCTGCGCGCGTTCAACCAGACCCTGCGAAAGTCCGAGCAGTTCGCGACTTCCCCACACCCCGCTCAGCCAAGGACGTCCGAACTTTTATGGGACTGAGCTTCTATTTCCGTCGTTTTGTCGAGAAGTTTGCTGAAGTAGCCCGTCCTCTAACCTGCCTCCTCAAAACGGATGTCGTATTCACCTGGGGCCAACAGCAAGCAAACGCCTTCTCGTCGCTCATTGAGATTCTCACCAATCCACCAGTCCTAGCACACTTCGAGCCATCTGCCGCCACGAAGCTTCGTACTGACGCCAGTGGCCACGGCATAGGCGCAGTGCTGGCGCAGCGGCAACAAGGAATGCACCGCGTCGTAGTGTACGCAAGCCGACTGTTGTCACGCTCGGAACAAAGTTATTCGATCACAGAACGCGAGTGCTTAGCTCTCGTCTAGGCAATTGCGAAATTCCGACCGTACCTCTATGGCCGACCATTCTCAGTTATTACGGACCACCATGCGCTTAGGTGGCTCTCCTTACTCAAAGACCCTATGGGACGCCTTGGTCGCTGGGCGCTGCGCTTACAAGAGTACACTTTTTCCGTATCCTATAAATCCGGACAACTTCACAAGGATGCCGACTGCTTGTCCCGTTACCCAGTCGATCCCCCTGACATGATGGAAGATGGACAAGAGGTCCTCGTTCTTTCAATTACCGACTTCACTGACATAGCTGCTGAACAACACCGCGACCCCTCTTTGCGTGCTATTATCAATGGTCTGCACTCCCCCCACCCTGACCACTCCTTACAACTGTTCGTTCTTCGCAACGACATCTTGCACCGCTACAACGCCCGCCCAGATGGTGCTGAGCTTTTACTCGTTGTTCCTGCGCATCTTCGCTCAGACGTTTTAATAACTACAAATAAACAATTTATTGAATAGTTTAAACAAGATCAACAGACATACTTGAGCTTTAAGTAAATTTATAGTATTTAACTTTACGTGAAATGAATACGAAAATAAAGATAAGCAGCGCCACACGATTCTTGTGGCAAGCGCCTGAACCATTTAACTGCTGTCCAAAACTGCTGTGTAACAGCGCGACAACTCCATAGAGTCGATAGAATTGTGGCATTTAGATGGCCGCCGAGTCGATGGCTTTTCAAATGTGCCTGTGTGACACAGGTATAAGAGGCTAATATTACTGTTGGGTCTTACAGAGGGTCATTTTTGAGACGAACATCTTTCCCTCACAATCCAAATATTGGTAGCGGTTTTTATTGAGAACACAGACTACTGAACAGTCGTCAGTAGATATCGGCATTGTTTGCCATGCACATCGTTTCTTTCTGGCAAAGCAGGAAAAGTGTTGAGTTCTATATTTGAATCAGGGGCAAATGAGGGCCATGTGTTGCTGTTTAAGCTACTAGTATACACCCCTGAGAGCGCCTTCTCAAGATTTGAATGAACATGTAGCGACGCGGCCGCCACCGCGCACCCCGCAGTCATAAAAACTTGCCGAGCAGCATTCCAAGCAACGTGCTGCTTCCTCTCTGTTTTTCCTTTGTCTCTTTCACTCTTGCCACTTCCGGTGCACTGTGTGCACTTGCTCTATTTTCGAGTCTCTAGTTGCCAGAATAAAGTCGACGTTGTTACTGAAAAGACGTGTCCGCCTCGTACAACCTGGCTCTACAAACATTTAACCGTTTCTCACCTGACACTTGTCTTTGTGAACCAGCTCAGCATAAGTTCCTTCTGCCCCAACGCAAACAGCAAGCAGTCTATGTACCATTAGGTCAGCATATCTGTCAAAATAATAATAATAAAAAAGCATACAGTTCACAGCATCATGAAGAAATTGTGTGAAAGCTAGAGTACGATGTAGCTATCTTTTCTGTTTGAGCATCTTTTTCAAGCTTACACAGTTTTTCTAATTTCGAAGTGGTGCCTTGGCTATCCTACAAAAATATTGTTAATAAAGCAGGTTTAGCCGAATATTTCTTTTTAATGTAGCTTTAATGCCCTCTGAGGCTGAGTTTAAAAAAATGTAAGGAAGGTATATCAAGCCTGGAACTGCTTCCGTTAGCTTTGATAGTTGTCTGTGTCATATACAGCTTCTGCCCTACCGAGATCACTGTCATGTCATCACAATCAAAACACAACAATACAAATAAGGCATTTCTCATTCATGTTAAAACGAGCTTTGTATAACAAACAGTTATTAGACTAAAGAATGACAGAGAAATTACTAGTGGTGCCACGTACAATGGCCACTTGTCGTTCCGCTGTCATTCTTAAGTCCAGTAGATGTTAATAATAATTTCTGAGGCTTTGCATCCCAAATCAATGAGACATGATTATTAGAGGCAGTGTAGTGAAGAACTCCAGAAATTTTAACCCCCTTGGGTTCTTTAACGTGCACGTATATCTAAGCACAAGAGCCCCCAGCAGTCTGACTTCACTGAAATGCGGCCACCACAGCCAGGATTCGAACTAAAGGTCTTCAGGTCAGCAGCCAAGCAACACAACAGCTAGACTACCACAGCAGGTTTCAGTAACTGGCATACAGAGCACATTTCAACAAGAACATGCACCGCCTAGTGCCATTCATTGCTTTACTAATATTACTTCTAGCAGCGAGCATTCCAGAGCAACGCTGCCTTTCTTACTGCACCTCCGGATGGGCGATGTGAAGTGGGTGTAGTAGGGCAGTGCAAGACCATAGTGGAAGAAGTCCTCCAGGGCCACGCAGCCGCTGGAGAAGTAGAGCGCCCGTGCCATGCATCGTGTTGCCACCATGCGCAGCATCACGTTGAAGTAGGGACTGTCCGCCAGCACAGCCTTGTCTAACGATTCGGCCAGGTGAAGCCCGCTGTCCACTTTCAGTTCAAAGCCCTGCCAAAGGAAAACATTTGTCAACACCAACGTCAGTCCAGCGAAGTTTATTACAAGAGAAAAGAAAGCTCCTCTATGGACGTTTTCAATTATTACTGCCTTTGAGTTAACAAAACTCCCTTATGAAAAAGGAAAAATGTGGCTGCACACTGCCTATCAACTTTATCTTGTACAGGGCATGGATAATCAACAAAAGCTAAGAGGCTCCAAAAGAACTTTAAAATTCCTAACATGTAACAATTCGTTCAAAACTATTATGAGAGCAAGTGCGAAAAAAAGTGTGTGGGCCTGCATGACCCCAACCATTTGCATGTGGCTAGTCTACTGTATTTTATTTGTCTAATACTATAGCACTGGTACCTACTGCATTGAGGGGGTGGGACAGGTTACGTGCATTTGGGAGCAGTCCTGGGATCCGTCAAAATTGTCTGTTGTAGCAAGCTTGGAGCTCACAAAAAGACATTTTGGAGCAGACTTAGAGCAGTTGGAGAGAAGGTTCAGATAAGATGTGAACTTATTTCATGTCACTTGTGAAGCAACACTTATCAAATGCCTCACATTTTACGCACCAAGCTAAATTGTGCAATAGCCTTATCATTGCGATAGAAATTATGTGGATACTACCGACAGGTTATTGCCCTGGCTGTAATGCGCCGTGTAAAGTCAAATTGATAACATGCCCCCGCGCATTGTGTGTTTTACCCGTGGGTAAAAGCGTGTGAGCGGGGTAACGAATGCAGCTGACGCAGGAGTCAAACGAGCCAGCCCATCACCATCCCCCGAGGGTGCGTGCGATGATGTCCCCTTACTCGTGAAGCCTCCTGTCGAAGCAGAGGAAACGCCACGCCCACCTTGACCGAGCATGAAAAGGCACAAAAGGGGGTATGCGTGCCATATCGCTGGTGTGCGTCCCATCTTGGCATTCATAAGCGGGCGGCTCTCGTACATTTCGACGTGCTTTGCTCTCATCGCAAAGAGACGGCGTGACAAATGTTGCTCTCTCTCTGTCTCTGTCTCCTTGGCATGGCCGTGTTTTCTTACACCACTATTTTCTAGAGTTATGTGAAATCGAATCTGAAAGAGCAAAATGTCAGCCTTATTTCATATAACATTACAATTTGTTGCTGATTCTTCACGGTGCAACTGGAACTTGTTTTTGTACAGCCGGCTGCACATTTTTTTTAGAAACCTAAATGTGCAAGTGTGCACCACCTAATCTATAAGCGCTGTATGATGTAGCGCAACAGTAGCAAACTAAACAATACATGCGTGCGCTTGATGAGCAGTCTTGTGCACCTCTCTTTACGAGGCTTCTCCGGAAGCCTGACATCACCCCTGCTTCATTTGAACACCGTTACAGTCATTCTTTCTTTTTCCTTCTCTGAACACTGCCATTAAGTATAAAAAAATCAGATCTGCCGCAAAAGCAAAGCAATGAATGCAATAGCAACAACTTTTTCAGTGACAAAGTAAGACTGGCAAAGACAAAGCAATGAATGTGATAGCAACAAATTGTTAAGTTGACGAAGTAAGACTGGCAGATAACTCAGTTGGATCCGATATTGCAGAACTCTACTTATCGGTATACAAATGATATTCTAGCTGTCTCTTCGCGCTGAGAGCGCAGCACGTACAAGAGTTTACGAGCCATTCGCGCTGATGCCTGTCGAGATAGCACCCATGCCATCGATGTTGATATTTACAATCAAAGTTAACAGCTGCTGCTCAAGTGATCGCAGTCTTGATGAAACCGCTTATAAACTGTTTTTGTGAAACTGGAAGCATAATGGGGGCACCTTGTAGCTAAATTGGGCTGCTGTAGCGCAGTATTGCGCTGATACGAGAGCTTGGCACAACAGGGTGGCTCAGCGCGGGATGGCGCCGGTAAACCAGTTTGGCCCACAATGGCGCAAATAGCACTGCTGTTTCACCCCTGTGCATGTGTTTGCATAATAGTACAGTCAAACTCATTTATAAGAGACGAGGACTGGAGCGCAGGTGTTATCCCCTACATGAGGTGTCCCTCATAGGATGGGTACCATGTTCCCTCCTACTGAGAAGCCCCTTTCCCATTTCGATACAGGCACACTGATTTCTCTTATACCCACGTGTCTCTTACATCAGTGTCCCTCATGAAAAAGTTCAACAATAATACTAATTGCTTAGAATAACTATTAATTGGATGTGTTGGTATAGGTTCATAATGAAAAAAACAACTTGCATGAATACTTGGAAAGAATGAAAGACTGAGCACTTACTAGAGACTGATAACTTTTTTAATTGGGAAAGAACATTTTAATATATGCATCACAAAAAGTCAAGAATGAACGATTGCATACAACAGGAAAGCAGGTGGGAAACCGCTGCATCATGCCTCATTGTGTGCTCTTTCCGAGTCTACGGGTAAGTTGCTATTCTTTATTAAGCACCAATACTGTTGGCTGTTGCGGGACTAACTGAAAGTAATTAAGGATCATACGTTTCTCTGACAACTAATGCTCCATCCCTGCTAGACGTTCCATTTACCTTTCCATCCCTCTAACTCGTCTCCAGCCCACATTAGGCTAAGCATTCGTGACTGCCTGTACCAGCCACATAGCAATAAAAAATAAATCAAAGAAGATAATACTTTTGTGGTATAACCCTAGGATATGATAACGGGTAAGAACGCTTTGTTATGTGAAAACTTCGTTGAGAACAGGGAAGTGACTTGCCTTAGACAAGCCAGCCTTTACAAGAGGCTCCAGGTTCGCCGGTGCGGGTGACGGATGCCGTCTGAGCAAAGCGCACTCAGGGAACTCCTGGAAGATGTGCTTGGCCACAGAGCCATTGGCCAGCAACATGAATTCCTCCACCATTGAGTTGGTCTCCCTGGATGTTTCAGCCACATATTACTCGGCTGTGTTGGTAGGCAAGAGAATTTCCTTCACGAAAGGCCCTAGAGTGGTACTCTGCAAGAGTGTGCTAAGTCAACCATCAATTTCAGCACACGCCGACTGGATAAGGATAAATGCGGCCAGTGCAATGGGCACTCTCTTGAGCACTCCCGAATCATGTTACAATGAAATGGAACTAACGCAACTGTTTAATCAACGTACACTGAAACAGATGGTCCATTCATTGGAGACTTGCAGAATACTTCTCCTGGAGCTCCAACATCAAATCAATGAAGAATTATGACACAGTTTACAAAGCCAAGTCTCAACTAAAGCTCAATCTAAAGACTTGTAAAGACAGTGCAATTTCTATTCCACCTAATAGACCACAACTTGTAGTGGCATAAATTGACAAGGCACCTTCAAACTTGTAGTGGCATAAATTGACAAGAGGTCCGTTCGATTCGCCTGCACCACGTGAACCAGTTCACGAGGTGCTGCACCTTGCCATTCGTTTCAGCGGTGCAGCATTGACGACCGCTGAACTCTGCCATTCGTTTCGAAAGGTGCAGAAGAGGTGCAGCACTGGTTCACGATTTTCCTGCACCTCCTTTGCTGACGGTGCCGGCTTGGTGCAGGCGCGCGTGCAGCTGAGCAGACGACGCAGCACTTAGACGTAGGTGGCTTAGACGCCGTACCCGCCTCTACAAATGCGGTGTGTTTTGCCAAGATGTTCGCGCCTCATAAACTGTCCGCATGTGCGTTTCGCCATAGGTCAGTGTTTGCTGAACTGTGTAAATTAACCGAAAAGAAATAAGGCCAACACCTGGTCGGCACATCGTCACTTGTTTCGGGTGTCGTGCTGTGCCTATATCGCTGAACTCACGCTGCACAATTTCTGAGCTTCGCGTGCACAGCCGTGAACCGGTTCCGACCGGTGCAGGTGAATCGAACGGACCTAAGGCAGCTATCAATGAATGATTACCAAGAGAAAGGTATCCTTTTCTTATTTGTTAATTTTTTAACTCATGATGAGAAAAAATGATACCTGCATTCAGGTTCTTACATACAAACAAATTAAGAATTACAACTCAAACCATGCATTAATTATGCAATCTTTCAAATCTGCAGGTGCCTCAAAAGTACACGAGAACATAAATGTTTTCTTAACTTCTTTTGCAGGAAAGTGAAATTTTATATTGAGATTTTTCGAGAAACGAGATTTTACATGAAACAAGCAAGTAATGTTTTAAAATAGTGCATATGTAAAAAATAAAAAAAGAACACTCACAAGATCTGTTTTGTCTGGACGTCAATGGGATCATGAGTCTCCGAATCCACGTGAAACCTTACCTCTGTTGAGGCAAGCGTGAGTGCACTGAAAAAAGATTTTAAAACATTTTTCAAGGCAAGGTCACAAGGCAATGTTTATGGAACAAGGCAAAGCAATACTCGAAAGTCAGTAAACACAATAGGCACCATAAGCTCTTAACCATGCAACATGATTTTGCCTGTGCACTTGCATTATATGTTGATAATGATTAGCAGGGTTTCGTGACGCAAGGGCCGTAAGCGGCCAAAGAATGCCATGCCTTTCATGTGGTGTTGGCGATGACTAATGTTTGCGATGGCAGTGTATTTTGGCTGTATAGAGGCCTAGAATCACTCGCTCTAAACAAGCGTAAAAGCTGTGTACAGACAATAAAATTATAGCAATGACATGTGATGTGGTCCAGGGGTGCGCAGTGAATTAGAAATGATCATGATACCTACAGGTGAAGCATTGATAATAGCACGGATGCCTCAACACCTTCTTGTATATGTTCAAGAGACTAGTGTACATCATGCAACAAAAAAACCTAACATAGGAAATGTACAATGCATAAGGCAAATATACTCACACATCGACATAACAAACCCGTATAGAACGAAACACTGATTATAATAAAATTAATGAAAAATAGTTTTGCATTTGATATAGTGTTAGGAATAAACCTTTACTACGAATTTTGGATGCAATAAACTTATTTCCGTGTTGAGATTAAACTTTGTTACAGTGAGATTTCAGTGTAGCTTGATTCCAGGAAGCTGTAGTAAGGCATTCAATGAGAAAATGTGGCAGTCAATAATGGGCTTTCCACAGCTTTTAATAATGGGGCAAAACCTGATCATAACTGAATAGGTGGCACCAAAGGGCTATGCTAGCCTTATGTTGAAGGCCCGTTCTGTAGATAAAATGAGCATGCATGCAGCTAATTATACTGGAGCATTATAAGTTATACAGCCAGTAGCCAGCACTCAAAGGCATATGAACATGAACCAAATTGAATGATTGATAAGTTGTGAGACTGTCAGTTGATCAATTGATCAATAAGTCTATAAATTTTGTGGTCTCAGACCAACAAGGTTAACATAGGTTAACAAATTATTATCATAGATAATCTAACTGCTATACATCACAGTACAACAAATCACCCCAAACATATAGATTAGAGTGAGAGCCTTTCTGCATTTCTCTTCAATCATAATGCAGAAGTAGTAAGAGGCAGAAATCAAGTCCACAACATTATGCAAGATCGAATCCCGGCTGCGGCGGCTGCATTTCCGATGGAGGCGGAAATGTTGTAGGCCCGTGTGCTCAGATTTGGGTGCACGTTAAAGAACCCCAGGTGGTCTAAATTTCCGGAGCCCTCTACTACGGCGTCTCTCATAATCATATAGTGGTTTTGGGACGTTAAACCCCACATATCAATCAATCAACATTATGCAAGAAACACATCACCATAACCAGTGAGCCACAAGTAGTTGAATATGTATTGACAGTTGACACTTAAATTATTAATATAGCATATTTTAAAATGACAAAGCTAAATGCACTTCATATTTTCATAAACATCGAGTACTGTATAAAAACAATTAAGGATTCATGTCCTAAGATCCAAAAGAAGCTATACACATGTTTTTTTTTTTTTTTAACTTTGTATACTAAGTATAAAAATCTCGCTTGGGCAAACAGTTAACTTTAAACTGGAAGTGAATTCGAATAGTGATTATATCAAATAATTTTACATTGAATTCAAATAGCCTATTGGCATATTATAAAAAAAATAATGATATTTGTTATCACTTAACTAACCTGTATGAAACTTTTTTAAGCTCAAACAAGACCTGTGTAAATGTTGTTCTTTTTGGTTCAACGGAAGTGAACGCAACTTTGAATAGTAGCAGTATTACAAGCAGAATGCTAGTAATAACCTGTAAAATATGTTAAGTATTAAAGCTTATACACTTAGAGCATTAAGCCAGTAGACAGAGTAATGTTGTTCATTTTGCTTGAAGTGAAGCTTCATAGCAGTGCAAATTTCCCCTGGATAGATATTTTCACGGCACAGCAACCCTCCACAGCAGTGAAACCACATTTACAGGGGTTAAATGCAGCACATATTTATTTACTTCAAACACTTTGAAATTTCCAATAACTTAAGTTAAAACTGAAGTGAATTCGAATACACTAATATTTATTTCGAGTGTTCGCCAAATTATAAAGAAAAAATGAATGAGAATTTTCACCCTGAGACCCTCAAACTGTCACTGAATACGCAGAATTAAGGCTGGTGCACACCGGCGACTAGCAGCGGTCGCGCGACCATTCGCGACTGGCGACCAAAAAGCGACTGATGTTCACACCGACAGAGGCTGCATGCGAGCGACCGGAAGTCGCAAAACCGGAGAGTCACGTCCGGATCTCGTTATGAGCGAGAACTCCTGAGACCGGCGCGATCAGCTGATCGCCGCCAGCTGAGTCCGTTCTCGCACAGCGTTCCCAACAGCGTCAAGTTCGATTCAAGCGAAGAACAAGACAATTTCAAGGTGCTGATGCACTGTGCCATGGTGTCAGCGCTGGCATCACAGATGCCTCCAAAGAAAAAAAAAGCTTGTAGTGGATGTGACCATCCTTTCGATCGCGGGAGTTGACCGGCCATGCAAGCCGCCTGCCTTCAGAGCTGCGCTGACACGACGAGGAGTATTTCCGAGAGTCGTACGTATTCAGAAACCATCCTTGAACTTCCCTTGACTTGCCACAGCCTACAATGCAGCACAAATGCGTCTCGAACGTGGAGTCTTAAGTCATTGCCAAGGCATGAAGTACAAACGCGTTCCAAACACGCTGCGTTGAATGCGCTGACAAGCCAAGTTCAAGACAAAAAAAAGTTTCCGAATACGGGGAAAAGACAGTGCACAATTTATTTTCTCTTTACTTTGACGGTGTTTAGCTTCTTGCGAATGCCACCACGTAAATTCGACACTTTGCTCGAGTTGCTGCGGCCTGTCATCTCCAAGCCAAGTATTCCGTGGTGGCCATGGTGCCACAGACCCAGAGGAACGCACTCGTTTGTATCTGGCGGCAGGAAGCCAGCGCAATGAAAAAAAATTGAGCATCGCTGATTGGTTAAGCAGCTTTGCGACTGCAGTCGCGCGACTGAAAAATCGGTCAAGAAGCGACTGGCCAACGCAGTCGCTTTGCGACCGTTTGCGACCGTTCGTGACTGGTTGCGACCAGTCGCAAATGGTCGCGCGACCGCTGCTAGTCGCCAGTGTGCACCAGCTTTTACAGAGCATAACTTACCCATTCGCAATTCGTCTTGCCTTGAGAAGTTTGGCAAGCTTATTGAGACCCCGCAACCCTAAAGTCAAATCATCTGCTTTGGCTTTGTCGTCGATGCGTGCTTGGGCCTCGGCGTATGTCAGCGCAGCCTGTTTTGAAAGAACAGAATCGGCATGAAATATAGCATGCACCTTCACCAGAGATCAGCGAGCATACATCATTAAAATGAAGATGTCTAAAAATGGGAAAAGAAAACAATAAATACTACTGAGGCCTATTATTTCAAATCCCCTGGCATGAAAACATATCAGCCAAAGACACAGTGCTTGTCTCACTATTATTTGTGAGTGGTGGATACCCGAATGGCAGCCAATAATAAAAAAACACTGTTATGGAACAGTAATATTAAAAAAATCAAGGCCCTGAAGAGAAAGATGTGAAAAAAATTGACAATGAAGGGTTCTAAATACTGCAGAGGCAAGCCACAGATTACGAAAAAAACATGGCTATGTCATAGGAATTGGTATAACACAAAAGTGAGAAGCGCCTTCAGAGAAGTAGTCAATATTATGTTGTGATTATGAGAGTGTGTACAATGTCTATTCATGCTTGGCAGCTATAGTAGCATCGTTTGGCGTGGATGCACTCAGGCCGACGCTGAGTGGTACATGTCCATCATGACAACTAGCACCCATGATCATGATTTAATTATTGTGGTAACTGAATCAATGTATACCTAAAAAGAGCGTGTCAAAAATCCCAAGCAAAGATGACATCAACAAGCACACACTAAACATTAAAATCGTCGTCAATTAATGAGATAAATGGCACTATGTGTGCTCCTGAGTAATAGGGTAACCTACGCCTGTGCTCATGTATACACTACATAACTGTGCTATAGCAACATGGAAAGCAGAGGTTTATAGCTCGAGCCGCGAACACGCACAAGCTTTCAGTGTACCACTGGCCTCTGTCTTGCTCCCCCAAAGCACAACATTCACCCGTCCACATCATTGCATTTCTGCAGTGATTACTGCAGCAGCTTTACTAGTCAGTGCTATCCCACTCAAAGTAGTCAGCGGTGAAACACTGTTGATGCATGTGGAAGCTGCACAACTCTGACAATGAGCCATCACACGCAAACATGAAGCAAAAGGCAAAGAACATGACTGCGTCTAGACTACCCAATGCTAGCGCGACCAGTGTGTTTTGCTTCAGTGAAGATGCTTTAGCTATGGCTTCTGAAACTGTGCACACAATCTTGGGCGCCATGCTTGAACTGTGTAACCGACGAATCGTTCTTTAACGGCACCATGCAGTCTCGCCAACAGACAGCACAGTGCGTGACAGACTGTGTGAGAGACATAAGGCAAGTTTTCTGAGTGCCTTGCATCTGCCAGGGTAGCTTAGTTCGGTACTCATCGTAGCGGGCCAAGGATTTGGAGGTACGTTTCCTGGTGGGGAACTCTTTCTCACAATTTTTTTTCCCACTTAGTGGCGTTCTCCTTACCAGTCATACTCATAACGAAGATACATCACAAAGGTCTTGGTGGACCTCGACATGAAACACTTTCGTGTTAAAAAGTACTAATCAGTTTTCACACTTGGTACTTGTTTAGAATATTTGTGGCTCATTAAATACCCATGCAGTTTAATGAGACAGAAGGGGACTAGCCCAACAGTTCCCTTACCCTGGACTTTATGATGGACTTGTGGAAGTCTGTATGGACAACTTCGGCTTCTGGTGTCATCTCCCAAACTACAGAAAAGGCCAACCTAAGAAAACCAAGGCACCAGTGTTACACTCAAACTTATTTATAATGTAATAGGATATGATGGAATAATGGATATAACGAAGTAAATGAAACTCCCCTTGAAAGCTCCATTGAGAATCATGCATTTCAAACCTCTTTGTAACGAAGTAAATTTGACCAGTAAATCGATATAATGAACTAAATTAGTCTATCAAATAGTCTATCGAAAAAAAAAAAAACTACCGTAGTGTGTTAAGTATATCGTTTTCTGCAGAGTTTGATGCTCGTTCGGCGCGGCTCTTTCATAACTCCCACGCCGACCTTACAGCCATGCCCCATGCGGCTGAGAGAGCCATCCTCCTCACACAGCCAGCGGAGAGGATTGAGGAAGCGCTCAGCAGGTCACATGACCAAGAAGCAGCGCTGCGGTGCAAAACGATTTTTCTCTCACTTGGCAACGACTGCGTCTTTGCTGCTACCCTCTGCACCGAGAAAGAAGGAGTCCCCTCGACAGCTTCACTTTTTTTTTCTCTCTCTCCACACGCGGCCTTCAATGGAGAAGGGTCTCCACGTGCAGAGACGGAAAAGGGAGAAGCGTGGCACAGGCGCGTCGCAGATTGGCATTTGAAAGAGAGCAAACAAACCGCCACAGTCTTTTCTTTCTTTTTCTTTTCCTTCTTCACGCGCAGCATTGAGAGGTGCCGCTGCGGGATTGGGCATGGTGCTGAGAGCATTTTCGGAGTGCGGTATGTTTGAATTAACCATCCCAAATGCTTGCGCGTTTGAATTACAGGGCGTTTTCATCCATTGGAATACACATAGCTTTCACAGGGACCTCAGCGTGAGTTCGAATTAAGCGTGTTCGAATCAATGAGATTCGACTGTGTTTATTTTCCATCGCACAGGTGGCCGCGTAGCGGTACATCAGGCCGCGAGGCGGCTTCCTTCTTTGCATGCTTATAGGTGTGCGCCCACCTGAGCATACATTGTCACAAACTGTTATAATCGATATAACAAAATAATGGACATAGCGAAATAATTGTGGCTCCCATTCAACTTCATTATAACGTGGTTTGAGTGTATATGTACTCTGGCTATGATGCAGAAAGCTATCAATTTCTGTAGGGTAAACGAAGACAAGCTGTGTCTCATATGAACAAAGAACACATTAACTGTTAAAATAAAAGAAAACTCATCATTTTGCATGCCAGCGAATTTCCCATGCAAGTCCTGCATTACTAATGGAGTTGCAGCACATGGTAGAAAACTATCTATGGTAAAGTTCGTTCTTCAAAAGACAAATCTCCTTGCACAATATTACTGACATATAACAAACTTAAGAAATTTGGGCTGGCACTCTTTGATTACCAGAGTCCACACATAGAACAGCCATCAAGTTTAATGTTGCGGTGGATCACCTAAAGCATGATAAGTAGTCTTTAGAGAGTAGTTCACAAGTTTCACAAAAGGAAACACTTAACTAAATTTAGTGCACACTGTATACCATATAGAAATGAGTGCAGCTTTGACAAGACAAGCTCAGCAAAGACAAAGCATAAGAAACACTGATTTTTCCAATGGCAAAAAGTAGTGTGAGAGCAGTCTGAGCCATCATGCCTCTCCTCTCCTCCTCTCAAGGAACACAGGTCCGAGCTCAACAATTCTGGAACCATGTCTATCCTCTGCAAAGGCAGAACAGGGGAGATACCCTAAGTAAGGCATAAACATGCTGAAGTGTGGTAATGCTTCATGCATGCGCTACTGGTGACTAACCTGGTCCACCAAGTATACAGTAGTACCCCTGTTGGCTGCTTCCTGGTCCAAAGCCGTCTTAGGTCGTACAAAATGGGAGACATCAGCAATGTGGACACCGACCTAAAAAAGTTGTGTGGAGGGCATATTCAAGTACACTATGTTTCGAGGATATCCTTCTAAACGCATGCCAAACTTGCAATAGATTGATCTTTAAACAAAATTGAATACTGTCCTGCTGCCACGAAAGGTACCACTAAAACTAGCCAAGAAAAGACAACAATAAGCCAACTATGGTTCAAAGTTCATCTTTTAGTACTTTATGTTTCCTTCAAGGTGACAAGGCTACTTCACACGTGAGATGACAGTAAAGCAGGCAGGTCAGGATAATACAAATTTACAGCAGTAAGGTTTACAGGACACATACCAAGTCCCTGCCCAGTAATTTTCCGGCAAAATCCACAGTGCACCTAGCACTGAATTTCAGTCAGAGTTGCTCGTAATTTAAGTATACTGAAAAAAAAAAAAGAAGCTGCTGGCATGTGCTGATATTTTCAAGAGCTTGACAAATCACTGCTTAGTTGAGACAAAATCATTGTATACTACTACAAGAACTGGCCAGAGACGGACAATAATTAAATATAATGATATTTTAAGAACTGTGGAGGAGCCAGTAATCAACACGTATCATTAGTTTTGCTTGGAAATCCATTTGATCTTTTGTGAACATGCATTCAGACCAACTTCGATCCTGCTCAACCAGTTCTCTGCTGTTTGAAGCTAGCAACTCCAAATTCTGTATTGGAGGTACGTTCGTTAATGTCATAAAGGCCTCACGGTTTTCGTTTGTGACATCAATGCCTGTATTCTGACATTGATAAGTAGCCTGCTCTACTAATAACCAGTCAAGCGTAGCGCTGGCAGGGCAGTTATGCTTATGGTCTAAAATGAATGAGCTCATCAGCGAGCTTACCTCGTAGTTACCACTGGGGAGCTCCCTGCAGTGCAAGGCATCGTCGATATCCGTGCAGCCTGGAGGGTCCACACTGCATATGCACAGGTGACGAAGGTCTTTGCGTCCTTGCTCCTCCTGTCACAGAACCGAAAAATGAAATTATGCACATTCCCCATGCCAATGGAGAAGCTGCTTCATGACAAGAAGTTTGGCACACCACCAAAACAGCGCATTTATTGAACGGCATGCTTTTTCTCACAGATGTTGCTAAAATGCCTGTTTCGTGCAGCTATGTGCCCGAAAAGTATTGGTGTTCTTGACAGATAATGATTTGGGTTTCTAGATAGCTGGTGCACGTTGCACTAGTGACCTGCTGTGCACCATGGCTGAGTACTGTCAGTTTGTACCACTTTGACAAATTTTATGCCGATGTACTGTTACTTGTACAACTTGGTCATGGTTGAGATAGCTTATTTATGCATGAACTGCCGGTTCACGTGTGCTGGGGGTGGAAGCTTCCTTCGAATAAATATTTAGTTGTAATACAGTCGTTCTTAATCACTGGTTTCGTTTTATTTCAAGAAGTCCAATTACCGATCACACACACTATGGTAATCAATATTCTTGAATGTATTGCAAGTTGGTAAGGCATTGTGGCATACCGAAACATAACAAGTTTCAATGACAAATGCGTCGTTTCACCATTATGTCAAGTCTCATAAAGTAAACAGTGCATTATTTGAACATTAAAACATGTTAAATAGCCAGACACAACGAGCATAAAGTAAACAGTGCATTATTTGAACATTAAAACATGTTAAATAGCCAGACACAACGAGCACGATGAGTAAATTCTGCTGAAACACCAGAGTATAATGAGGGACATGCAGCAAATGTCTAAGACAAATGCGTTGAGTAGCACCAATCTTTACCCCCAGCTGGAAGGTGTGCAAGCTCATTGTCAGTTAAAAGATATGCAGGTTTGAACAGGAGAAAACTTTGTCCTGCATGATGCACCTAGCGCGCTCCGGGTGTCTACCATGTAGGGATGTGCAGGTTTTACTGTGCACTTTATACGACATGGACGCCACTTATTCCGAGAACCAGGGGCATGGACAGGTGAGGCTTTAAGCCGAGTCACACAAACTACGCTATCTTTAAATATTTTTGAGCCATGCGAACACCACAAAGACAAATTCAATGCACAGCTAAAGTACCTGGAGCCAAGAAGTGCACTGGTGGTCCCGTGACTTTTTGTCCCACAGGCAAGCCTTTTGCCACGTGACCCTTCTCAGAAGTGGCAAGACCTTTATATTTAAGGCAACACATACCTTAGGTCCAATAGTCCAAGGTGTCGAAGGAAGGCAGTCCAGCACAGCTCGTGAAAAGCATTGGTGTGGAATGTCGTGCTCCAACAGGAGGACTTGATTCTCAGTGGCCCTGTCTCCAATTTCACCAAGAGCGCGTACCAAATGGCCCTGAAAAAGTACATGTATTAAAACAAACACACGCACCATGTCTCAGTGGCAGCGATCGCAAAGATTTCACTGGGGAGATGCTGAATGCAGAGTGTCACACTAATTCTTATGACTTGACAGAGAGAGCCCAAATCAAGTTTCCATAGAAACACTAAATTATTTCCAGTACCGATATCTTGCTCCGTGTCCCCCTACTAAAATCACCTCTTCTGACTGCAGTTCTTCTGAATAAATTAAACCAAAAAGGTTTAAGGTCCACTGCATGCACACACCTTTGTATGTACATGTAACACTTCATAGTATTGTGCCTGCTTTGTCCAAATAAATGTTAACACATAAACTAAAAGGCCAGGAGGTCATCTCGGTACCAAATATGAAAAGAAAGCCGCATCATTATGAAATTTTGTTTTAATTCAGTGAAAACAAACACCAATAACACAAGAGAACCTTAGCCAGTGAATAAAAGCCAGCAAACTACCTCTACCCACAGCGTCAAAGTAGGGGACTTATCTGTAATTCTACATGAAAGAAAAGACAAAGCATCCTCACTCACCAGTGGGTATCGAGAGTCTCTCGGCCAGCTGTCTATGGACACCACAATGCGTTGTCGGCACAAGGTCTCGGCTTGCCGTGTCTCGATGCGTATCTTGGGGATTCTTCGTTCAGCCGGCACAAATAAATGCCGGGTAGCCTGAGAACATGTAGCGAAAACGTTAGTTTCATGCATGATGTGCTAAGACACACAATCCTATGTTGCAGGATACAGACAAGCTAAATACGTATGTGAATTTATGCATTTGAATCCCCATCTAAGCATATCTCCTCTGTATGTGACAGTAATACTTTGTATAATGCCTACGACATTATGCTGTTGTCAATGAAGATTACATTTATGGAAACAATGCATGGTTGTCCACATTGCTTATTAGTTCATTCTCATCTCAAGTCATCAATTTCATACCAATACTCCACTTCAGTAGTGCCTTGCAGCACTGTGGAAGCTGCAGAGCTGTTAGCCAATAGAAAAGCAAAAGCTCCTCAATAGGTGTTCATCCGCATCCATCGTCTGCTCATTGGCTCTTTGGCGTCAGCTTACTTACTCTCGATACTCGCTCCCTGCAGTTACTATCACACGCCAAAACTTTTTTGGAAATGCCTTTCGGGAATGCCTTCATGCTCAGAAACTCGCTCGTTCAAGGTGCGCTCGCCGGTGTTTGTGAAAAATGGAGTTCTGTCTGTTACAACTTCTATACTCGTGCTTTCATCAGGTTCTTTTTCGGCAGCCCCAAATGCATTTAGTGCTATTAACCTTGCTTTTTTCAGAAAATACTGGTTGTTTGACCAACAGCGTTCTGCAGATTCAGTCGATGCACTTTCATCAGAGGCCATCGCGTATTCTTCTTCAGTGCAAGAGCAAATTATTGACACAGAAAACAATACAGACAAGGTGTTTCACATTGCCAATGCATTATTGTCACTAATGCTGTGGTGCCTGCTCAGTTGACATTGAACCACTTCTACAGCTCGGAAATGCCTTGGTAGTCCTAGTAAAATCATCCAGCCAAGGTGGTCTAGTGGCTAAGGTACTCGTATGCGGACCAGCTGGTCGTGGGATCGAATCTCGGCTGCGGCAGCTGCATTTCCATCGGAGACGGAAATGTTGTAGGCCTGTGTGCTCAGATTTTCGTGCATGTTAAAGAACCCCAGGTGGTCGAAATTTCCGGTCTTCCACTACGGCGCCTCTCATAATCATATGGCAGTTTTGGGACGTTAAACCCCACATATCAATCAATCGGTCCTAGTAGAATCATAACAAATGAGCTATCCAAATAATAGCGAAAAAAGATACCTAATGCTTCGTCCTGAGCATTAGATGAGACTAAGTGATGACAGATTATACTGCCTATTTCTTGCTCTCCTGGGCAAAGACCAAGTTAGAAGCACGAATTCGGATGAAAGCAAATGGTATGGGTTTTATGTGGGCTGCTATGTTGCTTAATGCATCACAGTTAGAGTGGCTATTACAGTTACTCAGCCAGTAATCGCCTGCAATACTTAGAAAAAGTGAAGTGCATGCGGGAAGGGCCTAAAGCAATATGTATCCCTTTAACATGTCATGAAAGAACCCCCAGTTCAAAACCCGGGTATCTCGTTGATAGTGAAACGGTCACATCCAAAACTGTATTATGTGCTGCTCAAGGATACTGCCTGTGTACTTCGAATAGCTTAGGCAGTGCTGCAAGGAAGTTGTGACATGGAGTATAAAGGCATGCTCCCATCCCTACGGGTGGTTAAATAAAGCTAATCAATAGGCATTCGACTGTATTTGATTATTCCATAATCTTGGCTAGAACATCATAAACTGGACAGACATTACAAGCATGCAATCAATTAGGTCAGTCTCACACTATCGTAAAACACGCTCTTAATATGTTACTTTTTGCTAAAAAGATGAACTTGCTTAAACAGATAAAAGTTAATAAGAAAACAGCGTAAAGCCAACACACCTCCTTGATTGTAGACGGTGCAAGAATCCCACAGTACGGTCGCCACTTTCGCCTCAAGATACCCACTATACGACCACTTGGAACGCGTTTGGATTTGGCAGGGCCTGGTTTCAGCTTCACAGACTCTTCTTCATCCTGATGGAAATAGAGGCACGCTTTGAACACTCAATATAAGTTTGCCTTTACTGAGCTAGATGTAAGACTATAAAGATACTTGACGAACGGTACAGTGCTGTGAAAAACACACAGTGGCACGTGAAACATCTGTGGCAGCAACGGAGCTCAGGAAGGCTAATCTAATACAATTCATTGTTATGACGACTCCCACACTCTTTCTCTTAGGCATTCTCAAGAATGCTAAAACTAAGAAAGCACAGCTTGATGCAATGTAACTTTCACAAATACACATCACAGTAGGCTAGGGTGTGTGCAGTTTCCATACAACAATCTTCATTTATTATACATAACGTAAAATTTTTGGCACAGCGACGCTTTTAGAGTGAGCACACTAATCATGTGAATGACATTTCCAGTCGCAAATGAGACAAGAGTTAGCCACAAATTACCAAGCCCACAGCTAATGTATAGACAGGTTGTGTCTGTTGAAAGTCAAGCGGCCGATATTGTCCAGTATTATCTGAGCTGTCCACATTAACAATAATTTACAGTGAATATTAATTAGTATAGAAATACTTAAGCGTAAACACATATAACCAATTTTGGACAAGATCTTACGGTTTTCTCTTCTTCATCTTGCGTTTCATCCACAAGTACAAGTCCAGATGGCAGTGACCACTGGTCTTCAGGAAAAATCTCCACCACCACCAAGTCCTCATGAACAGCTCGGTTCAAGTTGCTTCTGCCTTGAATCAATATCTTTATTGAAGAGAGAAAAACCAAGATAATGAGCACATGGATTTATTGACAGCATCAGATTAAAGTAAAGGCTGAGAAAATGCGATGAATCCATGCAGCCAATATAGGAGAGATTTTTGTGCACTGGCATAGCAGACAATCAGTCAGTGGTTAAAATTTGAAAAGTTGAGTTACAAATGGACTAATGATCAAACACAATGATGCAGAAGGGCTGCGGACCTGACACTGTAAGTTAGAGAAAAGAATGAATTAAAAGCTTTATTTCTGGTTAAAAGGAAGGGGGCAATAGGACAGAGGGCAGAGGAAAGGAACTGCTTGAAGTTGTCCTCTACACTCTCAGCCCACTCCAGGATGCCTTCTCGAATGTCAGGCCTCGAAAGAGGGTGTTTAGGGCAGTCCCGTATAATGTGGTTTAAGTCTGCTGTGGAACAGGTTCAGAATTTACAAGAGAGAGAAGGGTAACATGACAGATGAGTGCACAGTAGGGGGTAAGGGGAACAAAAGGTGAGAGTCTGCAGCTGTCACTGCAGAATTTCGCACTCGCGCGTGGATCTGCGCAACAGTGGTGGGAAGGCCAATCAATAGCATGTGCAAGTCTCATGAAATGAAATAAGGCGATCTTATACTGTAAACAGCGCTTCTTACGAAGCGAGTTGCGACACATCGGATGCATGTGCCCAGACTATAAATAATCTGGCACTGGCATGAACCGCCTCATTTCCGGCAAGGCCCACATGCACGGGAGTCCAGATTAGTGCTACAATTTGATCGAGGGGATCGATCACGATAGTAGATAAATGAGAGATTTTCAGGGCCAAGGCTATATATAGCCCCCTCTTCCACTCCCTCTGAAGAGGCAGGAATGGAGTCAGCCACAGCGACTCGGCTGTGAGTTTATTACTGATATTGCATAATGGTTCCTGCTCCCGAAATCAGCAGCATCAACATAGAGAATATCATTTGAGGAGGAGAATTGTTTCTTTAGGGCCTTTGCACACTGCTTCTTGTGCTGTTCGTGGTGCACAGGATGCATGTTTTTGGGAAGAGAGGGAATGTAGAGGTTCTCATGTTATGTAGTGTGGAATGGTAAACTTAGCCTTAGTGATGGGTGCAAGAGTGACAGAAAGAGTTTGTAGCATGTATCAATTTGTCACGGTGTCAGAAAGACTGTTATACAGTGATGCATATAATATGCGCTTGCCCGAGTTCGGTAAGGGTGTTGAAGGTGCCAATACACATAAGTCTTTCAGAGGAAGTTCGCATAGGCACCCCTAAAGCGAACTTATATGTCTTGAGTAAACGGATATCATATCTGATCAGATTTTGATTGAAGAAAATGTAGATAAGCTATTGAAGAACTACCGTAACTTGTGACCTTTGCTTGAGAAGAAAAAACAGCATGCAACATCACATCTGATGAACTCTTTGATCGCTGTCATAGCTCTGCCATCCGAACTGATGGATTCGTACAACTTGTTCTATTCCTTTCACCAGGGCCACTGGTTGCATTCTGATCATCTCCGAAAACTACCATTTTGTCCTACACGTCAGTTAATCTAAACTTCAACCCAAGTTCTCTCATTGTATCTAGTTAAGTGTGCTGAACTCAAATGTGTTTCTGCCCTATGCATAAGCAGCTTTAGCATATAGCTGCAATTATTCAGGCTTGTATGTACACTGTTACTAAGAAGACAGACCTTTAAACGACAAATACATTCTTTCTTCTTTATTATCTCCTTGGTACAATCAAGCCCACTGGCAATGATTTCATATAAAGCAATATTTTGCCACTGCAAACACTTTAGCTAAAAAAATATGCATAGCATGATGAAACTTGTGAGTGATAGTTGGTATCATCATGACAGTTTGTGCAAAATGTTATAATTTAAGTCAAAGATAATCTATGGTGAAACTTGCTACATAAATTTCAAAATAAAAGATGACCAATAACATTTGTCAAAAGTTTGTTGCACTGTTCATCAGGCATAGCATGTGACAGCAACACACCTGTCTTTCAACTACTCTCGCATACCACTAGCCACCTTCTTCTAGGCATACAAGCAACAGTAATCAACACAGCAAAGCCAAAACATCACATTAGAATGTACAGCCCGACATAACGCACATACAGAGGGAAGAGAAAAGGGTAACTCACACTACGAGATTCTTCGTCATCACCCAATACAACATTTCCTTCCAAGTAGTTGTCTCGGCTGGCCTGAAACTTTCCCTGTTCAAAACGACCACTCTTGATGCCAAGGTGCAGTTCTGACTGAGGCAAGTGTTCAGGATAGATGCAGTGGCGATCAGCTTTTTTCTGTTCAAAAAAAAAAAAAGAGAGAAAGAAATGGCAAGAACAACACTAGCTAATTACGTATTATCACTAATGTGGGGCAACTTGAGCTCAGATTTGCTTATTACTAAGATTCGTTTACTACCAAGTCATTAATCATAAATCAAAAGCACATTTAAGTGGGATTAATCTTACAGCTGCTTCGTCAAGTTCGAGTTTAGCGAGCTTGTCCAGGAGACCTGGATGGATCCTTGAGGCTGCGAACGTATTCTGCAACTGCAACTGACGAAAAAAATTGGGACAAAAATGCGACAGATGTACGACAAGCGCAACGCGTTCGAAGAACTAATTCCGATTCGTAATACTCACACGTGCATGCTTTGAGGCCCTGTGCCTGCGCCTTGGTGCGATTCTCTTCATCATTGGTGAGAAGCACAACGTCCACTCTATTTGATAGGTGCTCGCAATACCAACTGACGCTCGTGCGGATAGCACGATCGTTGCGGTCATTGGCACTTTCACCGGCTTCACGTTCTATGTATGTCTCCCTGGGTTAATGCACGGAAACTCGAGTCATTCCGCGACCAAGGCACACTCGTAAAGAAAGTAACCGCGTGCAGTTACGTACTTGTGGTGCTCGTTTGTAAAAACAAAGAAGTGTCGGTCCTTATTCCCCAGAATCTCACGGATGGCATTGTAACCGGGAGCATGTCGATGTCTTAGTTCTTGCTGAACTGTCTGCAGTATAATGACGTTCTTGAAGACGGAGTCCTTTAATACGTCTATCTGCGTCACCAAAAATGCACTGTATTAGTGATGCCTCATACTTGCACACACACACACACACACACACACACATTTTGAGCAGCAAGCGTTCAACCTAAGTTATCCTTCAATATAGGATGGGTGAGAAACTCCAAGAAAACTTGACCACATACCTGATGTAAAACTACGTTAGTGTCGGGCACAACGTAGTGGGGCGATGGGAAAAGGTCGCTAAAACTTTGTGGCACCGATTCGAGGTTAGGATTTTCGTGTTTGCATATCTTGCAGAGTTTCGATCCACACCAAATGTCATCACGAAGGTAGTGTTCTCTAACGATCTTGAGCACGTTCCCTTTCTTAGTTTTCTTCACGAAAGTCTTAGACGTCAGCATATTTAAGGCTCACCTCATTAGAACCCGTCAAGTTTTAAAAACTGCTTAAAATCATCCAGCGTTCCTTACAAAGTGCCGAACTGCGGCGTTTCAGTTTACTTAAAACACGCCGACTAGACGCCTGGAGTAAATCCTACCGCTTGCGTGTCTATTATTGGCGTAATATCTACCTTTCATCGAGAATGACAAAATAAGGCTTTTTGTATAAAATAGAGTTTAAATACTTAAAAATTATTTGTTGCTTAAAAGCATTAATTGAATGTAAAAGTGTTAAATTATAGCTTTAATCACACTATTAAATCTCACAAAACTGGCATTTTATTAGCCGCACGCTCGTAAATTAGCGCGCGTTTTGAAATTTGTAATTGTGTCAAACTGGGAAGTAAATTCACATTCATTCATGGCCAGCGAGAGACCGAGCTAAAATTTACTTGTGATTGCCCCAGATGCAAGGGTGAGAAATGGAGCTCTGGCGAGCTGCCTGCGCTACTAAGCTTCGTTAAAAGCAATTCGTTCATGCCTTGCCACTAAACACCGCACTTCGCGTAGTGGGTATGATCCATTCTCGGCGGCGAAGCAAGCAAGAAAAAGGCGGTAGCTAGGGCCACGAACAGCGACAAATTTCTGGAAAAGATGAGGTCAATTCTGGCGACGCTGATCCTCGCTGTCGTTGCCCTGAGGACCGCCGGTCAACAACGCGACGAGGAACTTCCCTTCGACGACCTTATGGCAACCATCTGTCGTTAGTATACAACATGCGTACGTGTTTGTAAAAGAGCCGCGAGTGTGCCCAGGCAGTTGTCGTTTTGCATCGAAATCTGCTAGAGCGTGCAATCAATTTCTCGTCAGAAGGCAGATAAACATTTAAACGTGGAAATAAGCGCACTTAGCAACTCCTTTGGAGTGCCCCACTGGCATAGCATGCACACTACTGAAGTGTGCCCTCCCGCAAAACGGAAAAGACTTACTGATCTGAATGAGACAACGTGGTTATACGATAACCTTAATGGCTTGGGTATAAGTCAATCCTCGATAAATTAACAATGAATTAACTCGACATATGGAGGCCGTCTTCTTAAAATTTGCGTACAGAGCACATATGCTGTGTCATCATAGGTCGGCGAAAATTGTGAAGCTCACTCAGGCTCACTCATCAATTATATTTCGGCCTTAGGGTTCACCCACCAAAATTTTCATGAGCTGAACTCACTTAGTCTCAGACTCACGGCTCGATCCAATTCTAGGCGAGTCCAGCTTAGTCAACTGATGAGTTTATTAACCTAGAATTAGCTTTTTCGAGCATGGTGTCGATGCTATTTTACACAAATATGTCACGTAAAATATGAGTGCTATTTTCGGCGCCCTCTATTAGAGTACCTTGTAATACGAGTTATGAGGGTCTGCAAACTAGTAAGGACATTTTTTCTTGAAAGAGATGGCAACATAAAATATATATCTCCGGAACTTCTCCGGAAGAGCAGGGGAAGGTCAAGGCACCCACTACGTAATTTACACGTGGACCATAGGTCGGCATAAAAAGCGGCACTTGCTCAGACTCGCGCGAAGATATATCTTGCGCTTCGCACTCACTCGGACTCAGATTCCCCAAAATTTTCCTGGGCTGGACTCGCTCAACCTCACACTCACTAAAACTTTATTTGACTGGACTCACTCGACACAAGCTCACCAAGATAATTACTCCTCTACACTCACTTCGACTCACAGCTCGATCAGAGTCTGAGTGAGTCAGCTCGCGAGTGAGTTCGCCGACTTATGTGTGCCACATCAGAAAACATAATCGTTCATTTCTACAAGTTAAAATTGGTGCAAGGCAAAAGATGTAAGACTGAACAATGCAAGAATTCATAAAGGGCATTTTTTTTCTTATTTTTAATGTGATGCACTATGCTTGAAGGGGTAACATAGAGAAAAAATAAGTTGTCTTGAAATGGATAAACTGAACTCTGAGAACTCTAATGTGATAAGCTCACTGTCATAACTTCATTATTAGCAGAGAATATTAAGGTTGAAGTTTCATTTTTAAAATTTTGCACCTCAATCACCGTGCTTGACGTAAAAAATTCTACAATGTAGTTTTCGTACTTTTGCGACATCGATGAGATTTTCGGAGACTTCATATGCTAAGTCTATGGCACCCACAGATTACAATGTACTTCAATTTCATCGATTGGAAGGTACGTAGGGCCCAGCAGACGCCTTTAAAATTTATGACGTCACAGTGTCTGGTGCTAGAATCTCAAGATGGCGTCTCCACCCACAGTTTCCTTTCCCGCATTTTCTCACTTAACAAGTCTCATGTCATGAGAAATGTGGTGTTTTCTGTATTGTGAAATTGTACTTTACTAATACGCAAAAAGCATTTTGGTCTTTAGTGTCCCTTCAACATAACCACAAGATTTGTACCTCACTATAAGGTTCAGTATTAACAGCTGATTTATGGGCATTTCTTACCTACATACAGTTACGGTGAGCTTATCGAATAAAGCACACAACGTAAGATGCGAAACTGTTTTTAGCCTAGCCCATCTAAGGTGGTGCTGTAATCTATGCTCTGAGACTTATACTACTCATGTGCTTGTGTGCCAAATCATTCAAGGGCATGCAGTACACATTTAAAATAAAATGTAAGCTTTGAGTCTACATAAAAGTATTTTTGTTGAGGTTTGGTCATAGTGCTGTTTACGAGTAAAAGCAACTTTTTTTTTTCAGGTAAATATGAGAATGTGGCAGACAGAAAAGACGCCATCACGTGCGTTGGGGACCGAATGGATATTGAAGTAAGGTGCCTCCGAGGTTCTAGTGAATTAAGAACTGCCTTCACGAAACTACACTTCATTTGCAGCTAGAAGCCATTGTGACAGAGTGCCTCCAGAGACAGTACAGATTTGGCAAAATCAGTGCTCAAACTTTTGACATGCTGTGTGACGACGACAGCAGAGTAAGTCAGCAAATTTCAACTGAAGTAGTGTGTGGTTGCATACGCTGTGAAAAACTCTGGCCATGAGCTGTTTCTAACTTTATTTGACCATTTCCTTTATGTTAGAAAATGGATCGCGTCTATGACTGCGTCGATGACCAGGCAGACAGCCAAGGCGGCCGCGATTGGACTCTCGATGAGGTCGCAAAATACGTCCAGGTAATTGTGTCCTATGTGCTACAGTTTTTCCAGCATTTCAACATGTACAGATATCCCTTAGTGTGCATGTCGCTTATTATTCCAAAGATTCTTATAAATCTCGCCTCACAATACTACGTCTTGGTGTCCCAACCGACACCGTAGAGGAGCGTCGAAAAGCCCTTCGAAACCTCATATGCAGGACCACCCTGTGGCACATGACAAACTTCCTAGTTCTTTTTATTTGATTATATCCTATTCATTTTCTCCAGAGAGTCAAGTAAACTTGAATTGTCATACGAATAGCATAAAATCTCCAGCCAAATTATAGTCTAAGTGGAAAAAAACACTCTAGTGACAACCAAGACGGAAAAAAGACGTTGGAGAGGTCGGCACCACCAAGAAGGCTAGTTTCAGAGCCGGCCGAATAGTCACCCCTGACGAAGAGACCGAATCGGTGCCGAGATGTCGGGTCAGCTTACAGTTTTTGAATCTTGACTTTAGAAATTCTGGAGAGGTATTTCACCCAAATGTGTTTACCTTTAAACTCACCAACCACTCTCTCAGTGAGATTTTATATATATATCTTGTTGCTTCGATGTCAAGGCAACAATTTTTCAGTTCGCTTTACGATGTGAGCTTGCTTGGCGTGCTGCCTCATTGCGAAGTATGCAAGCCGTATAGTAGCTTGCAGTATCGTTCGCACTTTGTGCTACAGGGCTGTCTGCAGAACCAGTGTATGTAAGAGAAAGTGCGCACAATGCGCTTTATTTGTTTCGGTCTCTGTGCACTAGTAGTGGAGACAGTCCTCCAACACAATGCGCCAATGATACTGCAAGCTGCTGTACACGGCTTCTATACTTCGCAATGGGCACGCCATGCAAGCTCACATCCCCTTCCAAACATCTCGCACCTTGTCGCTACCTGCAATGAGTGTTAGCTGAAAGGTTGGCCACGTGCTTTTCGGTGAAGTGGTAACAAAGGAACGTAGGGCTCATTCTGAAGGCACACTTCAAAAATTATTTTCTTTTTTAAAACAAAAAATAATTTGATTAGACTTTTTTTTCATTGCTTAATCATCGAATGGTCTATCAAACGCTGCATCGCGAGAATTTTCGCTTGGACCACATCAGCAGAAAAAATACGCTCAAATATGAGACACGTCGCATATTTCTGCCACTTTAAAATTTTTTGCCGGAAATATTCAAAGCTTAATTCGCCCCTAAACATTTTTGTACAACAGTAAGCTTTCCTGAAAACCACAATATTATTAATATTGCTTAAAGAGAGTTCCAGTTCACATAGGAAAAAAATGGCAATCTTTGAAATTTTTTGTGGTTTTTGAAAAGGCCTAACTGCTAGGCAAACGCCAAAATTTTTGTTTGCTTTAATAGCACTACTACACAAAACCTCTTCAGTAGTTCAAGCGCTGTTTCGGATTCCTGCAAGCAAATATCAATTTTATATACCGTAATTACTCGAATCTAACGCGCACCTTTTTTCCGGTTAAGCGAGTTCATAAATTGCATGCGCGTTAGAAAAGAGTACGAACAAAAAAATTACGGTCAATCTATTGCCATCGCAATTCCAAAATGGCCGCCCCCTACGTGCGTCGGCATGGTGCGTCAGCTATTTCTTGCTATGTGTTTACCATGTGCGGCACTTCGTACGTGTGCTGAGGAGTTCGTCATCTAGTAGTGCATTAGCATCGACGACGTGAAAGGGCCGACTCCAAAAACTCGAGTGCACCACGATGCCGCTTTTAAAAGAAAAGTCATCGCGTATGCAGAAACGGACGGAAATCGGGCCGCAGCGCGGTCGTTCCCGAAACGTGCGTGCGGGACCGGCGGAAACAAAAGCAGAAGATTGTCGACAGCAAAGCTTCACGCAAAGGCTTCAGTGAACCACAGCAGGGTCGGTTTCCGCAAATTAAAGAGCTGCTCCGCGAGTATGTGCTTGAGGAGCGAGTGGCACAGCGGCCCGTGACGACAGAACTGCTCCAAGTGTGGGCTATGCAATTAGTCTTAGAAAAAAGTCTAATGCGGAGCCAGTTTAAAGCGAGCAGGTGCTGGCTAATTAACTATATGAAGAGGAAAGGCTCTTCCCTCCGAAGGGGAACATGCATATGCGAAAACTTTTGCGGAGAAGTACGATGACAAGCTTTACAGTTTTCAGAGGTTCGTCCTAAACTTGCGGCGCAACAACGGCTACCTGCTTGGGCAAATCTGGAATGCCGATCAGACGCCTCTTTACTTCGACATGCCTGGCACCACAACTGTCGAGAAGGGGGCGAAGCAAATTCCCGTGCTGACATCGGTCCACGGTAAAACTACAGTGACGGCAATGCTCTGTTACACGTCAGATGGGCACAAGCTTCGCCCGTACCTCATATTTAAATGGAAGACAATCCCGAAAGGAATCGTTTTTTCGAGTGGTGTGATCGTGCGGGCCAGCGAGAAAAAATGGGTGCGCGTTGCAATCGATGTCTTACGTTTTTTTTTTTTTCGTGGTGGAAATCGGGTGCGCGTTACAATCGAGGGCGCGGTAGAATCGAGTAAATACGGTACTATTTTTCTATTGTGCACACTTCGGCAAAAGCAAGCGGACTTTGAGGGGGCTTCACGTTCTCAAAAAATATTTTCGAGCAAAAACGTTTGGCCACAGTACTCCATGGTGTATACGTGTAAATCATTATCAGCAGAATCTGGGATGGTCCAGCACCATGTCATGAAGACACCTAAATGACCCATATATATATATATATATATATATATATATATATATATATATATATATATATATATATATATATATATATATATATATATATATATAGAGAGAGAGAGAGAGAGAGAGAGATCAGTTGAGGTGAATCGGAACACGTGTTATGTTCAGGTAGCTAGCTAAAAATTTGCACTAAATTGCATATTGTAATTGCAAAATTTAAGCGGGGCAGCAATGAATTTATACGATATAATCAAAAGTCCTAGCTCTATAGTAACACATTCAAGAGATATATATATATTGAGACAAAACGCACTGGAATTTCTTATAACGTGGGAAGCATTTTGGACGTTACTTTCGAGTAACAGTATAGCTAGGTGGGTTAGTTTGCGCCACATTTTGATATAAATCTCTTTAAGCGCTAATAAACTTCTGAGAACTATTAAGGGAGCGCATGGGGTGCGGGTTTCTCTTCTTCCTGCTGCAACACTTATTTGCCCTCAAAATTTTGAATCAATACTACTTACCTTCAAGTACTGTACCCAAGGAAGTTGCTAAAACCTCGCACCTCCTGAAATCCTACATTTACCTCACCTTTATAAGTAGAAGGCTACAACGGCATAATGGGGACAAAGAGCCTTCCTCATCACCTGCGACCACGATACAATTGACAGAGCTTGCAGGTAGTTTTCTCAAAACTTGTGCAATGCCTTACTGTTAGTGGACTCAACTTGTGCTCAGCTTCCAGCTAAACCTGAAGCACTTGATAATGAAGTGAAATGAGCAAACTTTGTGAAGTAACGTTCAGCTCTTTAGAAGACGAACAAACACATATTAATTGCATTTTCTGTCATGGGCAATTTCTTCTACAGGAAGTTTTATTAAAAAATCTGTGGATGGATATAAAACGGGAGACATTAGACGCTCAAATCAAATCACAAATAATTATTGGGCAGCAATGTTTACTGTGTGCAACTGATTTTAAATACTGCAACAAGAAGCTAACAATTAATTTTATACATTTGAAGCAACGGTTAACAAAATGTTAAGCTTTTTTATATACATCTCTGTTCAAAATGTGCATTCAGCGACATGTGTATCAGTAGTTCGAAGTTAGCATACTGTATTTTGTTTAAAGGGAGACCTTGCTTCAAATTCATGGTATATATATATATTTTTTATAGGTTTTGATGAAACTTTCGCAGCTTATGAAATTTCGTGTCACGATTTCAAATATGCAATTATTTTCCAAGTACAACTTGCTGTTTTTACAATATTAGATATTTAATTTATATTGTTTGGAGCAAGATTAGTTTATAAATTGTGAGAGTTGTATAGCAAATCAGCATATCACAATAACCTGGAATGAATACTGCATGCAGTGAAGCAAGAATGGATGTTGCAAGCCCTTTTGAACAAAAGTTATGGTATGTTGCACATTCCCAGCTAGATTCCAGTTTGACCCAGCTTGACATCGCCCGCTCTTGCAAATGTTCAACCTGCCATCCGTAACTTTTGTTCACGTGGGTTTAGAACATCCATTTTTGTTTCACTGCATACAGTATTAATTGCAGGTTATTGTGACACGCTGACTCGCTTTCTCACGCTCACAGTTGCAAAATAAATCTTGCTCCTCACAATACAGAAACTATTTAAGAGTTTCAAAACTGCATACTGAATGAGAACAATAATTACATGGTTGAAATGAGCACATCAGAATACACAACATGTGAGAATTTCGTAACAATATAACACAACACGCGCTTCTGAAGCAGGGTACCCCTTTAAGAGTTCCAGCCTTACTGTTGCATTGTTTGCCCTATAATACTGCGATCACATTAAATATCCTCATCCGCAGTGAAAAAATGAAAGGGGAATGGATTGGGAGCCAGTTTCTAGGTTAGACACAAGCTGGTGAAGCCAACAGACTAGGCCAAGAAAAACTTAGCAGCTATAACAAATACATGTATGAGCAAAGAAAAGGAGCCAACAATTGGTACAGCCATAAAATTCCTCAGGACCATGGCCAACATGAAAATTTAGAGCAGTTTCTCACTTTGGGTTGTTCACAAAGCAGTATTGAAACACGAGCGACACAGGATAGTTCAGCTGAATTTTATCGTTAGGTTGCTGAAAGGTGACCAGGCAGTTCATTGCTTGCATATCTAATGCATTTTTCAAGTTATAATGAAAAATTGAGCAAGCAGTGTAGCAAGTAAAGTGTAAATAATAATATGACACACTGTTGCAGCAGAATTTAAGTAGGAATGTATCCGAAGTAAACACGATTTCCTTGAGGCTGCCAAAATAGCATAGGTCTCTGCTTAACTTCCCAAATCCAACATTGCAAGACTGGCAACCAGTGTTGCTGTTCTGAGGCAGACAGAGATGTTGTAGCAAGTGGTACAGTGTGTCAGATATGCAATAAAGTGTGGGGCACAATAACTACATTCTTGTCGGTGTTTTGAAGCTTTGCTGCATCATAATGTGCCAACACACTGTCCTGTAGCTACGAATGCAATACAGCACAAGAAGGTAGCAACGCAGTGCAATGTATTTGAGAGAGATAAGAAAGCACGAGAACCCTTCATAGGCAGTTGCACGCTTGTTTATTGGTGAAAGTGCTCGATGAAGTCAACAATGCCTGCACACTTAAATACATATCTCAGGGGCCTTAAAAGATGGCAGCAGTGAGCATCTTTAGTGCCCTCCTTTCGTTCACTAACGCTTGTTTGACAGCTTGCAACAACTTCACGCCTCGGCTCGACTAGCTGCACCTATTAGTCTCGACACACCATTGCCTTCTAATAACATTTCAACACATAGCGTTGTCAGCTATCTTAATTCCTTTTTTCATCACAAGAAATGTGGCATGTGGGAATCACACCTACTGGGATTACGAGTTATATTTTGCAACAAGGAAATAATATAAACACACATGAGGGGGAAAAAAAAAAACACTTGACAAACAGACTTGAGGCCGCCCGTGCCTTCGAAGAAAAAAAAAAAAACTCATCCCACCACGCACAACCGTGACTTGCATGCACAAGTGTGGCAGAGAAGTTAACGCCGCCGATTTTAACTTTTTTGAATTCTCTTCCCGCAGCTCTGCTGAAGAATACGGCGTGCACAAGACCAAATAAAGAGACGGTGGAAAGAGACCCACGAAAAGTTACAATGACGCCCCCCTCTTCCCAGACTGCACACACACAGTTCTCTTGTTTGCACAGGGCTATGGCCTTCTTTAAGGCCACGACCTTGTCCATTTGGTGGTCCAAAAGTGGTGGTGGCACCAGTCAGACTGACAGCCTTCCTTTCACTGGGGGACGGGAGGTGCCAGCTGGGAAAGCACAGTTATGGTCTTGAACAGCAGGTTCCTCAGCAACATCGGGCAGCCGGGCCTCGACGCGTAGTGCTCTGTCACCAGGCGCAACTCGTGAAACACGGTCCTGCGCAAGTGGAAGGGAACAAATTTTCACTGTTAGTTGTCCATGCTTGCATTTCACTTCATTACAAGGTCTGTTCGCTTTATCAAGACAACTGGTACATACTATTTCAATTTTTTCAATATAGTTGTCTGGGGTGTAAATACATCAAGTACAGTTAAACCTGCTTGTAACGAACCTCCATATAACAAATTCCTGGATATAATGAAGTTTTTCTATTCCCCGCCATCCCACCATAGGAGCACATAAATTTGCGACCTCTATGTAACAAAGCAACTGCGGGAGACAACCTTGATATAACGAATTTTCCCCACGGACAATCTTATAATTTTGCACCGCATTTCGGTGTTTTGGTACGAGCATGCATCTTCGGGTGCTGCCCCGCCGCCGCCACCGCTTCGCGCTTTGGCGGCGGGCACGCGGGTCACGTGAGGCGGGCCTGCACCCTACGAGCCAGCGTTGCCCCCTTTTTCTCGCCGCCGCAGTCGAATGCGCGGGTGTGCCCCCTCTGAAAAAAAAAAAGATACATTTGCGTGTTCGCAGTGCCACACTTTCAGTTAGCGTCACATATGTGAGGCCGCGCTGCATCTAAAGGACGCCTTACCCAATAGTTTCCACGGTAACCATGTCTATGTCCATGTCGTTCGCTCTTCGTTTTCCACGCCGTGCGCGCGTGCATAGTTTCACTGCGCACGCATGGTGTGTCCCCCGACAACATTCAGCTTCGATTTTTTTTTATTGCAGTAGCAGTTATGTATACGGGCAGTTTCGGCTGGGTTTTTGCCACCGCCGCCTTCATTCACTGTATATATTGTTACGGTGCATCATCGACAGGAGCAAGCGTGGCACTTTGCGAAGATGAGGAAGACGCCTGTGTGTTAGGCGCTTGCGCGCGAGGCAACGCAGACATCTTGTTCGGCTGCTGATTCTCGGTGGACGCTATCTCGCCCCGTCACATTTGGTGGAGGTGCTGGGTAACCGCCTCGCAACGGAACTTCGCAGCGGCCGTCGTTTGAAGGGTCATTCCACAACGATGACGGAAAGTACGGCGTCTGCATCTGCTCCTGGTGTTCCTGCGGCCGGAGAATGATGCGGTAGCTACATCTCCTTCTGCGAACACAACCTTCGTGCTCTAACCCCCGCGGGATCCTGGCACGTTCAGCGGTTCTGGCGACCCAGATGAAGTTGACGTTGAAGATTGGCTGGCAGAGTACAAACGTGTGAGTACTCGATACCGATGGGGCCCGACTCTTATTCTGGCGAACCTGCTATCTTAGGGGAACCGCAAAATCGTGGTATGAGAACCATGAAACAGAACTTGGGAGTTGGGCAGTGTGCAGAAAGAAAATGTTGGACCTGTTCGGAAAGCCGGTTGGAAGAAAAATGGCCGCGAACAAAATGCTCGCGTCTCGGGCGCAGACCTCGACCGAGTCTTACGTCTCCTATATAGAAGATGTGTTAACGTTGTGTCGCAAAGTCAATGCCGAGGTGCCGGGAGGCTGACAAGGTTGGACATATTCTTAAGGGGATTGCGGATACGCATTCAACCTCCTCATCTGCAAAAAAAAGAAAGCATTTCCCCGAGGATGAACATGGTTAAGTGCGAATGCACGGGGTGATGCTATGAGGGGGAGTAAAGTTAAAATCCGTTGGCGACGCTGATATCGGTGTCAGTAACGCGCCTTATATCCGAATGGTAGCGTTGCCTCAGGGACATCCATCGCACGACCCACTCTCGACGGGAGACTGAGAGAGAAAGCGGGCGCGCGAGAGAGAAGGGTGCGCGCGCAGCTGCAGCGAGCGAGGAGAGCGGAGGAGCGAGCGAAGGGGGAGGGGGACTATCAGCGTCGCGTCCGTGGCTTATTCGGTAGAGCGTCGCGCTGCGGCCCGCCAAGTCCTTTATCTTTTAAAGATAGAGAGAAGACTGCGGACGCCGCCGACAGCGGTGGATGGTTTGTGGTCGCTTATAAAGTGTATTCACACTTAAAATTTTTCTACAGTGGACGCCATTATAAAAGAATGCCGGCGCTTTGGGCAAGCAAAGAGCCGGCGGATTAACAGCGTGTTTACCCGCCTTCCGAATATGGCTGCAACGTCGTCTTGCGAAGACCGTGCAACACAGCTGCCACCTCTAGATTCATCTGATCAGGTGACCCGAATTGTACGACGTGAACTTGAAGCCATTGCCTCTGCTCCGGCTCACACCGCTGCAAGTAACACGACCCCACTCTATGCTAACATGGTTCAAGCCATCGTCCGCCAAGAACTCGCCAGCATAGGTATTCCCTCGGTGTGCGCTTTGCCCATCCCGCAGCGAGCTCCATGGCGTCCACTTTCGTCCTATCACGAGCAGCAGTTCACGGCCCGATCTCGCGACCCTGCTGCGTGGAGAACCGTCGACAATCGACCAATTTGTTTTCATTGCCACCGTATCGGTCATGTCATCCGTCACTGCAATTACCGCTGGTCCTTGCCACCTCAGACTTCATCTCAACCTCACTACCGACAGGACAGCACCCGCTTCGCCTCTGCCGCACAGCATTCTCCACCCAACAACTACAGAAGGTTCAACAGCCGATCTCCGTCACCGCATGGTCATCAGTCGCGTTCGCTTCCAGGACGTCGCCAGTCATCTCGCTCACCGCAGACTCGCAGGCCGTCGTCCCCATTCAACCCCGCTCCTGCCTACCCGGAAAACTGAACGGTGCAGCGCCCGGAGGTGACGCTGCATTTTCGACTCCCTCCACAAATCCTCTCTTGACGCTTCCGACGAGACAAAGTTTGTTAGACGTTGACGGTGTGGCTATTTCTGCCCTTATAGATACTGGAGTGCACATTTCTGTAATGAGCGCGAACCTTCGCCGACGCCTACATAAAGTGCTCACGCCTGCCGCTTCCCGCACACTTCGTGTCGCTGATGGGAGGACCCCTCACATTCAAGGAATGTGCACGGCCCGTGTGTCCATTGCTGGTCATCCTACATTAGTTCAGTTTGCCGTCATTGAAATGTGTCCTCATGACCTAATACTTGGTTTGGACTTCCTGTCACGTCATTCTGCGCTCACTGATTGTGCCACTGGTGCTCTTCAGCTTGAACTGCCGCAGTTTGCCGATTTTCCAGCTGACTATTCTCCCCGTTTATGCTCTCGTCACCATGTTCGCTTGTCTCCGCGAGCTGCTACATATGTCACTTTGTCGTGCTCACGTCATGTGCCCGATGGTGACTACCTCGTCACTCCTATAATCGACGTACTGATGGCCCGAGACGTCGCCCTTGCTCACACTGTTGTCGCCGTTGCTAATAATACAGTGGTTATACCACTACTCAACGTGAGTCTCTTGACTCAAGTTATTCCGCAAGACATGTCTTTCGCCACCCTATCTCCACTTGACAGCTGCAACGTTTGGACACCGATACTATAGTATGGTTTCGACACCGATACTACATCCCCCTGTCTTGGCCGCAATTACACTCTGCCTGCACATGACATTAACAAGATGATTGCTCCCGACCTCACTGCAGCGCAAGCTGCCAGCCTCCGTAGTCTGCTAACATCATATAGAGACGTTTTCGACTTTGACCACCCCCCTCTCAGCCAAAGAACTGCAGTGACTCACCGGATCAACACTGGTGATGCCAGTCCTATACGGCGGCGTCCATATCGCGTATCTCATAAGGAATGCCAAGTAATTCAGAATGAAGTGGACAAAATGATTACTAAAGACGTAATAGAACCATCATCCAGCCCCTGGGCCTCTCCAGTCGTGTTCGTTGAGAAGAAGGATGGCAGCTGGCGCTTCTGCGTGGACTGTCGCCATTTAAAAAGTGACCCACAAAGATGTCTACCCTTTGCCTCGGATTGATGACACCCTCGATTGCCTCCATGGTGCCCAATACTTTTCGTCTATCGACCTTCGGTCCAGCTATTGGCAAATTTCCGTCGACCCCATGGATCGTGAAAAAACCGCTTTCGTTACGCCCAACAGCCTCTAGCAGTTCAAAGTCATGCCGTTTGGACTGTGTAATGCGCCGGCAACTTTCGAGCGCATGATGGACTCCCTCCTCCGAGGCTATAAGTGGTCCATCTGCTTATGTTACTTGGACGATGTCATCGTCTTTTCACCTACCTTTGACAGCCATATAACACGTTTGTCAGCCGTTCTGGATGTTTTTCGAAGAGCTGCTCTTCAGCTCAATTCTGCAAAATGCCATTTCGGACGTCGCCAAATCACCATACTCGGTCACCTTGTCAGTGCCGATGATGCTCAACCAGATCTCGAAAAGGTGCGAGCAGTACAACAATTTACTAAACCACGCTCAACCAAGGACGTCCGAAGTTTTGTAGGGCTATGTTCCTATTTTTGTCGATTTGTCCGCAACTTCGCCGACATCGCTCGACCCCTTACTGATCCCTTAAAGAAGGACGTTCCCTTCGCATGGGGCATAGAGCAAGCGGACGCCTTTTCGGCTCTTATCCATCTGCTGACTACGCCACCAATACTGGCCCATTTCGACCCTGCATCACCTACAGAGCTTCGGACCGATGCCAGTGGCCATGGAATTGGAGCGGTCCTTGGCCAACGACAGCACGGGAAGGACCGCGTGATTGCTTACGCCAGTTGTCTTCTTTCACCTGCCGAACGGAAGTTCTCCATCACGGAGCGTGAATGCCTAGCTTTAGTGTGGGCTGTGGCGAAATTCAGGCCTTACCTGTATGGCCGAACTTTTTCCGCTGTTACGGACCATCATGCTCTTTGCTGGCTGTCATCGCTAAAGGACCCATCTGGACGTCTCGGTCGCTGGGCGCTCCGTCTGCAAGAATACTCGTTCGTGGTCCACTACAAGTCGGGACGCCTGCACACAGACGCAGACTGTTTGTCACATTATCCGGTTGAAACGCCCGACTTGACAGACCTTGATTCAGACCCCTGCGTTTTCTCCATCCACGCTTTGGCTGATATCTCCACCGAACAACGACGTGACCCGTCGTTACTATCCATCATCGAGCGTCTCACCTCTGCTCCAACAGACCCTTCCGTTCGCCTGTTCGAACTGCACGACAACATTCTGTACCGTCGCAGCTTCAACGCTGATGGCCCGGAATTACTACTCGTGCTTCCCCATCACCTGCGTACCAGCATTCTCGAACAACTACATGACGTAACTACAGCCGGTCACCTAGGTCTCTATCGTACCTACGATCGTGTGCGACGTTGCTTTTTCTGGCCCGGACTGTATCGTTCTGTGGTTCGCTACGTCACTGCTTGCGACCGCTGCCAACGCCGCAAGCGCCCCTCTGTGCTACCGTCTGGCCTGCTACAGCCCATTGACATACCGACGGAACCATTCTTCAGTATTGGCCTTGACTTGTTGGGCCCGTTTTCTACATCCACTTCCGGAAATAAATGGGTTGCAGTCGCCACAGACTACGCCACACGCTTTGCCATCACTAAAGCACTGCCGACAAGCTCTTCCACTGACGTCGCTGACTTTCTCTTGCATGAAGTCATTCTTCATCACGGCGCTCCACGGCAGCTGCTTACTGATTGAGGAAGGTACTTTCTTTCACGTGTTGTGGATGACATTCTCCGCGCCTGCTCCACTGAGCACAAGCTTACCACCGCTTATCATCCACAGACAAATGGATTGACCGAGCGTCTGAACCGAACACTCACGCAGATGCTGTCAATGTACGTTTCGCAAGATCACCGTGACTGGGACAAACCACTCCTCTTTGTCACGCTTGCGTACAATTCTTCACGGCACGACACAGCTAGTTATTCGCCGTTTTATTTGCTATTTGGCCGACATCCAGCATTGCCATTTGACACGCTCCTTCCTTCCGCTGCCCCCTTGTCTACTGAGTACGCCAGCGATGTCGTTTCTCGAGCCCATGCAGCCCGTCGGCTTGCCTGTGATCGGCTGCACTTGTCGCAAGCGCACCAAAAAGACCGCTATGACAGTCGCCACCAAAGCGTGCACTTTTCGCCGGGGTCTCTGGTACTTCTCTAGACACCAAACCGCCAAGTTGGCTTATCAGAAAAGCTATCACACTACCATGGTCCCTACGAAGTGTTACGACAACTTAGTGACGTGAACTATGAGATCGCACCCCTAAACAATGCCTCTTTGACCCCCTTACTCCAGACAGACGTACACGTTGCCAGACTCAAACCGTATCACCCTCCTCGTTCGTCGCCGCCGTACTAAGCGCCGTGACGGCGCTTCCGCCGCAAGGGAGTGATGTTACGGTGCATCATCGACAGGAGCAAGCATGGCACTTTGCGAAGATGAAGAAGATGCCTGTGTGTTAGGCGCTTGCGCGAGAGGCAACGCAGACATCTTGTCTGCGTTGCCTCTGTTCGGCTGCCGATTCTCGGTGGATGCTATCTAGACCTCGCCCCGTCACAATATGTATAGTATATGTATACGTACCTATATAAATAGGAACTCGAGAAAAAAAAAAGCCGCCCGTGCTCCGCTCGTCACATCATGACAAGCCGAGCACATGTGGCTTTTTTTTTAATGTTATCTCCCACTTGTACTTTGCCCCGCGAATGCGAAAAGGAGAACGGGGGGTTATATTCTTGTGCGCGCTTATCCTTCGGTGGGGAGAATCACGCGCCTTCGACTTTGACCGGAACGATTGCGTTTGCTCTTTCAGACTGTCCCTTTCCGTTGAAACCGCACTGATACTCGCCGAGATAGCAAGCACGCTAGCGATCGCGACTGCCCCGCCCCCCTCCTCACGTTGTTTCATGCTCGTTTAAGACGGGTGGTTTTATTTCTGTTTGAGCATTCGATGGCAGTTCTAACACGCGGGTGATGTTATGCACTTTCCAGGCGATATGGATGGGCCGACTCATTTGATCTCTGCTTCAGTAGCGCTCTTGCGCTTTTACCCGCTTGTGAATGTTACAATGCGCGGGGCATGTTGTCGGTTTGGACTTGTTGCGGAACATGGCGGGGACAGCAAGAACCCGCTGAGAGTGTCCATATAATTGCTACCGCGATAACAACGCAGTTTTTCACTGTATAATGAGTGTTTGGGGTTAGCTCTGCCTTCAGTCCCCCTTTTGTTTAATTTGCGCGTTTATTTTTCGAATTTTCATACTGAACCTCCATATACTAAAAACCTCTTCATAACGAATTTTTCCAAGAATTAATTAATTTCATTATATCCAGGTTTATCTGTACAATGTTATATTTCCTTGCTGCAAAGGCTTCTTGAAAGTCTGCTGCCGTGATCTCTAAGACTCCGCCCCGCCGCGGTGGTCTAGTGGCTAAGGTACTCGGCTGCTGACCCGCAGGTCGCGGGTTCAAATCCCGGCTGCGGCGGCTGCATTTCCGATGGAGGCGGAAATATCGTAGGCCCGTGTGCTCAGATTTGGGTGCACGTTAAAGAACCCCAGGTGGTCAAAATTTCCGGAGCCCTCCACTACGGCGTCTCTCATAATCATATGGTGGTTTAGGGACGTTAAACCCCACAAATCAATCAATCAATCTCTAAGACTCTGTGAAGGCCTGGCAACACCATTGATATAGGGACCTTTCACGCTTCTTTTCAGCTTTGGGAGCAGGAGAGTCAGCCAAGCTCAGGTAAGGGCTGTATCGGGGCTGCATTGGCCCTAATGTGAGCACTCTCTCGAGAGAGTTCAGCCCGTTTTTGAATCTCAAGATAGAAACCAACAAGGTCACTGCTTTGACAGTGCTACCACCAGCCAACAGGCTGTCGCAGTGCCTTGAGTGAGGTTATGGCAGCAGACTTTCAAAGGACCTTCAAAGCAGGTAAATCGTACACTACTCAGTATATCAATGCCCATGGAGCCTATTTCAAAAAATTTAAACAGCGTGTACCATTCGGGACAATAGCTTTTTCCACCAGACTCGGTTTCATTAATCTGTGGACAGACCCTGTACGATCAGTACATCAGAAACCTACACCCATAGCCGACAAAAATGGCCCTCACATAAGAATACACAAAGCTTAAACATGGATACATCGAAACAAATCGAATGAGTGCCAGGCTTTCTCGCAATACACTAGCAGATAACATTGGTGTAGGCAGCATATACAATCACTCAAAACAGATTGATACAGCAATGATGATATGATATGTGGGGTTTAAGATCCCAAAACCACCATATGAATATGAGAGATGCCGTAGTGGGGGGGCTCCGGAAATTTCGACCACCTGGAGTTCTTTGAAGTGCACCCAAATCTGAGCACACGAGCCTATAACATTTCCGCCTCCATCGGAAATGCAGCCGCCGCAGCCGGGATTAGATCCCGCGACCTGCGGGTCAGCAGCAGAGTACCCTAGCCACTAGGCCACCGCGGCGGGGCAGTGATACATCAAGTCTGCTGTTTATCTGGTCTGTTTTGAAATCAATGCAGCATAGTTTATCAAAAAAAAAGTGAAAAGACTACAAATTTTTAATCGGTTCAAATTAGAATAACAGTTCTTTACACTCAAACAGCTTTTACTTTTGAGTGTAAAGAACAGTTATAGGAAGTTGACTTGATTGGCGATATGTAGGCTTTACTTTCTTTTCTTATGCACTGTGCTGCATTGAACTCCCTCGGCAAGCTATTTCGTGCTCTCCAAGGAAAATTTGATCTACTGCTTCTAATGGGCATGTTTCAAAGAGGGACGTGCTTTTTTTCAGTGCTGCTGTATCAGATGAGCTTGCACATCTGTAGGCTCTGTATATTGTACTACACATGAACAGGCTCTCAAGCCACAGATGTATTAGAGAAAGAAGTGGTCAGCGACATACGAGACTGTACGCACCTTGTGTAGGGATTGCGACGAGAAGCGTAACGCAGGCTAACGAAGCGGTAGTAGACAAAGGGAGTCAGCAAGCTGCTCCGTCCACTGCGAACCCAAACATACCATGTATTGACGCATACCTCTTGGAGGCAAACATAAGCAAATAAACCGAGACAACAGCCAATGAAATACATTCCTATACAGTGCTAACAATTTATTCTACTCTGAATGCCAGTGGAAGTTCTAAATGTAGCTTTGTATAATGTCCTTATAAAGGAGAGATGTCTGCTATAACACCATTCCTTTTAACGACCCCGCTGTTCGAAAAATCAATGGTTTGGTCTGTTATAAAACAATCCTGTACAGTGCCAACATCTTATTTCAATTCTAATGCCAATGTATGTTTTAAATTTGGCTTTCTATAATGCGCTTATAAAGGGGAGATGATTGCTAGAACATCATTCATTTAAACAACTGCAGTTTTTTGAAAAAGTGATGGCTTGGTAAATGCCTCGCATATGTGGTGCAATCAAATCAACATATTTTAAAACAGAAATATGCGCAGTCACAGTAGTTTGTAAAGCTCACAAACACAGCGCTATTCCAGCAGGACTTATTCCAGAACTAGATTGCCACATAGCAGTACACGATGTTGCTGCATAGAAAATTGCCACTGAAGGTCGTGCTGCTGCTGCTCAGCATGAATTAATTGCATGCGCCAATGTAACCCCACTCGATCTCTCTTTGCCCTCGAGACGAACCAATATCCATTTAACACAATAAAGAAACCTCAATACGTACGACAGAACACTGAACACTGTGAGTGGCATGAGGAAGATTTCAGTGAATGCCACAAGGCGAAGGATGTTCCTGCCTTGGTGGTCCAGCAGATTTACCAGCCAGGTGCCAAGAAGACCAGAACGGCCACCCATCTTCTGCATGGACAATGTGAAGCATTGACAATGCATATATAATGTGGGACACTAAAGACAAAACAATTTTTCTCGTGCACTATCATCACAAGATAAATAATGCTGCACTCCACAAAGACACATCAATATACACGACGCACAATCTACCTATCTTAACAAAGAGTGCAATACATTTGTCTTAATGAGTAACCAACAACTCGCTTGAGATGGGTTAAAAAGATTGTGAAAAGATCTCTCCAAGAGTGACAACACTGGAACCGCTGGCAGCCATACGCAGTAGCTAGGTGACGTCAGACTAGCAGAATAGACCTGCATGGACGCTTTGCTTATCAAGAAATGCGGAACTACAGAGCACCTGCAAGTGTATGCAAGACTCATCGTCATCTTTGCCCTACATGATCTGTGTACCGCAAGAACGCTGCTTGGTACAACGTGAGCTGTATAGTCATGGGGACTGCATGCAGGGAAAGTGAAATGGTGCCTCCAATGCTATTAGATCAACCCAGACGACGAAAGAAATCAAAAGTGTCTTACTTAATAGAAGGCTGTAATACTGCATATACACTTCATTCAAAATTTTTGGAAAACTTTTCACATTTTTTCACTACCCCTTTATTTGACACTTGATATTCAGGTGTCATTCTAGAGGGAACGTCCACAATGAAAATTTGACCAGCAATGTCTCTTTTAGCAACGGGACTACAATGGCAAATCTAATACCAATAGTTCACAAAATGTTTATTGATTTGAAGCAGTCTAAAGCGACTTTCTTTCACTTTAGTGTCCCTTTGATTAAGAGTACTTACGTCCAGCAAGGTCAGTGAAAAGCTTGCAGAGTGAAGCAGAGAGAAGAGAAACACAGGCAGCAGCACCACTGTAGCGATAAGTCAAGGATCCAACAATAATCTCAAAAACTTGAGCATGTGTCACAAATTACTGGTGTCAAATGAAAAACGGCGGCAAGCATTCGCAGTGGTATAGCGCTTGCCTTCCAGTTATTACAAGGAACAGGCAGGCACATTTAGTTTGGCAGCATTGCGAGCATTTACTCGCCTGTGCACAATATTAACTGGAGTGCGCGTGCTATATCAATGTGAATGGCTGCCACTGTAGCAGTTTGTGTTTTACCCGACACCAATCGTACATAAAGGGCAAGAAGGGCATGGCTATGCAAGCCAACTGCTAAGAATACAATATACTGAAAACTGAAAGAGATGGTTAGGTAAGTGGTCACACCAAACATATTTTTCGAAGCCTGTCCTCACCAGGCTCCATCGAAAACTTCGGCCACACGCTAGAATCTGCCGGGTCGGACGTCCCAGGAGCACCTTGCTGCAAGATTTCTCAGACTTGCCGACTACTAGGGAAGAATGAAGAAAGTGAAATGCTGCAACACCATATTGGTAGCAGGCGTGCTTCAGCACCAATCACCTCAGCAGCTTTTCTTCCCTGCCTTCTCCAATACCATAACTTTAGCTTGTGATTGATTGATTGATATGTGGGGTTTAACGTCCCAAAACCACCATATGATTATAAGAGACGCCGTAGTGGAGGGCTCCGAAAATTTCGACCACCTGGGGTTCTTTAACGTGCATAACTGCTCTTACTATTGTCACTATGTGACACACTCCCAGGGGGTGAGATAGTGCATTTCTGTACAGAAATTTTTCCAAGGTCCCATGCCATAAGTGACCACACAGGCAGTGCGTTTTAGCCGGGCACTCATGCCATGCAACTGACTATCTCACTGGCAGTTAGACTATCGAAGAGAAAGGCGTACACTGTCGTTCTTTAAGAAAGAGAACACGTGAACACGTGGCCTGCGCTCTGCGGCGGCTGCCTACAGCACCATCAGCCGACAAATGAAGAAAGCACGCTTGCTTTTCGAGTCATCTATGACCAAGCAAGATAACGAGTTATGGCCGGTAGACAAGCGTACTAGATTACTTTGATCGCTCGCGCGGCGAGCCATATCAGGTGATTACTGCATCTTGCACTGTGGTCGCGAACAACGTTTGATGTGCTGGCATTGGACTATGCACTGCAGGCGTGAGCAGAAAGAGAGCGCAATCTAGCAGCGCTTGTCTACCGGCCATAACTCATTATTTTATTTCGGCAACAGATGACGCTGAAAGTGAACGTGTTTCCTTTTGCTGTCGGTTGAAGGTGCTGTAGGCAGCCGCCGCAGAGCGCAGGCCACGCGTTCCCTTCCATAGAGGACGACAGTGTGCATCAACTTCTACTGTAAACTTCTACCTATTCTCTGCCGTGCGACTACTTGGTACCTTGGAGACAAAATCTCCACCATGTGATGACCTACCATGTCATGCTATAGTTGCCAGTATGCGGTACCAGAACCTGGCAAGAAACCTTTCAATACTGTTCACCAAGCTGTACCATACAGCTTTAATACACATTGAAATATGATGGTAAAGTGAAGCAGAGAACATTTGAAGAAGACAAAACACGAACAGAGCATGGCTGGGCTATGTCCATCTTTAACATTCTCTTTAAAAAAAAATTAATTCTGTAATAGTGTCATAAGCAGCAGATATCGACTGATTTTCTGGGCAAGTGGTCGGTAACGCCGGTGCCTCACTGATCATGCCTCTGGCAGACAAAGCTGCATACACAGGGGGCATGGTCAAAAGCTGCATACAGCGTCTCGTTTAAAATTCTGTGGCAATATATTGCAAGACCATAATACACACAAATGTACACACATAGATGTTAAGCCTTAATGCTGTCATTACTACCTAAGATATAAATCATATAGGACTTTAGTTTTCAGACCTGCTCATTCTAACATTGGAAAGTCATACATGTAAAGCAGTATGTACGGTCACTTTTTCTAGTTTCACGGAATGCCACTCACGCATATGATAAATCTGGAAGAGTCAAAGCAAGCTGCTTGTAGAGGGCACTGCCAGTGTTCCTTGTAGCATGTGGCCACAGGGAGGCACTGCTGTCCACCGAGTGTATATATGGGATATGGGGAGAGGGAATAAAGTTCGTTTGGTTTCCGCTTGCCAGGAGTCCACCTTGCTTCTCGGTTCCCGGGCTAAACACTGCTAGCATCGGGTGTTTAACTAGAATGAGCCTTGTGCCAATCAGGCGACGATGCAGCCTATTTAACCACGATAGCATCTACAAACCATTATATCTGGTTTTCTTTAACCTACACTACGACCATGCCAGTTTTTGACCTGTGCTATGCCTGTGAGACTCAGTTATGCCGGTTGCTCCAGAACGCTGGCGTGCCGCGTAGTTTCGAACACCTTTTTGTTTCAAGGAACACAAACCATTCCAAGGATACACGTCATGGGCTGGGCGAACAAGAAGATGAGGGAGTAGAAAAGGTAGTGGCAGCTGTCCTCGATCAGGAGTTGGCTCAAGAACATTCGAGAGAGCTGAATGCTCGGCATGCGCTGGTGTAACCGAAGCGCACTCGTGGCAGCACTGCTTATCAAAGCTCGCTGGTAGCAGGTGTAGGAGTTAGCACTAGAACGGGGAAAAAAAAAGAAAGTATACGATGCTGTCGATTAAAACGCTGTTAAGCTGGATTCACCGCTAAATGTAGGGCGCAGTAAGGCGCGTGAAGGCATACTTACTCGAGCAGTGGAATGATGTAGAGGATTGTGAACACCACCGAACACATGCGGGTGAACCACAGCAAGCTTTCGATCTTGTGGATGGACATGTGGTTCTGTAACGAAGTTTGCAGGCGCGGGATCACTCGCAAATGCAACGAGGGCTCGTGTGCTAGTAACGGAGCCGTCATCAGCAGAGGTCATACTCACAATGACTTCTGAAAACCCGCGTGGTGTAGCGGAGGTCGGACCTTCCCTGTTTTCGTCGCCCATTTTGCCGCAGGTAAGTAGGTCTGGAGAGTGGACGCTGGTCCGCAAGATTCGATTTCCCGTACGAACCTGCAGCGGTTAAGTGCACTCTGCGAGGAAAAACGAGCGCCTCAACAATTCCGTGCGTTGACGTTTCCACTTATTTTCAGTCTCAACAGGCGTAGCAAAGGGAAATAACAAACGTACTACGTGAGCTATCAACAGTTTAGGCTGAACGCGGCCGGTAAGAAACCTCGACGCTATACTATAAGTGGTAAGCAACGGGTGCCACGGCATGGACGTACGTACCAAGAACACAACTTTCTGGAAACTCGGCGTTTCAGAGAGGGCCACACATTTCTGAGCTGGAGGGGAGAATTCACTCGCTTTATCACAAATATCCTCCTGCAGCTTGCAGAGAACACAGCTGAAAATGCTGGAAATTCGATTCAGTGTAGCCAGACTGCCTGCTTATCATCCACCAGTTCCCGCGGATTCTGGAAAACGACAAAAACGCATTGTGCATGCGATGCACGCGCTGTTTCGCTATCTCGAGTCTTTTTACTGACGCGATATTGTGGAAGAGCGCGTTTCGTAGAAATTTCCGTGGCGTTGGCGCCTTTGGCTGTGAGCGGAAAAATGCCGCCGCCTTCCCAAAGGTAATCGTGAGGAAATGCAAATGCAATGCGTAGCACTGATAACGGCGTTTCGCACGCGAGAACCCAGCGTTAGAAGAATAATGTTTTCTTTAAAGACGGTAGTCTTTCTGGGGTGTCTGTACATTTGTCTGTTTGTCTGCGCTAACGATATTTTAAACGTATTTAAGTCATTACCCTGTGCCCAAGTTCCAATAATTAGTCAAACGGCCAACCCCATCCGCAGCACCCATCAATACTGCTTAAGTTTCAGCATTCATACTAGTAAGATTGTCAATTAAAAAGCAATTATTGTGCATATCTGAGGCACCAAAACAACACGTTGATATTTTCCATGTGTAGCTTCATACAATAGAGAAGGCACACATAAGACCGTAGCGTTTATCACTCTGCGCCGACAGTGCAACGCGATGCTCAAGAAGGCAAGTGTTTCCAACGCTTTGCTAAGATAACACGGTGATGGCACCTGTCCATCGCATTGCGTTCTACACCTTATCACCTCCAAAACAGGCACGCATCTTTCTCCGTGGGCGCGCACGCCTTCCTTCATTTTCGAAGATAGCTGCCAGATAGCGCTCGTGTCTAATGTGCCTCGATGCGCTCGTTCGCCTTCACTGCACTGATCGAGACTCTTTAGCACAGTGCTTCCAGAATACAATTCACCAATTTCCTCGCGCAGAACATCAAATAAATGTTTTGTTCACTGTCTCCACACGCAAGACTATCGTCTTTCGATGACATTTTCAGTGAAACATGAAGATACGGGGTCAATTTTGTTTTCTTACATCGTGCAGCCAATAATGCCGTTCACCGCACGGGGCGTTTTTCTGTCGCGAGAAATGCGATATGCTTTTGCACTGGTTAAAAGATACTATCAAGTGAACAAAACAAACAGCGTTCTCGGCTCGGCGTTGGCGTTTCACAGCGGCGTCTCGAGCACACGTTTGCGGATGTTCTTAAGAGGCACCCAGCCAGCGAACGGTCGAGAGAGCGGACGGGAAAGTGGGGTGCATGGAGGAGAGAGAGCGAATGGCGAGAGAAGGTGTTGGTGGCAGTGGTTAGAAGAAAAAGAAGACGCCTAATTTCTGCAGGCCCGGTTGGGAGCACGGCGAAGTGCCTGGAGAGAAGGAGCAGCGAAGCACTGCCCCTACCCTCTTCTACACTCTCTCGCATCACACGCTCCGACTGCTAGGGGCGAGGATAAGCGCGCGCTCCCACAGCTGTTGCTATGGCAGAGGATAGATAACACCTGCCGACGCGCGGACAACGCTGCATGCCTGACATAGCGCGACTAAGCAATGCATTCGCATTTAAAAACAGCGTTGTATGCGAGTGCAATGCGAGGCAGGTGCACACTGAAAGAAGAGCGTCCACGCTTCGGCTTTTCTTGCGGCATCGCGCGGCCTCCGAAACACATGTCTGGCATTAAATTTTGGGAACAAAAATATTTTCAGAAATCTCCAGGTCGGTTAGGCATCTTGTCCTCGAGAGAGCTTTTATTCCACCACCCCAGGATGGAAGCCTTTGTGATAGGTGTTCTCGTTTAAATTTTTTTTGCAGCCAGTACAAGGCATTCATATTATATTGTTCGAAACTCTAGTCAAGAGTGGCCGTTTAGCGCAGTCAAAAAGAAGAAAAAGGTGGGTGTTTAACACAGTATGTGAGACACTCGGTATTATTATTTATTTATTTTTATTTTTAATTAGGTTTTTATGTAAGTTATTATCTAATACTAATAAAAACTTATAGTTAGTTCATTTCCTTGATCAACAAAATTTCGTTCAAAAATTTGTAACGTTTTCATTTTATGACCTCCATTACTCTAATATTTCATAAGATTTTATAAGGCCACTCAATTATTGGCCAATCCTCCCCCACAGAGGGCATGAGCCACAAGAGTAGGTCAACAATGAAAATGGCAGATCCCACGTACACTGGGAATCGATGATATGCGAAGCAAGAATGAGGAAGGGTGATAGGTCACTTTAAAACCAGGTAAATTATGCCATACATGACTTCCATGTCATGATTATCATCTTTATACATCTCATTTACCTTCGTCATCTATTAACGTCACCTGATACCAACTTTGGTATATGCGGAGCTAGCGAAACGGCCGCGAACGTGTTATGAGCGTAGCATGTAGTCATCTTTTTACATAAATTTATAGCATGATTATCATTTTTGAACGTGTCATATACATCCCTCGTCCATTCACGTCACGTAATACCAAATTTGGTATATGTGGAACTAGTGAAACAGGCGCGAGAACCCGCCGTGGTGGTCTAGTGGCTAAGGTACTCGGCTGCTGACCCGCAGGGCGCGGGATCGAATCCCGGCTGCGGCGGCTGCATTTCCGATGGAGGCGGAAATGCTGTAGGCCCGTGTGCTCAGATTTGAGTGCACGTTAAAGAACCCCAGGTGGTCGAAATTTCCGGAGCCCTCCACTACGGCATCTCTCATAATCATATGGTGATTTTGGGACGTTAAACGCCACATATCAATCAATCAATCAGTCAATCAATCAGGCGCGAGAACGCTACGTAGTCATGTTTTACATGAAACGCATATTATGATTATCAGGTTTGGACGTGTCATTTACCTTCGTCGTCTATTCACTTCCCGTGATACCAAACTTGGTACATGTGGAGCTAGCGCAACGGTGGCGAGCGCATTATGAAAGGCCCAATTTACTCCGACGCAACGTTGACGCACGGGTAGGCTGGGAGCGGTGACGCCATGCTAGCAAAACGCGAGCACTCTGTAGTGACGCCAGGCGCGACCAGCGTCCGTCGGCGCGGCCCGGTGTTAACCGGCCCAAAATGTGACATGCTGCATTTCGCGCAGACGATGCCCCGCGTCTGACTCTCTTCGTGACAGAGGGACGCCGTGTGCGCTCAAACGCGCATGCGTCAAAGCAAGGCAGCGCGGCGCGCGCCTGCGAGTATACGGCATGCAGATCCACAATGAAGGTCAGCGGGCAGATCCACTGATCTCTACTAGGGGCATATCGTCGCCTCCATGGCGTGGAATCGACAGCGTGACGCGATAAAACGAACACCGGCTCGCACGCGCGCCGGCTCACGTCGAAGTGTATTTGCACCTTGAGTGTGGCGTGTATTAATGTTCTTACATGAAACGCATCTCACGAGTATCATGTTTGCACCAGTCGTATGCCTTCGTTATCCATTCCCGTCCGGTAATACCAAATTTCGGTATAGGCACCCGGCAATGCAGTTTACGAGATCTGATGGTATAGCGCCAGAACACACAGCCTAGCGGGTAGGCGCAGCAAAACCGAGTCTTCCAATGCGTAGCCTAGCGAGCAGACGCAGCAAAACCGAACTTGCACGTGCATACCATTTTCTTTTTTAGTTGTGAGCAAGCGGTCACGGCTGATGATGTAAGCGCCCAGGAAGCGTTCTTTGCAAACGTGCCAAAAAGGGAAATGACACTTCAGCGTGTCACTGTGTTCAGCGAGCATTCCATTTTCTTAGTATCCCTGGCGGTGGGTACCAACAATGCTGAAGCAGCCCAAGAGCTTCGTTGCGCCCTCTGGTTCACTGTTGGGTGCCTATATCTGAAGGTAGCGAAACGGCCGCGAGGGCATCATGAGTGTGGGACCTAGTCGTGTTGTTATATTGCCACATTGAATATGCAGCACCAAGAGAACAACGAAGAACACGCGCAGCGAGAGAAGAAGACGAGGTTCTCTTCCGATCAGTTTGCCAGCAACTGCCACAGGGATGTACGCTCCGCTGTGTTTGATTACATCAACGCAACTAAAAGATTACCATGCTAGTGAACCCCTACCTTTTCAGATCTTTAGTTTATAATTCGTAGTTATGTCTTTCAAAAACAAGAGATGGTTTGACCGCTAGCTCAGCAAACATTTTTATTTTTGGTAGTATTATTTTAAGCTACTTTTTCAGATTGGCTTCATTTTCATTTTAGTTTCATTTAAGTATCCTGCCGCCCGGTTCTTGGCCCATCCCCCTCTGTGGGTAAGCGCCATTCATCAGAGGTCATCAGCATCAGCATCAGTTTGCCAGTGTTCTGGTACAATTAAAGTGAGTTTCCTGTATTCGACTGCTGCTGTTTCTGCATTGTGACACTGGTGGAGGTGCTGGGTACATGTTCGGGACGCCTGACAACAGCCCCGCATCTAGTCCAGAAAGACTTCCGCGCATCGACACCCAGGCCTCAGCCCGGAGTTTGGTCCATTGCCGGAAAGCGTGACTGTGCCAGAAAGCATGACGGTGCCTGGAAGCACTGGCCCCAACATGCCCAGCCTAAGCACGACACAGGTGACTGTTTTGAACCCTCGACTTCCGGTTGACTTCCACGGAAAAGCATATGAGGATGCACATGACTGGCTCGAGGAATTCGAGCACACAGCGAATGTTAGCGGGTGGAACACCACACAAAAATTGGGCGACGTATATTTTCCGCTTCAAGACGGAGCCCGATTGTGGTTCACGAATCGCGTGTGGTCGTCCTGGGACGAGTTCCGGCAGAAGTTCCTCGACACGTTCGCGAGCACTGAAAGACGAGAAATCGCACAGCGTCTCCTCGAGTCACAGATTCAGAAACCAAATGAATCCGTTATGATGTTTGTTGAGGACATAGTGCGGCTATTTCGTCGAGCAGATCCTAATATGCCCGAAGCCAAAAAGGTTAGCCACCTCATGCGGGGCGTTAAGGAGCAGCTCTTCGCTGGTCTCGTACGAAACCCACCTACAAGTGTGGAGGAATTCTCCAAGGAGGCGACATCTATCAAACGCGCACTGCATCTACGTTATCGCCAGTATGACCGCCCAACCCACAGTGCACCGATCAGCGTGGCAGCCACGACCACAGCAACAACACCCGACGAAGGTTCTTTGCGCCAACTAATACGAGAAATCGTACAAGAAGAGGTCAAGAAGTTCGTCGCCAAACCGAATGACTGCGCGATTGCCTCAGTAACGGAAGTTGTACGCCAGGAGATCAGGCAAGCGCTCTCGCTTCCTGAGCTGAACACGAGCACTCCCAGGGCAAGCTATGCAGACGTAGTCCGCCGACAGCCAGCGAACGTGCCGACACCACATCAGTACCACCAGCAACACCCGCCGACGGCGTCATGGTACTACAGAGAAACTTCGACGCCGAGGCGGCCACCACTTCGCAAAACTGACATCTGGCATACCCCTGATCATAGGCCCCTGTGCTTTCACTGTGGGGAAGCAGGCCACATCGTTCGGTATTGCCCGTATCGCGTCGCAGGGTACCAAGGGTTTCCTTCCACTGTTCCTCGGCGCCATTTAAACGGAACACCTGACGTCGACACGAGTGTCATGACCCCGCGGGATGTTCCTCCTGGGTTTTGGTCACGCTCACCCTCTCCTGGGCGTTATTCTCCATCCTCTAGACGGAGCACCACTGACATGCCAAGAGGGAGATCTCCTAGTCCACGCCGGGGAAACTAAAAGCAGCGACCTCAGGGGGGAAGGTTGCGAATCGTAGAAGTGCTGAAAATCCCCCAATACTGCCGAGCGAAGAGAGACACATTTTCAATGAATCGACGAAAGATTGGGTTGTTACTGCCGAAGTGGCAATTACGATTGACGGACATGACGTCATGGCATTGGTCGACACTGGCGCGGACTTTTCAATAATGAGTGAGAGTCTGGCAGACACGCTCAGGAAGGTTAGAATGGAATGGACAGGACCGCAGATTAGAGGAGCTGGAGGGCAGCTACTCACACCTACCGGAAAGTGCACCACAAGAATGAAGATAGGGGATGCATCTTTCGTCGCCACTTTTGTTATTCTTTCTGAGTGTTGCAAACAGGCAATCTTGGGGACGGATTTCTTGCGTGAATATGGTGCCATCATCAATATTCCGGATGGTGTACTGACCTTTTCAGCGGATCAAAGCGCAGTGCTACACCGAAAATCCCTGCGAGTCATTGACGATGTGACCGTACCTCCGTTATCGTGCCACCTTGTTTCAGTCACGTGCAGCGAGCAGAATACTGGAGAAGGAATCATTGAACAAGTATTGACGCTTCTGCCCTCTCGCGGTGTTGCAATTGCCAGAAGTATCGTCAATGTTGTGTGCGGTGAAGCAGAGGTTCTGTTGACGAATTTTACCAACGAGCGACGACACATTACCGAATGCACTACAGTTGCCTACTTCGACGAGATCACCGAAATCCGCGAGTGCTGTGTAGTACAACAGGACGAGCCGCAAGCCACGTCAGCCCCACCACCTATTGACGTAAGCACGGATTTGTCCCCAGTGCAGAGACAGCGTCTAGTAGATCTTCTTCACCAGTTCAAAGACTGTTTTTCATCGACCTCGAGGGTCAATCAAACGCCACTGACGAAGCATCAGATAATAACGGAGGAGACGGCAAGGCCAATACCACAGAACCCATACCACGTAGCACCGAAAGAGCGTGAAGCAATGCAGAAACAAGTGAAGAAAATGCTCGATGATGATGTCATCCAGCCGTCAAGAAGTCCTTGGGCATCACCGGTAGTGCTGGTTAAAAAGAAAGACGGAAGCTTGCGATTTTGTGTCAACTACCGCAAGCTGAACCGTGTGACAAATAAAGACGTATACCCATTACCGCGCACCAATGATCACTCGACAGGCTGAGATATGCACGCTACTTTTCGTCAATGGACCTCAAATGTGGGTATTGGCAAATTGATGTCGACGAGCGAGATAGAGAAAAAACGGCTTTTGTAACGCCTGACGGGCTTTATGAATTTAAAGTCTTGCCATTCAGATTGTGCTCAGCCCCCGCAACATTTCAGAGACTGATGGATACCGTTCTGTCAGGCCTTAAGTGGCAGACATGTCTGGTCTATCTGGACGACATCATTGTTTTTTCAAAAACATTTGAGGAACACCTGAGCAGGCTGCTATCGGTATTCAGGGCAATAAGGTCTGCCGGCCTGACACTGAAACCCGAGAAGTGTCATTTCGGTTTCAAAGAGCTCCGATTTTTAGGCCATGTGGTGAGCCATGAAGGTGTTCGACCTGATCCCGATAAGATTGCGGCCGTCGGAAAATTTCCGGTGCCAAAAGACAAGAAAGCAGTCAGGCGTTTCCTTGGCTTATGCGCATACTACCGAAGGTTTATTGCCAATTTCTCCCACATAGCCTCGCCGTTAACACGACTCACAAGAGAAGACGTTTCGTTCACATGGGCGACGATCAACAGGTGGCATTTGACGATCTCCGACAACGCCTGCAGACTCCGCCTGTGCTTGCTCACTTTGATGAGGATGCTCCTACCATGGTCCACACAGATGCCAGCAACGTGGGTTTAGGCGCTGTACTCGTCCAGTGGCAAAACTCAGCCGAGTGTGTGATCGCATATGCTAGTAGGACGCTTTCCCGCGCCGAGTCCAACTACTCCACAACGGAAAAAGAGTGTCTTGCTGTCGTATGGGCGGTTATGAAGTTTCGTCCGTACCTATATGGTCGTTCCTTCCACGTAGTAAGCGACCATCATTCCCTTTGCTGGCTGACCAACTTGAAAGACCCGTCTGGTCGGCTAGCACGGTGGAGCTTACGCCTTGAAGAGTTTGATATGACGGTCGTGTATAAGTCCGGACGGCAGCACGCCGACGCCGATTGCTTATTAAGGTCACCGATAAAGCGCCACGATGACACAGAAGATGACAGCATGGCGTTTGTAGGAGTCGTCGACACCACTACGATTTCGTGCAAGCAGAAAGAAGACAGTGAGTTGCTTCCCCTTATTGAATTTTTGAATGGCCGGACAACAACCGTCCCTAGAAGATTTGCAAGGAGCATCCCGTCATTCTGCTTACGTAGTGGTCTTCTCTATAAGAAGAACTTTTCTTCCACAGGAAGCACCCACCTACTTGTCGTTCCGACGTCACTCCGTGAGGAGATACTTTGTGCTTGTCACGATGAGCCAACGTCTGGTCATCTTGGATACACACGCACATTGGCCAGAATCCAACAGAAATACTACTGGCCAAGACTTCCAGCTATTGTGAAGCATTACATGCGCACGTGCCTCGATTTCCAACGACGAAAATCGCCACCGTTAAAACCAGCTGGACTATTACAACCAATTCAAGTGCCCACAGTACATTTTGCCCAAATTGGAATGGATCTCCTTGGACCATATCCGACTTCCCATGCTGGCAACAAGTGGGTAATAGCCGCCACTGATTATCTTACGCGCTACGCGGAAACAAAGGCTTTGTCAAGTGGCACCGCCGTTGAAACCGCACGATTCTTTGTGGAAAATATCGTCCTGAGGCACGGTGCTCCGACAATCATAATAACAGATCGAGGTGCCGCTTTCACGGCCACGCTCCTGAAGACAGTGCTTGAGCTCAGTGGAACAGCCCATCGGAAAACCACTTCCTATTATCCACAAACCAACGGCTTAACAGAACGCCTCAACAATACTATTGCCGACATGTTGAGTATGTACGTTGACGTGGATCACAAGAACTAGGACGACATTCTACCGTAGATCACGTTCGCCTATAATACAGCGTAGCAAAAAACTACACGAAGAACGCCGTTCAGTCTCCTTCATGGCCGTGAAGTGACGACGATGCTTGACGCCATGTTACTGCACGACTGCAATGACATCGATTTGGACGCTGTATCTTTTGCCCAACGAGCAGAAGAAGCGAGGCAGCTTGCGCGTGTCCGAGTCACCCAGCAGCAAAATTACGACGCCCAACGTTATAATCTGTGACACCGACATGTCGTCTATCGGGCCGGCGACAAAGTCGGGGTATGGAGTCCTATATCCGCCGCCGGGGACTGTCTGAAAAATTGCCGAAGAAGTATTTTGGCCCCTACACAGTTTTACAACGCCTGAGCGACGTTAATTACGTGGTCGTTCCTGACAGCCCCTCGACAACTCGCCAGCAAAAACCAGAAATCGTGCACGTTGTGCAAATGAAGCCCTACTTTTCGGACTGATTTACACCATACATCTACTACACCGTCTTTTGTAGAAGAGCATCGGGACGCTGCTCTCTGGAGGGGGGCAAATGCCACATTGAATATGCAGCACCAAGAGAACAACGAAGAACACGCGCAGCGAGAGAAGAAGACGAGGTTCTCTTCCGATCAGTTTGCTTGACTGGTCCTTTTCAGTGAGACTGCCTGATTTTACTCCAGTTTTTGAAGCGGAGCTCGTGGCGATTATTTTAGCTCTTCGAAAACTTCCATCAAATCAAAACAACGCAGTCATAATGACGGATTCTCTTTCAGTTTGTGCAGCTCTGACAGCTTCAGAGAACTCTCGAATTGATGATGATGATGTGTGGTGTTTTATGGCGCAAGGGCCAATTGATGGCCAAAGAGCGCCATTTCAATGAGTATAGAGATGCGGACAATGATATGTTGCGTGGCTGTATAGGGGCCTTAAAATTGCTCGCGATAATGCGGGTAAAAACATAAGTATTAAAGACATGACAGTGGCGTGATATGCATATTAAAAAGGGTGACAAAGGTTTTGATAATAAAAACATGTAAAAATATTTGGCACTAGCACACTTGTCTCATCAGCGCCCTTGTGTCCAAGGGCTGCGAGGCAAGTGCTTTTAAATGTAATCACAGCAGCAGCGACCTCTCTTGAGAGGTCACGCTACGCAATGCCTGGGTATAATACATGGTAAAAATTAACATCTCTTAAAAAAGCTAACAATGATTTATGGGTGAAAAGTGGTTCCCTACCGACAAACATTGCAGGGTGTAAAGGTATATGTTGTCGGTAGGGTAATGGGAAGTGTTGTCTTCTTAGAGTGTCTAAATTTTTACATTGTATTAAAACGTGAAGAACTGTTAAAACCTCACCACATTTATCACACAATGGTGGATCACCACCGGATAAAAGATGTGTGTGTGTCGTGTATGTGTGCCCTATCCTGAGTCTTGTTAGTGTTACCTCTGTTAGACGTGATTTTGATACTGGTGGCCAATGGCCAAGGTGTGGCTTGATAACGTGTAGTTTGTTTTGTGTGTGTGTATCCCACTTGCTCTGCCAGTAGTCCCTGAGGTTTAGTTTGAGAGACGGCTTAAGATCAAGGGCCGGGATTGATATGGATGTAATGGCGGTGCTCTTATGGACGGATGCAGCGAGCTGATCCGCCCTCACGTTGCCTTGGATCTCACGGTGCCCTGGCACCCAGCACACTACAACATGTTGTTTGTGTGTGTAGAGTGTGCACAAAATGGAGTAAAGTGAGACAAGGACTGGGTTTTTTTGTTTTTTAAGACTGTGCAGAGCCGTTACCACACTGAGGGAGTCTGTATAAATTACTGCTTTTTGTATTTGTAATTGTTTGATGTGTTTAGCTGCCACCAGTATCGCGTAAGCTTCCGCTGTGAATATACTTGTGCGTGGATGTAGAGGGCCAGCATCCGAAAAGGATGGGCCGACAGCAGCGTAGGACACAGAGGAGTTAGTCTTGGAGGCATCTGTGAAGAACTCAGGACATGTGTATTTGTGTTGAAGTTCGAGAAAGTATGTTCGGATATGGGCAATAGGTGCATGTTTTGTAACCTCTAGGAAAGACACATCGCAGTCTATAGTCTGCCACTGCCACGGTGGCGGGTATGCTACAGGAGCCATTAAACTATGTTCAAGTGACACTTCAGTTTCTTCAGCTAGACACTTCAGGCGAATTGAGAAGGGCTGCCTCATCGAAGGCCTGTTTTGAAACAGTGTTGAGCTCGACAAATCATTAATTGTAGAGTATGAGGGGTGCTTCTTGTCTGCTTTCACTTTAAGGAAATAAACAAAGGACATGTAAGTTCTCTGCAGATGAAGCGACCACTCATTTGACTCAACATAAAGGCTTTCTACGGGGCTGGTGCGAAAAGCACCCGTAGAAAGGCGGATGCCCAAATGGTGCACGGGGTCAAGCATCTTCAAGGCACTTTGAGTGGCAGACTGATAGACAACGGCCCCATAATCTAAGCGCGTACGAATAAGGCTTCTATAGAGGTTCATGAGGCATTGCCTATCACTACCCCACGTAGTACGTGACAACACTTTTATAACATTCATGGCTTTTAAACATTTTGTTTTTAAATACTTGATGTGCGATACGAAGGTCAACTTGTTGTCCAAGATTAAGCCTAAGAATTTATGCTCGGCTTTGACGGACAGACGTTGCCCGTTCAGCCGAATGTCAGGTTCAGAGTGCATGCCTCTCTTTCGAGAGAACAGGACACACGTGCTTTTTTGTGCGTTAAGTCGAAATCCGTTTTCGTCTGCCCATTTGGAGACCTTATTTAAACCCATCTGAACCTGCCGCTCACACATGGCTAAGTTGCATGACTTGAAGCCAAGCTGAACGTCGTCGACATATGTACAATAGAACATCATGCGGGGAATGGACAAGTGCAAAGAATTCATTTTGATGATAAAAAGTGTGCAACTAAGCACACCACCTTGTGGCACGCCTGTTTCCTGGACAAATGTTTGGGAGAGCACACTGCCTAGACGGACACGGAATGTCCGGTTTGACAGGTAACTTTCGATTATATGAAACATTCTTCCGCGCACACCAAGGTGGGACAGGTCTCTTAGAATTCCGAAACGCCATGTTGTATCATACGCCTTTTCGATATCGAGGAACACAGAGAGAAAATATTGTCTATGGACGAAGGCGTCTCTTATCTGTGCCTCGATACGAACGAGGTGGTCTGTGGTGGATCTACTTTCTCGAAACCCGCACTGAAATGGGTCGAGCAAATTGTTTGTTTCAAGAATATGTAGAAGTCGGCAGTTTATCATTTTTTCGAATACTTTGGACAAGCAGCTTGTAAGTGCAATAGGCCTATAACTTGAAGCTAAAGAAGGGTCCTTGCCCTCTTTCAAAATGGGAATAATAATCGCCTCTTTCCAGGAGGTAGGGATAGTGCCAGAAAACCAGATAGCATTGTATAAACAAAGTAAGGTTTTTCGTGTTTCGGCTGGTAGGTTTTTAACATTTCATACACCACACGGTCAGAACCTGGGGCAGAAGTACTGCAGGAGTTTAGAGATGTTCGGAGCTCAGCTAGGCTGAAAGCTTGGTTATATGCCTCGTATCTAGTGGATTTGTGTTCTAGTTTCTGCTTTTCTATTCTTGTTCTGTATTTTTGGAAAGTGTCAGTATAGTGGGACGAGCTGGATACCCGTTCAAAGTGTGCACCGAGGAAGTTTGCCTGATCTTCCAAGGTATCACCCTGAGTGTTTACGAGTGGAAGTGTGTGTACTTGTTTTCCTGCTATCCTACCAACCATGTTCCAGACTTTAGCCTCCTGTGTGTATGAAGTGATCCCTGACAAAAACTTCTGCCAGCTTTCTCTTCTGGCCTGCCGACGCGTTCTCCTGCCTTGAGACTTTATTTTCTTAAAGCTCGCAAGGTTTTCCGCTGTCGGCGAGTTGCGCAGCAACCTCCATGCCCGGTTCTGTTCCTTTCGCGCATTACGACACTCTGTGTTCCACCATGGGACGTGTCGCTTGCCGGGCTGTCCAGATGTTTGTGGGATGCATTTGGCTGCTGTGTTAATAAGGAGAGCTGTGAAGTACTGCACAGCTTCATCTATGCTTAGCGTACATATGTCAGTCCAAGATAAGTGAGCTTTGTTATGGAACTGTTCCCAGTCGGCTTTGTGTATAAGCCATTTGGGAACTCGTGGAGGATATTCGTATGATGTTTGTGTACTCAAAACGACAGGAAAATGGTCGCTTCCGTAGGGATTATTTAGAACTTTCCATTGGAGTAATGGCACAAGTGATGGAGATGCGATGCTGAGATCTATGGAAGAGTAGGTTTTGTTGGCAAGGTTATAATATGTTGCCTGTTTCCTATTCAACAGACAGGCGCCGGAGGAAAAAAGGAACTGTTCAATAAGACGACCTCGTGCGTCGCAGCGAGAATCACCCCATAGACTGCTATGAGCATTCAGGTCACCAAGGACCAGATAAGGTTCGGGTAGTTGGTCTATTAAGGACTCGAATTCTCGTTTTCCAAGACGGTGTTGTGGGGGTATGTACAGAGAGCAGATGGTGACGAGCTTGTTGAAAAGAACTGCCCGAACAGCCACTGCCTCTAGTGTTGTTTGCAGTGGTAAATGTGCGCATGCTACTTTTTGATTAACAATAATGGCTACACCGCCTGATGATGCCGCAGCATCATCTCTGTCCTTTCGGAAGAGAACATACCGACGCAAAAAATTCGTGTTTTTAGATTTTAAATGAGTTTCCTGTACACACAGCACTTTCGGCGAATGTTTGCAAAAGAGCTCTTGAACATCATCGAGGTTTCTGAGGAGTCCTCTGACGTTCCAATGTATTATTTGTGTTGCCATATTGGAGGTAACGTAGTGCTGTGTGTAAGGAGCAATGGGTGTGTCTGCTTCTTAAGCTAAGCGTTAAGACTCAAAGAACAGGGCCGTCGCCGGGCCCCATTATTGGCTTTTTATTTCGTTTGGCGCGCTCCAGAGAGCTACGCCGATCTTTCTGCACCAGGGGTGCCGTGGTGTCCATTGCCTCCTCAGAGGCACTGGATGCCCGCATTTGCGAGCTGATGTTTTGGGCTTGGGACCTCGCCTGGTGAGACGAGGCCTTCATATCGGCCGACCCTGGGGTCTCCTTCACCTCGGGGGGCGAAACCTTCGGTCCTCTTGGGCTAGAGGTCGAAGGAACCTCCTTTGGTGCTGGGATACCCTGGCCGCCGCAAGAGCTTGCAGCGGCCTTGGTTGTCGCCGTGGGGAGGAGTGGCAGGGCAGCCTTGGCTGTTCCCACCGTGGGTGGGGGCATTGGCGACCGCCTGGGCACACTGTGCCTGGCATGGGCAGTTGCCGCAGGCCGTTGTAGTGCTGCCCCCTGTTGCACTACATCGGAAAACGATGGTTTGTTTGTGAAAAGCCCAGATACTTGTTGACGGGCTTCTCGGAAAGTAATGTTTTGAGTGATTTTGATTGTAACAATTTCTTTTTCCTTTTTCCATGTTGGACAGGTTCGAGAGTATGCGGGATGGGCACCATCGCAGTTTGCGCAGTGGGCCCCATCCTCCACCTTACACTCGTCCGTAGCGTGTCCTGTGGTGGCACACTTTCCGCAGGTGAGTTGGCCGCGGCAACTCTGAGAGCCGTGACCAAAACGCTGGCATTTGAAGCAACGTCGTGGGTTGGGAATGTAAGGTCTCACATTCAACTTCAAGTATCCTGTTTCGAGATGTTCAGGCAGGGTGCTGGTGCAAAATGTCACAATTATGTGTTTTGTTGGGATTTCCTTCTTATCACGCCTAATTTTGATTCTTTGCACTTGTGTCACCTGCTGGTCCTTCCAGCCCTCGAGGAGCTCACCTTCAGTCAGGTCAAGCAAGTCTTGGTCAGATACAACGCCTCGGGAAGTGTTGAGTGAGCGGTGTGGTGTAATTGAGATAGGTATGTTTCCAAACGATTCTAGTTTTGAGAGGTTTTCGTACTGGCTCTGACTTTTTACCTCGAGGAGGAGATCCCCACTGGCCATTCTTGTAGCCTGGTAACCTGGTCCAAGTGTAGTGGTGAGGCATTTGGAAACAACGAAAGGCGAAATAGTTCTGGCGTTCTTTTCAGCGGTTTCACAATGGATTACATGGTAGCGGGGAAAGGTTTCTTTCGGTTTGCTGAAATACTTGCAAAAGTCTTCGGTGCGCCCTCTCTTCGGGAGAGGACGATCATGCAATGGAGGGAGAGAAGAGAAAGCCATAAACTAAATGTGAGTTCGGCAGCCATGCCAGCCGCCCACCATGGAGCCCAACACGGGGACGTGACAAGTCCTAAATATATATGAGGCATGTCAACGTCAGCTGTACACAGCCGCTATAACCAAATGTATTGTGCCCAAGACAGAGCACATACACAAGGTTAACCCTTGCCGCCAGGAAAAATCGGAAGTAAATAGAAGAGAGAAGAAGACAGGATAGATTTAAAGACGAGAAAAGACTAAGATGTAGAGAGAGAGAGAGAAATAGGAAAAGGCGACTACCGATTTCCCCTGGGTGGGTCAGCCCAGGGGTGCCGTCTACGTGAAGCCGGGGCCAAAGGGGTGTGTTGCCTCTGCCGGGGGGCCTTAAAGGTCCAATCACCCAGCGTCAGCTCAACCCCCAGGATCCCCTTTTCCCCGGACACGGCAAAGCCACGCACGGCTAGGCGTGGGAGGGAGTAGAAACTCCCCCGTTAGCTCGGGTCCGTGGTGTCGCTACACACCAAACGCCTGCTTTAACAGGCGCCCCTGCGGGGAAACTCTCGAATTCTAAGCACATTCAAAACATTAGTACCCCCGCAGTTGAAACTCCTGAGGTTACTATGGGTTCCGGGACTTTGTGGATTAAGATTAAATGAATTGACCGATTCCTTAGCACGAGCCGCACTTGATGGGCCAGTTTTGTCCATACTGCCAGATGTTGAATATATCACGGCAATAAGATATCGAAAATCAGCAATCTCCACTGATACGATAGAAAAAGTAACTACACGGACAGACTATAACCACCTCATGTTTCCATGGCAACCCCACTGGAGCCAGTCCAGAAAGCTCGAAGTCTTAATTACTAAATTTCGATATCGTGTCCCCCCCCCCCCCCTAAACCTGTATCTACACAGAGCTGGTCAGACAACATCACCCCTCTGCACATTCTGCGCAGAAATGGAATCACTAGATCATTATTTTTGTGTATTGTCGCCGCTACGATATACTTCGAAAAAGGTTACTAGTTATGCCATTTCTGTAAATAGGCGTTAGATTAACGGCGGAAACGGCGCTAAGCTTTGGTGCCTCAGTTTTGGGACATTGCCACAGGGATGCTTTCAATGCCGTTTGCGAATATATTCAGGCAACCAAGCGTATACCTCTGTGATCTTCAATAAAAAAAATTATTTATTACTCCCCAGGGCAGAGTGAAGTAAACGCAGCTGAGTGGTAATCATAACGCATCAAATCTCAAAATTGTTCAACTTAATTTTTTTTTTCGTTTGCTCTTTTTATGTTTTTTTACATTAGTCTTATTATAATACCAATTCATTACACTTAGTTATAATGATCACAGAAAAACTGCACTGCACTTTCTTGGCCAATCCCCCTAATTGGGTATGAGCCATCATCCCAGGGAAACAAAACAAAACAAATCAGTTTGCCAGTGTTCTGGTACAATTAAAGTGAGTTTCCTGTATTCGACTGCTGCTGTTTCTGCATTGTGACAATATGACACGCATGACATGATCCTCGTGTTTGGACGTGTCATATGTCGTACGTTCGCGTCACGTAATTCCGAATGTGGTAGATGTGAAGCTAGCGAAACGGCTGCGAGCACGTCATGAGCGTGGCATGTATTCATGTTTTTACATGACACGCATCTCATGATTATCATGTTTGCACCAGTCACATACCTTCGTCCTCCATTCACGTCCCGTAATACCGAATTTGGTTCATGAGAAGCTAGCGAAACGGCCGCCAGCGCATCATGACCAGGGCATGTAGCCATGTTGTTACATGACACGCATGTCATGATTTCGATGTTAGTGTCTGTCGCTTGTCTTCGCCCTGCAGTCATGTGATACCATACCAGTTTTGCAACATCACGCGAATGAAACCACCGCAAGAGCAGCAAAACCATGACACGTAAGTCATAATATTTATCACATACATATCATGATTTTCATTTATGACTAGTCAGTTATGTTCGCAATACAGTAATGTTATATCATACCAAGTTTGGCATCGATACCATTATCCAAACGGCCAGGAAAGCTAAAAGTCATAGGCGGCTAGATAGATAGATAAATACTCTCAAAGTCGCCGAAGTTTGCCAAGAAATGCTTCGCATTTAAAAAGAACACTCGTCTACCGACGCAAACAGTTTTCAGACTCGTTCGCACTCGGGGACTCGTTCGCTGGATTCCGTGCCGACCGGTTGTGCTCTCGCGATCTCCGACGACAGCGCAGATCTGCTCGATTGGGTTGGTCCAACGCCACCTTATGCCGCCGGTCCCCTGCGACGACGACAGCGTAGCTCTGGCCGACTGGATTAGCCTTACCACAGAACACCTACCAGGCCTTACGCCATCTCCTGTCGCCGACAAGAGCTCCCGCCAGTGGTGCCCCGTCCTCGGGCTTCTGTAACCATGTCCTTCTTTCCTGTATTCTCCTTACTTCCGTCACTCCCTGTCCCACCGCCTAGCTCTCTCCTCCCTCTCTCTCTATCTCTCTACCTTCCTTCCTAATCCTATCCTTTTATTCCCTTCTCTACCCCCCTTCCTCATGAGCTACTGTTGAGGTGTCCTCCCCCTGATAGACAGTTACGGAGCTCACTTTTCTCTTCTTTCTTTTAAAATCACGTCTCCCCTTCCCCCATTTCTTCTCAGTCGCCGCGCTTTCTTCGTTTGTCGTGCATCGTATTGCAATATATGGGCATCATTTCGAAGTGACGCGCTTCCAAATTGAGTGCTGTTGATTTCATGAAATCTGCCTTATTGTGTTTTGTTTTTGGTGTCTTTTGCATGTTAGTTTGTTCTCGTCTCCTTTCCCAAATGCTGGGTAATAATCCAGAAATGACAGCTTATTTTGAAAAAATCAAAGAATAAGAACACCAGTTTTTTTTTTCTTGAATTTAATCTGTTAGAGCTCTGTGGAAAAAATAGTAATTCTGCAGGACTTGCATGAGAATCGGGACTTACTTCATTTAACCAATGCGTGAAACATTTCTTAGTGAACTTCGGCGACTTAGAGCGTATCTATCTATCTATCTATCTATCTATCTATCTATCTATCTATCTATCTATCTATCTATCTATCTATCTATCTATCTATCTATCTATCTATCTATCTATCTATCTATCTATCTATCTATATCTATCTATCTATCTATCTATCTATCTATCTATCTATCTATCTATCTATCTAGCTATCTATCTATCTATCTAGCTTATCTATCTATCTATCTATCTATCTATCTATCTATCTATCTATTATCTATTCTATCTATCTATCTATCTATCTATCTATCTATCTATCATATCTAGCTATCTATCTATATAGCCGCCAACGACTTTTAGCTCTCCTGGCCGTTTCGATAACGGTATGAATACCAAACTTGGCATAACATGACTATATGAAGAACATATTTGACTAGTCATAACATGAAAATCATGACATATATGTCATGAATGCCATGATTTACATTTCATGGTCGCCCTGCCGCAGTGGTCTAGTCACGGAGCAAGAAGTATCCGTGGGTCTAGTGGCTAAGGTACTCGGCTGCTGACTCGCAGGTCGCGGGATCGAATCCCGGCTGCGGCGGCTGCATTTCCGATGGCGGAAATGCAGCCGGAAATGTTGTAGGCCCGTGTGCTCAGATTTGGGTGCACGTCAAAGAACCCCAGGTGGTTGAAATTTCCGGAGTCCTCCACTACGGCATCTCTCATAACCATATGGTGGTTTTGGGACGTTAAACCCCACTTATCAATCAATACATTTCGTGGTCCTGCAGCTCCTTGCGGTGGTTTCGTTCACATGGCATTTTGCAAAACTAGTATGGTAGGACATGATTGCATGCCGAACACGAGCGACTGACCCTAACATGAAAATCATGACATGCGTGTCATGTAACAGCATGACTACATGCCAAGCTCATGATGCGCTCGCCGGCGTTTCGCTATAGCGTCACATATTTATTTATTTATTTATTATTTATTTATTTATTTATTATATTACCTCAACGGCCCCATTGAAGGGGTGTTACATGAGTTGGTAGACAGTTCCCAAACAGATGATTTGTTCGACGGCTTCTTTGAAATGGATGATGCTGGAGTGGAGCACGACGTCAGCAGGAAGATCGTTCCATTCTATTGATGTTTGCACAAAAAATGAAGAGTATGGGCAGTGGTATGCGCACGGGGTGGATGAACCGCTTTCGCATGGCTGATACGGTACGAAAGACGATGAGCTGGAACGACAACAACGTTTAGGTGCAATGTATGACAAAATTTATGATACAAACACAGTCTTGAAACTTTGCGGCGCGAAGCTAAGTTAACCATGTTAGCACGAGATTTTAGCTCGGTGACGCAACTGTGATAGGAGTAGTCCGAATAAATGAATCTTGCTGCGCGATTACGGATGGATTCAAGTGTTTTCATAAGGGTGATTTTATGGGGATCCCAGATGGCACATGCGTATTCTAGCTTCGGGCGAACTATAGTGTTAGATAGGTTAAAAGTTGATTGATTGATTGATTTGTGGGGTTTAACGTCCCAAAACCACCATCTGATTATGAGAGACGCCGTAGTGGAGGACTCCGGAAATTTTGACCACATGGGGTTCTTTAACGTGCACCCAAATCTGAGTACACGGGCCTACAACATTTCCGCCTCCATCGGAAATAGGTTAAAAATTTAACAGAAGGTGGGGCTAGACGTAAGTTTCTTCGGAGATAGCCAAGAAGGCGGTTTGAGTCATTAGTGATGTTCATTCTGTGGGATGACCAGATGAGATCTGAAGTTAGAGTGATACCAAGGTAGCTACATGAATTAGCTGCTGTAATGTCAGAATCAGACAGGAAGTATTTTTTGGAGGAATAAGATTGTCGGTGATGGAAAGAAATGGCACAGGACATAACATGACTATATAGCCCAATTTGGTACTATTAGGGTACGTAAATGGGTGACGAAGGTATGTGACTGGTGCAAACATGATACTCAAGAGATGCGCGTCATGTAACAACATGACTACATGCCATGCTCATGATGCGCTCGCGGCCATTTCGCTAGCTTCACATGTACCAAACTCGGTAATACGCGACGCCAACGGACGACATAGGTAAATGACGCATCCAAACATGATAATCATGGCATGTGTGTCATGTAAGAACATGACTATACGCCACACTCATGATGTGCTTGCGGCCGTTTCGCTAGCTTCACATATGCCAAATTTTGTATTACGTGGCGTCAATGGATGACGAAGGTATATGTGACCGGTGCAAACATAATAATCATGAGATTCGTGTCATGTGAGAACATGACTACATGTCACAGTCAAGGCGCCAATACATTTTGACGTGACGCCGTGCGCGTGCTCACCGGCGTTCATTTCGTCGCGTCACGCCACAGACGCCGGTCCTGCCGTGTACTCGCATGCAGGCGCGCGCCGCGCTGCATTTCTTTGACGCATACGTGTTTCAGCGTGTCCGGCGTAATTCTGTCACAAAAAGAAGGAGACGCAGTGTTGTCTGGGTAACGCATCAGCACGAAATGCAGCATGTCGCGCCGGTTGCCGTCGGGCGGCGCTGACGGACGCTGGTCGCGCCGGTCACGCCTGGCGCCAGACTATAGAGTGCTCGCATTTTGCTCACGTAGCGTCGCTGTGCTCAGCGTGCGAGCGCGTGAACGCTACGTTGAAGTATATTGGGCCCTTAATGAGGCGTTCGCGGCTGTTTTGCTTACTCTACATATATATACCAAATTTGGTGTACGCAACGTCAATGGATGACGAAATATATGACTGGTGCAAACATGATAACGCTGGCAAGCGTGTCATTTAAGAAAATGACGACATACTACGCTCATAGCGTGCTCGAGGCCGTTTCGTAGCTCTGCATGTACTAAGTTTGGTATCACGTGACGTGAATAGATGACGAAGGTAAACGACACATCGAAACATGATAATCAAGACACGTCAATCATGTACGGCATCATTTACCTCCACCTCGTAACATTGTGCTGATTTTAGGGTGACATATTGACACGTGCGGTTCTTTTGGTTTACGAAGGAAGACGCTATCACTTTCTGTTAAGCGCAACGCAGGCCGCGTTTATCTTGTATGCCACTTTGGAACGCGTTACGACGCGTGTATAAAAAGCCGGCGCAGTGCGCCACTGGGGGTCTTTTTATACACGTGCCACGTGCGGTTCTCGAACCAAGTCCTTGCGGCATCTTCCAGGTAAAAATACACATGACGCAGCTTGTCGTCCGGGTCCCACTTATTGAGGGCTGCGACGCGGTCGTAAATGTCAAGCCAGCTTTCCGGGTCAGCTCGTTGGCGTTCCGCGTAGTCGTCGGTACTTATGGGTCCCAGGAAAGAGTCGTCGTCCTGGTCATCCTGGGGCGGCGGATCGACAGGGGCGCGAGACAAGCAGTCGGCGTCGGAGTGCTTTCGTCCGCTCTTGTAGACGACGGTGATGTCAAATTCTTGTAGTCGGAGACTCCACCGTGCGAGGCGCCCTGATGGATCCTTCAAGTTAGCCAGCCAACACAAGGCGTGGTGGTCACTCACGACTTTGAAAGGCCTGCCGTACAGGTAGGGGCGGAACTTTGATGTAGCCCAGATGATGGCAAGGCATTCCTTTTCTGTCGTGGAATAATTGGCTTCTGCCTTCGAAAGTGACCGGCTAGCGTAACTGATGACCCTTTCAAGTCCGTCGGTCCTCTGCACGATCACGGCGCCGAGCCCTGTGCTGCTTGCGTCCGTGTGAATTTCGGTGTCAGCTTCTTCGTCGAAGTGCGCCAGTATTGGCGGCGTTTGCAGGCGTCGCTTTAATTCTTGAAATGCCTCGACTTGCGGCGTTTCCCATTTGAAGTCGACGTCGGCCTTCGTGAGGTACGTCAGTGGCTCGGCGATCCGCGAAAAGTTCTTCACGAAGCGCCTGTAATAAGCGCAGAGGCCAAGAAATCGGCGTACTGCTTTCTTGTCGGTGGGTGCAGGAAAGTCGGCGATCGCAGCTGTTTTCTGTGGATCAGGGAGCACTCCCGACTTGCCGATAACGTGGCCAAGGAACAATAGTTCCTCGTAGGCGAAGCGGCACTTTTCTGGCTTCAGGGTAAGTCCCGAGGCTTTGATTACCCGAAGAACAGCTTCAAGGCGCCGGAGGTGCTCGTCGAAGTTGGAAGAAAGTACGACTACGTCGTCCAAGTAGACGAGGCAAGTCTGCCACTTCAAGCCTGCGAGTACTGTGTCCATAACCCGTTGGAACGTCGCAGGCGCCGAGCAAAGACCAAAGGGCATGACCTTAAACTCGAATAGGCCGTCTGGTGTTATGAAGGCAGTCTTCTCTAGGTCTCTCTCGTCTACTTCGATTTGCCAGTAGCCGGTTTTGAGATCCATCGACGAAAAATACTTGGCGTTGTAGAGTCTGTCCAGAGCATCGTCTATCCGTGGGAGGGGATACACGTCTTTCTTCGTGATGTTGTTCAGGCGACGATAATCGACGCAAAAACGTAGGGTTCCGTCCTTCTTCTTCACCAACACCACGGGTGATGCCCACGGACTCGTAGACGGCTGAATGATGTCGTCACGCAGCATTTCGTCGACTTGTTGCTTGATGGCCTCGCGTTCCCGTGCAGAAACTCGGTAGGGGCTCTGACGGAGCGGACGGGCATATTCGTCGGTTATGACGCGATGTTTCGCGAGAGGGGTCTGACGAAGCCTCGACGACGACGAGAAGCAGTCCTTGTATTGGTGGAGTAAGGCTTTGAGCTCCTTTTGTTGCTGCCTGGAAAGGCTTTGATTGACGTCGAAGGCGGGCGCGGACACTGCTGTCGACGTTGCGGCTCCCTGAGAATCGGTGAGAGCGAAGGCATTGCTCGCTTCCACAAATTCGCTTAGATGTGCTACCGTCGTGCCCCTATTCAAGTGCCTATATTCGTTGCTGAAGTTCGTCACCATTACCTTGGCTTCGCCGTTATGAAGCTTGGCTATGCCTCTTGCGACGCACATCTGACGGTTTAGGAGCAGGTGCTGGTCGCCTTCGATGACACCTTGTAAGTTGGTAGACGCTTTGGTGCCGACGGAAATGATGACGCTCGACAGTGGCGGGATGGTTACCTGCTCTTCTGTCACATTCAAGGCATTGTGAGCGACGTTGCAGTCTGACGCCGTTTGCTTGTCTCGCGCCCCTGTCGATCCGCCGCCCCAGGATGACCAGGACGACGACTCTTTCCTGGGACCCATAAGTACCGACGACTACGCGGAACGCCAACGAGCTGACCCGGAGCTCAAGATCCTCATGGACTACCTGCAAGGCAAGACCGCCGACGTGCCGAAACTATTCCGCCGAGGACTGGCTTCGTTTTTCCTGCGAAACAACGTCCTCCTGAAGAAAAACTTCTCGCCGCTCCGCGCCGACCACCTCCTCGTGGTACCTTCAGCGTTACGTCCAGAGGTTCTGGAAGCATTACACGACGACCCGACAGCCGGACATCTTGGTGTTTCCCGCACACTGTCACGAATACAAGAGAAGTACTATTGGCCTCGCCTCGCTGCCGACGTCGCCCACTACGTAAAAACATGCAGAGACTGTCAGCGACGCAAGACGCCGACAACTAGGCCAGCCGGACTTCTGCAACCCGTCGAACCACCTCAACGGCCATTCCAACAAATCGGCATGGACTTACTGGGGCCGTTCCCGACGTCAACTTCTGGCAACAAATGGATTGTCGTAGCGACTGACTACCTCACCCGCTATGCCGAAAAGAGGGCCTTGCCCAAGGGCACTGCCGCCGAGGTCACCATGTTCTTCATTGAGAACATCGTCCTCCGCCACGGAGCCCCCGAGGTCCTCATCACCGACAGAGGTACGGCCTTTACGGCTGACCTAACGCAAGCGATCTTGAGGTACAGTCAGACAAGCCACCGCCGAACCACCACGTACCACCCACAGACGAATGGCCTCACCGAGCGTCTAAATAAGACCATCGCCGACATGCTGGCCATGTACGTGGACGTCGAGCACAAGACGTGGGACGCCATACTCCCGTATGTAACCTTCGCGTACAACACGGCCGTGCAGGAAACGACGCAGTTTGCTCCATACAAGCTCGTCTACGGACGGAGCCCAACAACGACGCTTGACGCCATGCTACCGGTCGGCACCGACGAAGAAGACCTCGACGTCGCCAGCTACCTGGATCGCGCTGAAGAAGCTCGACAGCTAGCCCGCCTGCGTATCAAGAGCCAACAGACGGTCGACAGGCGCCACTACAACCTTCGACGACACCACACCGAATACCAACCAGGTGACCTTGTCTGGGTCTGGACGCCGATACGACGACGGGGATTGTCTGAGAAGCTCCTGCGACGCTACTTTGGACCCTACAAGGTAGTCCGACGTCGTGGTGAACTGGACTATGAGGTCGTGCCCGATGGCTTAACGTCATCCCAACGACGCCGTGCACGACCCGAAGTCGTACACGTGGTGCGACTTAAACCTTATTACGCGCGCTGATTAGCTGTGACGCATTGTTGATGTAATTTATTGCATGTACTCTCTCTTATGTTCTGTCTTTAGCATCGGGACGATGCTTTTTCAGAGGGGGGTAGTGACACGTGCGGTTCTTTTGGTTTACGAAGGAAGACGCTATCACTTTCTGTTAAGCGCAACGCAGGCCGCGTTTATCTTGTATGCCACTTTGGAACGCGTTACGACGCGTGTATAAAAAGCCGGCGCAGTGCGCCACTGGGGTCTTTTTTTTTCCGTCGGCCGACGACTGTTCACGCCGCTGTTGCTGTGGGTTGTGTTTGGCCCTGTTTTGCTGGGCACAAGTTCGCCCAATAAACAGTTCGCCTGACACCGCCCTGACTCCTGCGTGCTTCCTCTCAAGTGCTGCGTGTATCCCAACCTCGTGACAATATCAACGTTCCTCATTCGTGCTTCGCATATCATCGATTCTCACTGTACGTGGGATCTGCCTTATTTTATTTTTTTTTTGTATTCTCGTCTCCCACGCCGCGGAACGGTAGCCACCGACGGTCATATTTCTCGTTTGATGGTGAGAAATTTCTGGCATGTGCTAGGCCGCATCCAAAACATTGAGCAAGCGTCTGTCGCCACTGTGAAAGCGTCAATACTCTTGGTTACCAACGTCGTGGTGAACTGTGTGCCTCGGCGCAGCAGGTGCCGCTGGTAGCGAATTGCAGACCGACATTCCTTTCCATCCCTCTGCACGCCGACAGAGTTACGGAGAGGGATAGAAGGGTGGAAACGGTCCCGAAGTCGACAAAGTTAACGAACAATAAAGTTAGTTTGGTATCAAGACTTTCACCAGAACGCTTCGTCTCTGCGTTCCCCGCGCATACAAACGATTGGTGACCCGTAGTCCCGAACATGCATGGAACAACACGACGCCGTCGTCAGCCCGACAGTGGCTGTATTAGACGTGGAACGAGTTCACCACAAGGGAAGCAGCGCGCATCTTACCCAACCAACGCTGACCCTGCATACACTATTCCAAAGCTGTCTAATGTTGTAAAGTGTCTAATGTCAAAACTTTGTCAATGGAAACTTGATCCATCGCTGTAAAGCTTGATCGAGCGCAAAACACCCAAAAGAACTTGAAGGCACGGGTACCAGCAAATACACAGAACACATACGTAAGAAAAAGGTGTTAGCCCCGCCGCGGTGGTCTAGTGGCTAAGGTACTCGGCTGCTGACCCGCAGGTCGCGGGATCAAAACCCAGCTGCGGCGGCTACATTTGCGATGGAAGCGGAAATGTTGTAGGCCCGTGTGCTCAGAATTGGGTGCACGATAAAGAACCCCAGGTGGTCGAAATTCACGGAGCCCTCCACTACGGCGTTTCTCATAATCATATATGGTGGTTTTGGGACGTTAAACCCCACATATCAACCAAGAAGAAGGAGTTAATCACGGATGAAAGCTGGACTTTAAACTGTGTTTTATAGCACTGCCGTACAAGAATTTACCCGCAAGCGCGTTGCCTTAAGTTCCGACGACAAGTGAAACACAAAGCTTGCATTTCTGCAAAAGAGGCACGCTTCTTTTAGTGGCATAGCCAGGGGGTGACAGCTCTGACCCGTGCCACCATTGAAATAAATTTCTAGCTAGAGCAATGGTTATTTTTTCGCGTTTTACATTGTGAAACACGAAAGAGGTTGGTTAGTTTTCCCTCACGTGGGAGGCCAAGCTCATCCTCGAGGACCTGGAAGACCAGCGACAACTCGTCGCCAGGGCCAAGAGGGCAGTCGAAGCCAGAAAGTTTCTGGACTAGGGAACCTTCCCACCTTAGGGTAACACCGGGCCTCGCTCGAAACACTGTTTTCTAAATAAACGTTTATTTCTCTCTCTCACACATTGTGAAACGTGCCAGCGTGATACGTGAAGTATGTCTGAAGCGATACGTCCCTGTCTGACGTCGGAAGAGCATGCCTGCTAAGCAGAATAACAAGTTTGGTGGTTTGGTGGCAATGCAATAAAGCTTACTTGAAAGGGCAGTGTTCGCACGTGTCTATAACGCCTGCTTCTTGTGTGCACGTTCTTTGATTTGGCTGGTCCCTGCTTTCAATCTAGTTCATCATGCAAGAGATTTGATTGATATGTGGGGTTTAACGTCCCAAAACCACCGTATGATTGTGAAAGACGCCGTAGTAGAGAGCTCCGGAAATTTCTACCACCTGGTGTTCTTTAACCTGCACCCAAATCTGAGCACGCGGGCCAACAACATTTTCGCCTCCACCGGAGATGCAGCCGCCGCAGCCTGGATTCGATCCCGCGACCTGCGGGTCAGCACCCGAGTACCTTGGCCACTAGACCACCATGGCGGGCCATCATGCAACAGATCACCCAAGAGCTATATAGTATACTGACACATCTCGAAATAAGGTTGGTTTTCTCTCACAAGTGGTTCGCTATTTATTGCGAATGGATAATATTGTTACGTGAAGGAGACTGACTCAGAGGGGTAGTCACCGATGTATTTACAGACGGTTAGGCGAGCAGCGCCAGCCACACAGATTAGCTCGTGCCAGTCTATCTGCTTCTTCTTCTTCAGCTCCATGCACTGGCACGTAGCAGGACCCCCGGCGGCGGAGGCACCGTCCCGGTGCTTTAAAGGTCGTTATCTGACGCATTATTGTAGGGCTTGATCCGCGAGACGTGTACGATATCACTGGGCTGCATAGTAGATGATGATGGGCAAATGGGGCTGATCTCGTAGGTGACAGGTGTTACTTGACGCAATATACGATAGGGTCCCGTGTAATGAGACAGAAGTTTTTCGGATAGGCCCAGCCGACGATGAGGGGACCAGAGTAAAACGAGGGTACCGGGAGCGAAATGTACGTCTCTATGTTCCGCATCGTACCGACGGCATTGGTTGGTTTGCGACGCCATCAGCCGAGCGCGAGCGAGCTGACGGGCATGATCGGCTCGCGCAGTCGCGTTGCGGGCATACTCGCTGGTGGACGAGGTGTGAGCTGAGATGACTGTGTCCAGTGGTAAAGTCGGCTCTCTTCCGTACAATAAGTAGAACGGCGAAAAGCCCGCTGTGTCGTGACGGGATGAATTATACGCGAAAGTTGCGTAGGGTAAGGCAAGGTCCCAGTCTCGGTGGTCGGGCGACACGTACATAGCGAGCATATTTGTTAAAGTGCGGTTAAATCGTTCCGTAAGGCCGTTTGTTTGAGGGTGGTAAGCGGTTGTCAGTGTGTGTTGCGTCGAACAAGAACGCAGAATGTCGGCGATGACTTGGGATAAAAATGTACGGCCACGGTCTGTGAGAAGCTGTCTCGGCGCACCGTGAATCAATATAACGTCCCGTAACAAGAAGTCAGCGACGTCGGTTGCACAGCTGGTCGGTAGAGCTCGCGTAATAGCGTAGCGTGTAGCGTAGTCTGTGATAACGGCTATCCATTTGTTTCCCGATGTTGATGTGGGAAAAGGACCAAGCAGGTCTAACCCAACACGGTAAAATGGTTCCGCGGGTATGTCAATTGGTTGAAGATGGCCAGCGGGTAGCAGCGATGGTGTCTTACGACGTTGGCATAGGTCACATGTGGCGACGTATCGGCGTACCGAACGAGCAAGGCCTGGCCAGAAAAAACGGCGCCGGACGCGCTCGTACGTGCGGGATACGCCAAGGTGTCCAGCCGTGGGAGCGTCGTGAAGTTCGGTGAGAACACAGCGGCGCAAATGCTTAGGCACAACAATGAGAAGGTCGGGCCCGTCTAGTCGGAAATTGCGACGGTATAGCACACCCTTTTGAATGACAAAGTAGCGGACGGAAGCATCATTTGTGGAGGATTCCATACGGCTGATGATGTCAAGCAGCTCTGGATCACGCTTCTGTTCTTCCCCAATATTAAGGAAGTCGGACACTGACAAGATAGAGTTCTCCGTGGGCTCGTCAGTGTCCTCAGGATCGTCGACAGGGTACCGGGAGAGGCAATCGGCATCACGGTGTAGGTGGCCAGATTTGTAGACCACCGAATAGGAAAACTCTTGCAGGCGCAAAGCCCAGCGACCAAGGCGGCCTGATGGATCTTTCAGAGAGTTCAGCCAGCAGAGTGCGTGGTGGTCGGTAACTACCGAAAATGGGCGTCCGTATAGATAAGGTCGAAATTTCGCCACCGCCCATACAAGAGCCAAGCACTCACGCTCTGTTATCTAATAGTTACGTTCAGGGGCGGATAGGAGGCGGCTGGCATATGCAATAACGCAATCATGGCCATGTTGTTTCTGAGCCAGCACTGCACCAATGCCATGCCCACTTGCATCTGTTCGGATTTCCGTAGGGGCAGCAGGGTTGAAGTGTGCCAGAATCGGAGGGGTAGTGAGAAGAGCGACGAGAGTCGAGAACGCAGAAGCCTCTTCGGAGCCCCATGAAAACGGGACTTCTTTCTTGAGGAGCTGCGTAAGCGGCCTCGCTATGTGCGCAAAATTTTTCACGAAGCGTCGGAAGTAGGAGCATAGTCCGATAAAGCTGCGTACATCCTTCGCAGATCGTGGTACAGGAAAGTTTTTGACGGCGCTGATTTTTGCCGGGTCTGGTTGTACACCGTTGGCGTCTACTAAATGGCCAAGCACTGTGATTTGATGGCGTCCAAAGTGACATTTGGACGAATTGAGCTGCAGGCCAGCGCGACGGAAGATTCCCAGGATGGCTGAGAGGCGCTCTATGTGAGTTTCAAATGTTGGTGAAAAGACGATGACGTCGTCCAAGTAGCACAAACATGTGGACCATTTGAATCCTCTGAGCAGGGAGTCCATCATTCGTTCGAAGGTGGCTGGAGCGTTACAAAGGCCGAAGGGCATGACCTTGAACTGATATAGGCCATCGGGGGTGACGAATGCCGTCTTTTCACGGTCCATTTCATCTACCTCTATCTGCCAGTAGCCGGAACGAAGGTCTATGGAGGAAAAATAGTGGGACCCATAGAGGCAATCAAGCGCATCATCTATTCGTGGCAGAGGGTAGACGTCTTTTTTGGTAATTTTGTTTAGGTGTCGATAATCCACACAGAAACGCCATGCACCGTCTTTCTTGCGGACTAGCACTACAGGAGAAGCCCAAGGACTGCAAGATGGCTCAATGATGTCCTTGGCGAGCATTTTGTCGACCTCACTTTGGATGATGTGACGCTCGGCCGCCGACACCCGATATGGGCGCCTATGAATAGGATGCTCATTACCAGTGTTTATGCGGTGGCTCATACCGGTAGCTTTCCCCAACGGACGGCCGCTGATGTCAAATACGTCGATGTAGGACAGCAGAACCCGGTGGAGCTCATCAGTCTGCTGCGGTGTTAAGTTGGAAGCGATCATCGAAGTAATAGCGCTGTCGGAGCAAGTGGCAGACTGATGTTGAGCGTGGGGTTCAGAAGGGGCGGCCATCGCGAAAACATCTACCGCATTGTCTTCTAAGGTGCAGAGCAACGCTAAAGAGATCCCTTGCGGCAAAACTTGACGTGTCAAGCTAAAGTTGACAACTGGGAGGCACGTAGAATTTCCTGCGACGGACAGAATGGTGTGCGGTAATGTAATGCCACGGCGTATGAGAACATCGGTGATAGGGGTCAGAACATAGTCACCGTCGGGAACTGGTGGTATTGAGACGAGCTCTATGTAGGTCAGTGTCTGTGGAGGGAGGCGCGCGTGTCCCGTTGTGCAGAGGCGACTCGGCCGTTGTGTAAGAGGTTCTGTTGCGGGCAAGTTTAGACGGAGCGTACTGGTCGAACAGTCTATGAGGGCAGAATGCGCGGATAGGAAGTCGAGGCCTAAGATTACGTCGTGGGGGCATTTATCAAGGACGGTGAAGAGAACAACTGTGTGTCGATCCGCAATGCTCACACGAGCGGAGCACATTCCAACGATAGATGCTATGCCACCATCCGCAACACGGACGAACTGGGTGGTCGCAGGTGTGAGAACCTTCTTGAGCTTGCGGCGAAAATCACTCGTCATCACGGAAAGTAGGGCGCCGGTGTCGACAAGAGCACTGACATGTAGGCCGTCTACTTGTACGTCTATGAGGTTCCGTTTTGTCGGTATCGTCAAAAGAGGATTTTCGGTCAGTCCGAGCGATGCAGCGCCACCTCCGGGGGCTGCAACGCTTAGTTTTCCGTCGGAGAACCTCGTGGGAAGGCGGGGGAAGATGGTCGGCGGGGCTGTGGAGAACGAGACTGGCGACGTTGGGGGGATGGAGAGCGGGAGTAGCGGCGTTCAGAAGCAGGTTCCTGGGCAAAATGGTCGCGGTTGGTCTCATGGCGATAGGCAGGACGTGCATATAAGGGACGAGAGGACGGTTGTGCAGGAGGACCCCAGCGACTTCTGCAATGGCGAGAAATGTGCCCGATTCTGTGACACGAGAAGCATATCGGCTTGTCATCGTGTGTTCGCCATGCGGACGGATTACGGAACGTTGAGGGAGAGCCGGTCGGGAAGGGACGTGCAGGCGTGTATCGGGGCTGGTAGTCGGTGCGGGTAGGCGGTGAGATAGAGTGAATTCCCAAGCTGGCGATTTCCTGCCGGACGACTGCTTGAATGAGAGGCAACGTAATTGGCGGAGAGGGGTCAGGGGACGTTGTTCCCACCTTAGCTGGAGCAGCCGCTTCAAGCTCCCGCCTGACGATTCGCGTCAAGTTGTCACAGTTGTCTGGTGGATGATATGTGTCGAGACATGAGGACGTCGCAGTGGTGTTCGGGAGGCGCTGGAACTGATGGGAGATGCGTCTGCTTTTAGCTTGTTGGAACCGGCGGCATTCTTGAATGATGGCATCAACAGACGACACATTGTTGAATACCAACAAGTTGAACGCATCGTCGGCGATACCCTTTAGGATATGGGCAACTTTTTCAGGTTCAGACATATTTTCGTCAGCTTGGCGGCATAGTGAAAGAACAGCCTGAATATAACCGATGTAGGGCTCCGTGGAAGATTGTGCGCGAGTCGACAACTCATTTTTCGCAGCTTCACGACGACCAGAGATGTTGCCAAAAAGCTCACGGATCTTTGCCTTGAAGCTGTCCCAGCTTGTTATGTCATGCTCGTGGTTATCAAACCAAACACGAGGTGTTCCGTCGAGATAAAAGATGACGTTTGCCAGCATAAGAGTGGGATCCCACCTGTAAGTGGCGCTGACGCGTTCGTAGAGGCGTAGCCACTGGTCGACGTCGGAACCCTCGCTGCCCGAGAACACGCCGGGGTCTTTGAGCGCGGGAAGCGTCACGAATGTTGTTGTGGGCGCTGGGTAGACAGGTCGGGCAGAAGGGGGAGCGACCGGAGAGGATGTAGCCGAGTCTTGGGTGGTCATGTTGTAAGCCGCGAGTGAGCGTCCGCTTCGGAGTTCCGTGGCGAGGACGGGGATCGCACAACTCCACCAAATATGTTACGTGAAGGAGACTGACTCAGAGGGGTAGTCACCGATGTATTTACAGACGGTTAGGCGAGCAGCGCCAGCCACACAGATTAGCTCGTGCCAGTCTATCTGCTTCTTCTTCTTCAGCTCCATGCACTGGCACGTAGCAATATCATCTTGAATTGAACGTTCCAAAACCACGATATGATTACGAAAGACGCCGTACTGGATGGCTCTGGAAGTTTCGACAACCTAGAGTTGTTTAACGTGCACCAAAATTAGGCACACGGTAGCACGATAGGTGTTACTAGGAGGGCGCCGTGCGTGTAGAAACTACCGATAGACATCACGGGCATTCTCGCATGATTCCGTGCCGTCGCGCCAGTAGAACCATCGCGTACGCTCGCCGTTCGCATATGCGTCATTCTCCATCCTCTTTGTCAACGCAGTGACTGCCGTGAAACGGAAGGAGCCCCACAAAGCTGAAGATGATCCAAACAATGAAATGTGTAGAAAATGTAATTTGACGTCACTGCTACGAACAGAATTATAAAAAGAACGCTGAGAGCGACATTGAAGAACGAGGCCGATGTTAGGGCCAGGGCGAACTAGAGGGCTTCCGATGTCTGACGAGTACGCAAAAAAACATATGAAAGTACTAAGGCGCAGTTTACATTAATACCATGTTTTCTCACGTCTAACTAGTTCATTCATATAACCCTCAGCCCTAAATATTGTCACGACGCAGACACAGCAAGAGTCCGATATAGAAGAGCTCACTTTAATTAAAATGGAAGGCGCTCGTAAAGAGGACCGGGCAAGAGCTTCGTCTTCCTCTATGGCTGCGCGAGCTCTCCTCTGCAGGTTGAATGCGGCATTTGCCTCCCTCCAGGAAGAGCATCGACCCGATGCTCGGCTACAGAATACGCGGTGTATGTAGTTGACGTATATTACGCAACTGGCTTGTTGCAATATGGCTTCATCCGCACAACCTGTACGATTTCAGATTTTTGAGCTCGCGAGGAACTGTCAGGGATGACCTCATAATTCACGTCACTTAGGCGCCGTACAACATTGTAGGGACCAAAGTACTTCTTCAGTAACTTTTCAGAAAGGCCGCGTCGGCGAATAGGGCTCCAGACCCACACTTTCTCGCCTGGTTGATAAGTGACGTATCGGTGTCGCAGGTTATAACGTTGTGCGTAGTAACTCTGCTGTCGCGCGATTCGCACGTGTGCTAGCTGCCGTGCCTCTTCAGCTCGTTGGGTAAAGGCTTGAACATCCGTGTCTGTATCGTCGCAGTCGTGCAGCAGCATGGCATCAAGCATTGTCGTCACTTTATGGCCATAAAGTAGACTAAATGGCGTGCTCCGTGTAGTTTCCTGCTGCGCCGTATTATAGGCAAACGTCACTTATGGTAGAACATCGTCTCAATTTTTACGATCCACGTCGATGTACATACCGAGCATATCAGCAATTGTCTTGTTGAGGCGTTCTATTAAGCCGTTGGTTTGTGGGTGGAAGGAGGTAGTTTTTCGATGTGCTGTTCCACTCAACTCAAGCACTGACTCGAGGAGCATGGTCGTGAAAGCGGTACCTCTGTCTGTTATTATAATTCTAGGAGCACCAAGCCTCAGAACGATATTTTCAATGAAAAGTCGTGCCGCTTCTACTGCGGTTCCACTAGATAAAGCGTTTGTTTCTGCGTAGCGAGTAAGATAGTCCGTAGCGACAATTACCCACTTGTTTCCAGTATGCGAAGTCGGGGATGGTCCAAGGAGATCCATTCCGATTTGTGCAAAAGACATGGTGGGCACTTGAACTGGTTGAAACAATCCGGCTGGTTTTAAAGGTGGCGATTTTCGTCGTTGACAATCGAGGCACGTGCGGACGTAATTCTTTACAGTGCCTGGAAGCTTCGGCCAGTAGTACTTATGTTGGATTCTGGCCAATGTGCGCGTGTATCCGAGGTGGCCGGAGGTTGGCTCATCGTGGCAAGCGCTCAGGATCTGATCGCGAATTGATGCCGGGACGACAAGTAAGTAGGCATTTCCGCTCGGGGCAAAGTTCTTCTTGTATAGGACACCACTGCGCTAGCAGAATGACGGCAGGCTCCTTGCAAATATCTTGGGAACGCTTGTAGACTGGCCGTTAAGAAAATTAATAAGTGGGAGCAACTCACTGTCTTCTTTCTGCTTAGACGAAATGGTGACTGTGTCGACCACTCCTAAAAATGCCATGTCATCATCTTCTGAGGCATCGTCTTGCTTTATAGGCGACCCGGATAAGCAATCAGCATCAGAGTGCTGCCGTCCCGACTTATAGACGACCGTCATATCGAATTCTTGTAGGCGTAAGCTCCAGCACACTAGCCGACCGGATGGGTCCTTCAAGTTGGTCAGCCAGCAAAGGGAGTGGTGGTCGCTGACTACGTGGAAGGGACGGCCGTAGAGGTATGGGCGAAACTTCAGAACTGCCCATACTACAGCAAGACATTCCTTTTCCGTTGTGGAATAATGGGACTCGGCACGGGAAAGCGTCCTACTTGCATATGCAATCACTCTCTCGGCTGAGTCTTGCCACTGGACGAGTACAGCGCCTAAACCTACGTTGCTGGAATCAGTGTGGATCATGGTTGGAGCGTCCTCGTCAAAGTGAGCAAGCACAGGTGGTGTCTTCAGGCGCTGTCGTAGACCGTCAAATGCTGCTTGTTCCTCTTCGCCCCATAAAAATGGAACATCGTCTCTCGTTATGCGTTAAGGGCGACGCTATGTGCGAGAAATTGGCGATAAATCTGCGGTAGTAGGCGCAAAGGCCAAGAAAACGTCTTACGGCCTTCTTTTTTGTTGCCACGGGAAATTTTCGGACGGCGTCGATCTTGTCGGAGTCCGGACAAACACCTTCATGGCTCACCACATGTCCTAAGAATCGGAGTTCCTTGAAACCGAAACGACATTTCTCAGGTTTCAGCGTTAAGCCAGCCGACCGTATTGCTCGAAATACTAATAGCAGCCGTCTTAGATGTTCCTCGAATGTTGGTGAGAAAACAATGACGTCGTCGAGGTATACCAGACACGTCTTCCACTTAAGGCCTGATAGGACGGTATCCATCAGTCTCTGAAATGTTGCTGGGGCTGAGCACAATCCGAAAGGCAAGACTTTAAACTCGTAAAGCCCGTCAGGCGTAACAAAAGCAGTCTTTTCTCTGTCCCGCTCATCGACCTCGATTTGCCAATAACCGCTTTTCAGGTTCATCGACGAGAAGAAGCGTGCATGCCTCAGCCTGTCAAGTGAATCGTCAATACGCGGTAGTGGGTATACGTCTTTTTTTTTTTTGTCACGTGGTTCAGCTTGCGCTAGTCCACACAGAAGCGTAAGCTGCCATCTTTTTTCTTAACTAGCACTACCGGTGAGGCCCAAGGGCTTTTTGACGGCTGAATAACGTCATCATTGAGCATTTTCTGGACTTGTTCTTGGATTGCTTCGCGTTCTTTCGGTGCCACGCGGTATGGGTTTTGTCGAATCGGTCTTGCCGTCTCTTGCGTTATAATTCGGTGCTTTGTCAGTGGCGTTTGATTTGTCCTCGAGGTCGACGAAAAGCAATCTTCAAATTGGCCGAGAATATCTAGAAGACTCTGCCTCTGCGCTGGCGATAAATCTGTGCTCACGTCGACAGGCAGTGGTGTTGAAGCGGCCGGCGTCTCTGCCTGTTGTACTGCGAAGCACTCGCGGAATTCTACGATTTCTTCGAAGTATGCAACTGTGATACCCTCTGTAATGTGTCGACGCTCGTTGCTGAAGTTTGTCAACAGGACCTCTGCTTGTCCAGACACTACACTGACGAGACTTCTAGCAATAGCGATTCCTCGAGAGAGTAAAAGCGTCGATATTTGTTCCGCGACACCTTCTCCAGTGTGCTGCGTGTTACACGTGACAGAGACGAGGCGGCATGACAACGGTGGCATGGTCACGTCGTCAATCACGCGCATGGGCTTGCGCTGCAGCGCTGCGCTATGGTCCGCTGAGAACGTCAGTACACCGTCCGGTATATTTATGATGGCACCGTACTCCCGCAAGAAATCCATACCCAAGATGGCCTGTTTACAACACTCAGAAAGAATAACGAAGGTTGCCAAGAATGATGAATCCTCGATCTTGATTCGTGCGGTGCACTTTCCGGTAGGTGTCAGCAGCTGGCCTCCGGCTCCTCTAATTTGCGGCCCCGTCCATTACATTTTTACCTTCTTGAGTTTGTCGGCCAGATTCGCACTCATTATTGAAAAGTCCGCACCAGTGTCGACCAGTGCGGTCACGTCGTGACCGTCAATTGAAAGTGTAATGTCGGCGGTGACAATCTAGTCTTTCGTCGGTTCATTCGAAATGTGTGGCACTTCATGCGGCGGCAATGGGGGATTTTCAAATCTTCGGCAATTCGCAACCTTCCCCCCTAAGGTCGCTGCTTTTAGTTTCCCCGGCGTGGACTGGGAGATCTTCCTCTCGCCATGTCCGTGGCGCTACCTCTATTAGATTGGGAAAAATGACCTGGGAAGGGCGAGTGTGACCGGAACCCAGGAGAAACGTCTCGTGGGATCGTCGTGCTTGTTTCAACGTTGCGTCTTCCGTCGAAATAGCGCCGAGGGGTAGTGGACAGAAATCCTTGATATACCCGGCAATGCGATGAGGACAATACCGCACGATGTGGCCTGCTTCCCCACAATGGAAGCACAGGGGCCTGTATTCAGGGAGGGGTACGCTTTATGTCGGTTTTGCGGAGTGGGGGTCGCATCGGCGTCAACGTTTCCCTGTAGTACCAAGGCACTGTCGGCGGCTGTTGCTGGTGGTACTGCTGAGGTGGCGGCACGTTAGATCTAGGCTGTCGACGGAGAATATCTGCATATGTCGGCCTAACTATTTCAGTGTTCGGCTCGGGAAGTGAAAGCGCTTGCCTTATTTCTTGGCGAACAACTTCTGTGACCGACGCAATCGCGCAGTCATTCGGTGTGGCGGCGAGCTTCCTCACCTCTTCTTGCACAATTTCGCGTATCAGGTCACGCAAAGAACGCTCGTCTGGTGTCACAGTGGTCACGGCGGTTGCGCTGATTTGTCCGCTGTTGTTTGGACGGTCGTACTGGCGGTACCGTAGCTGTAGTGCGCGTTCGATGGCGGTCACCTCCTTCGAAAATTCGTCGACGCTTGAAGGTGGGTTCTGTACGAGACCAGCAAACAGCTGCTCTTTAACACCATGCATGAGGTGGCTGATTTTTCTGTTCTCGGACATGTCGGGATCGGCTCGATGAAAGAGACGAGTCATGTCCTCAACAAACATAGCAACAGACTCGTTGGGCTTTTGAATCCGTGATTAGAGGAGTCGTTGTGCATGCTCCCGCCTTTCGGTGTTTGCGAAGGTGTCCAGGAACTTCCGCCGGGACTCGTCCCACGTTGACCACACGCGATTCGTGAACCATGTGCGAGCCCCGTCTTGAAGAAGGAAATACACGTACCCCTACTTCTGTGCGGTGTTCCACCCATTGACGTTGGCTGTGTGCTTCAAATCCTCAAGCCAGTCATCTGCGTCCTCATATGTGTTGCCATGGAAGTCCACAGGAGTTTTAGGGGTGAAAACAGTCACCTGTGTCGTGCTTGGGCTCGTCATGTTGGGGCAACTGCTTCCCGGCGCTGTCATGTTTTCCGTCCAATGACCGAACTCTGGGCGCAGGCCTAACAGGCGGCGGCTGGCGCGGTGAACGGGTATTTCGACGAGCGGAAGTGTTTGTGGACTAGATTCCGGGCTGTTGGAAGGTGTCCTGGACATGTACCCAGCTCCTCCACCAGTGTCACGACGCAGACACAGCAGGAGTCCGATATAGAAGAGCTCACTTTAATTAAAACGAAAGGCGCTCGTAAAGAGGACCGGGCAAGAGCTTCGTCTTCCTCTCTGGCTGGGCGAGCTTTCCTCTGCAGGTTGAATGCGGCAATATGTACCACGAAAAAACAAAAACTACAAAAAAAGTACCCGCGTAGGGTTTTAAAGTCGGCTTTTTGCAATAATTTAAGGCAGTGCTGTGAAGCCAACTTTCACAATCATATCTGTATTGAAATAATGGCAAATGTTTTAGATCAAGCTATACGATAGATCCAACTTGATTCTTGCTACAATGTTAATATATAGATGTTCCGCTGTAGTTGTATGTATACTTGTAAAGAGTTTTCATATTTTTGAAGCGAACACTATTGCGCAGGTTAGCTTCATGGTACTACTTCGCTATAGCGAGAAAAACGACTTTGCCAGCGTACGCATCTTTCTTATTTTTTAAAATTTTTCGGTAGTTAGCAGTTAGATGTTCGATTTAAATGTGAAGCCAGCTAATACATGAAAAAATAGGGTTTTTATTCAAATAGCACCTCGGCATTTTAGTGCGAAGCTGTACATATTGTCGAGCAACCGGAAGCCTCTAGCCTCTGTCTTGTTTTCCGATATGCTACTCTATCAGCGTGATTTTTTTTGCTTTTGTACGCATTGGTGACGTCGTAATTCTTTGATACACGTTCGACTATGTTGATTATTGCCATATTTGCAAGTAACATCAGGATTCACATGAGCGGTCACGCCAACGAACGGGGCTAAGTGAACGGCTACGCCACCTGACGGGACGACAGGCGCGGCGACGAGGAGTCGCGCGAAGGAGCACGTGATGTCGATTGGCAAGTTTCTGAGCGCTCCGTGAGGCACCAGCCGCACTCTCAAATACACGTGGGAGAGCCCCTTTCCGCGAGTAAGAAGCCAACTTCCTGGGGTGTTTCGGGCAGCCCGGCGTACGAAGTGTTCCCGATTGTTTACAGCCGAGCTGTTACATGCTGGCCTGAACCTTCCTCGTCCGTGTCGTACGCAGCTAGTCTAGCGGGTATGTGCCAAACAGCTCCTAATATGGCGTAGCCTTGTTTAATATAGCATAGCGACGGGTCGGTATAGTGAAGTGATGGTGAGAAAAACAAAGAGGAGGGCAGGGAAAGGAGGCAACGAGAGTGTAAAGCATAGCGATGTATAATATAATATAAAAAAGGGGTATGAAAGGCAAGTGAACGTGAGGACGAGAGAAAGGAGGGAGCTTGTGAAACGGCAAGAGTACGAGGTTTAGACATGCAGGTGGTCAAGCGAGGAGAAGTGCCAACGGCGCCGTTTACAGGGCTATACTGCGGCGTGGGAGAAGGCACGCCAGGCATGACGTTAGGGATGACGTCATTAACCTTCGCGACGTCAAGTCACTGAAGCCGGCTACACAGCCCCTGTACAGTTTTGTTTACGACGTTGCGCCATTTAAAGCCACGCGTAATGTTTGTTGGATGTAGCCGTATATCTTCAGAGAGATCTTCAGAGGTACTGATGCGTTGTCGCGTTCGAATGTAGGTTGACATAGAGAATAATTCGAATTTACCCGAGTTCCATATAAATGGATTTGACTGAGTTCTTCGCATGAAGCCTACATGGTCAGACATGTACGTACATGTTCGCCAATTCTCACTGATTACCTTCTTCGTGTTCCTTATTCTCCCATCCCATCAATATATATCTATAGTTTAGGTGCACGTATAATCCAGTAAAAAGATACAAGCAGTAATTTCCCACCCTTATTTGGCCGGTAGTCCTCGAGAATAAACAATCGGTTTAACTATCAGTTAAAGCGCACGACGAAACAATTGGTTACTACTACATGGCATAGGTGAGGCGCAGTACAAACGTAAAACACTGCACAAGTGTCCTGGAGGACCCATAAACGACCTCAGAAAATACGAACAACGAGCACGTCCTTCTCCTCCGGTGTTTCCCGTCTCTCTCTCTCCTTCGCAACATTTCTTTTTAACATCTTTCATTCCCCTCACCCCTTTCCCCAGCGCAGGGTAGCCAGCCGGTCTAAGAACTGGCTAACCTCCCTGTCTTTCCGCTTAAACTTTCTTCCTCTGGCGCAATTCGTGACGTCAGCAGCCTGTTTACGTGACGTCATGAACAGTCTATATAGCAGATATGTAACTTGTTATAATTGTATTTTAAGCTGACATGCAGTCGCGCGCCATTTCTGCCTTGTCTCGCACGACTGTAGCGCACGATCAATTGATTTCACGTCATTTTTTTGGGGGGGGGGGGGGTTTCAACTGCGCAACCGAAGATAACAGCGAATAGCCTGAAAACGCGGTATCCCGATAGACTTAACGCTCAGCGCTGACATGTGCAGGCGTTTTATTACAATATAAGTGTGCAGGATTGATTGATTGATTAATTGATTGATTGATTGATTGATTGACATGTGGGGTTCAGCATTCAAAAACCACCATACGATTATGAGAGATATTGTAATGGAGGGCTCGAGAAAATTTGACCACATGAGGTTCTTTAACGTGCCCCCAAATCTGAGCACACGGGCCAACAGAATTTTCGTCTCCATAGAAAATGCAGCCCCCCGCAGCCTGGATTTTATCCCGCGACCTGCGGGTCCGCAGCCGAAGTTTCCAGAAGGATACAGCCCCTGTAGGAATGGTAGTGCAAGCGAGAAAGAAACCATTCTGTCGTCTTTGCACCTGGGGTAGTTTAGGGTCTTTTTAAATATTCAAACCGTCGTGCATTAATTTCGTGCAAAGAATTGAAGGAAATAAATGAAACGAAGAAAAGAACATTGAAATGAGTTACGTGCGGGGGATGGGAGACGAGTCCCCATCAAAAGGCCGGAAAGCACAAATAGAAAAAAAAGAAAAAAATTGCAGCGCTCATCGCTTCCCTGGCGCGGAATGATGGTGCGGACGCGAGTGTCGTCTATCATCCATCCCTTCGCAGCAGGTGCGTGTACACACGGCAGTGCGCGCGCTCCGTGACTAAGCTCTATATACGCTTAAACAAAGCATCGAAACAAACAAATAAAGTAACAGCCATAGACACACATGGTTGGCGGCGCAGAAAAGTCAGGATGATGCCAGGCGATGAAGGAAAGAGGAGCTTCGCTTTTCTTTCCCCCCTCTTGTTCTGAGGTCATTACTCTTGAAGAGAAACCAAGCCTGTTGGGAAAAACTGTTTTCCAGGGGGGAGGGGGATGACACACGTTGCTGCCGTTTGAGCCGGCAGTGCGGGCTCGCAAGCTTTTTGTGCAGCCTCACACGCACACACAAAACCCGCAAGGCGCACGTTCGGACTTCTTCGACCACCGGAGGAACGAAACAAAACACGTCGGCGACAGCCGAATAGAGAGATAGCTGCGTTGCACGGTGGTGGGGGCAAGGATAATAGAGATATGAGAGCGGGGGGTCGTTGAGGTACGACGTAAACACGGCGGCCGCAAACAGACGAAAAGAAGTGCAAGCATCAGAATCTAAATACGTCGACTCACTTTTGCTTTCAGGGCGCAGCTCTGAAGAAAGAGAGAGAGAGAGACATAATGAAACCGCGAGCGCCTGTACGTCTTTGTAAAAGCGCATGCAGCCGTAAAAGCACACAATCCGCGCGGAAATAGACCAGCCGCCCGTATGTGGCCGCGGGGCACTGCCACCGCGATCAGGCGGCCAGGACAGCAGCAGCAGCATCGGTACTGGCGGCGGCGGAACGCAAACAGTTTCGTCGGAGAGCAAAAGCACCGTGTCAATATTTGTCCCATCACCAGTGAAGCCCAGAAGGCACAGAGACGCGACATGGAACACGGCATCAGCCGTCGCCCACGGTGACCCGGCACCGTGGTCCCGCTTCAGAAAAAAGGAGCCGCCGAGCTATGTCGAGTCAAGTGTGAGGGCTAACCACTTTTTAATTTACTCGCCGTTGCTATGAAAAAGAGCTCGATATGCATCGCACGCCGTGTCGAAGTACGTTCGGATTCACAGGCGTGCTCGCGCGGTGGCATCGCAGGGCAACGTTACTATTGCCGCAAGGTGCAATGCCCCCCCCCCCCTCATGGTCTAATTGGAGGTGCCAATTCTGCCCCATACATCTTAGACATTTCACGTAACTGTTTTTAATGCACAGGATTATAGCAACGCATATTTTTTACAATAATGGCGACCAAGCAACCCTGACGTTGCATTCAAGGAACTGTTTACTTCCTATCTTACCGCGGAAAGCCAAGGACCAATGACATGGCTTTATAAAAAAGCAAGTTACCACTTCGTACTCATTAGGTTCTGTCCCCCTCTCCCCTCTAACGGGAAGCTTGCGCGTACATATGCTCATATGATAGGGGTACCCACGAACATCAGGCCAGGAAACCCGAGAACAAGGCAACACTAGCTTCGTCGGACACGACCATCGTACCATGGTGAATGGACGTCTCCCACGTGCGGATGACCACTCGTCACATTGGTTCAAATCTTCAAGCAGTTCTACACAGACGTACTACGGGGTAAACGCTTGCTAATCTTTATCCGAGGCTATTTAAACGAGCGAATGATAATAGTGTACAGTTAGAAAATACAAGAACACTTATGTCACCACTCGTCTATCCACCCGTACGAAACTACGCTGCTGCGCTTCTTTAGAAAAGTTCACAACGAAGTATGGGGTAAATTACGGTGTGCGTGGATAACTCGTAGGGCCGAAACTAAAAGCGATATCAACAGGTAATGCCAAGAACAGATGTTAATAAAGACACAAACAAGCAATATGCAAATTGACAAATATAATTACGGAAATTAGGAGGTAAGAAAACGTGGAAAAGAGAGCACCTGTTGTAATGGTTTTGAAGGTGAGAGAGATTGATTGATTGATATGTGGGGTTTAACGTCCCAAAACCACTATATGATTATGAGAGACGCCGTAGTGGAGGGCTCCGGAAATTTAGACCACCTGGGGTTCTTTAACGTGCACCCAAATCTGAGCACACGGGCCTACAACATTTCCGCCTCCATCGGAAATGCAGCCGCCGCAGCCGGGATTCGAACCCGCGCCCTGCGGGTCAGCGGCCGAGTACCTTAGCCACTAGACCACCGCGGCGGGGCAAGGTGAGAGAGAAACAACTATCTCTTTGGAATCACAGCATTCTAGAGGCCTCTTCAAAACGGCAGCCAGGCTCGCATCGTTTTGCTGGCCCGAGACGCATGGGGCCGTGGTGCCAGGATAATTTTTCGCTGAAAACGGTCTATTGTCTTAGTTGGTTCACCACATAGCACTTGGTGACTGAGCGATCGCAACAAGCTAGTGTAGGAATTGGAGTATAATTTTAAATCCTGCGTTAAATGCAGCTCTATCAGTGAACGTGGGGAAGGCGTTGTAGCAGAGGTGTCCGGCGATTCGCATTCGTGGAGTTCCCACTGCTCCGGGCAGCAAACCATCAATAACGTCAGGGTTCTAGGCAAGCATGTATGGTTGCCCTGGAACGAGAATCTTATTAGGGAGATCCGCAAACAGGGTGTGTCACATGGAGGAAAAAAGAAAGAAAAGAAAGGAAGGAGCATTACGTCACACGAGTAAAGCCCACCGTGTCGGCCCAACACGTGATTGAAATGTGAGAGCGTGCGGTAGGTTTTAGTACTCTCGGTGGAGTTCCGCTTTTCAAATCTCCGCGTGAAGCCTGTCCGGTCTGCGTCGAAAGAGCGCGTTTCGATTAAAAGCTACCGACGTCACGATCCGAAGTCTCGGCAAGTCTCGTTATTGGCGTGATCTTGCGCAAAGGTGACTTGTCGGGCCACTGGAGAAAGGAAAAATGTAGGAAAGCCATGACGTCATATTCGTGTAGCCGCCGCATCGCGAACACCCGCACTACCTTCTAGCGGAGAAGCAGATAAACGTTTCGCGATTTCCTCCATGTGCTGGCCCATCCTTCCTCCGTGTGTTGGGTCGACAGTGCTGGCTTCGAAACGGCTTGGCTTGCCACGGCTGGCTGCAAGAACCCATGCTCCCTCCTTTCTTTTTCTTTCCTCCATGGTGTGTATAGTGAACTAGAATATATCCTAGTTCACTGTAATGGTACGCCACATGCATGCTACTTTTTGCAGCGCTCTGTCGACTTACTGCGTGTTGTTACCGTTGAGGTATACTTGTCATACTACCTTAACTTGCCACCTGTGTCCAGTTTCATCAGGTTGTTTTCCCCTTCAGGCGTAGCTACGAAGGCACCGAGGAAATTCCCATGGGAGGAGCATTTGCGTGCCTGGCAAGGTAATGACCCCTCTCTAGCGCGGCGTGGGTGATAGCCGCGTGTTTCTAAGGCGTTTTTAGCAATTTTAAGTGAATTTTTGCAATTACGTCTTGGTTTATTCTGCTAATTACATTATTTTAGAGCTTATCTATTCCTTTTAAGCCACATTTTGGTATTAGATAGCCTTGTTTAAGGCCTGTATTAACTGCTTGATCGTAAGCGTTAGTTGCCAGCTTGATCTCTCCCCTTTTGTTCCATGTGTATCCATGTATGCAAATAAAATAAATAAATAAATAAGCGCGATCCCGTCACATCATCTAAAAATTGACGAAAGCCGGGCCTCTATAGTGCTGCGCACTTAAGATATGTACAATGCTTTGCCAGCCTGCGCTCTGAGACGATTCAATGAGCGCAAATATTCATTTTCTTAATGAATATTGCATTTCACGCTACTGCACGCCAGCATAGTCTAGGCAGGAGTGGGCTAGCAAAATCAAAGAGAACAATACAGAAATACTTGATAACAATACTAGCTCTCCGTGATACATGAGTTTTGCTTATGAAGTGATTTTCAAGACAAATAAATGGAACACAGCACCAATACAATACACTAATATAACAGGCTAAGGATTCAATATTCAACAACACATATGTGGTTGAAGGGCTTCGTCAAAATTGTCTGCCTCGCAAATAAACGCGGGCAGACTATTCCTAATCCGAATATAAGCAGCAGAGGAAGGAAAAGCTTGGAAATGGCTCAGCGCATCGTAAGTGGCAATAAAGATATTCTCCCAGTAAGCAGAAAAAAACTATCTGCTTAGCATGCGATAGACGCAATGGACATTTACAGCATTGATGGCACAAGCAAGTAATAAAAGAAAAACGGGAAAGATAAAACGATTATTGTTAGTGGCTTAGAAGAAGTGGTAGAGAGCTGAGCGACTGAAACGAGATACTCGATGGGCATGATTGTTGGTGTTTTTGGCACCACCGCTAGGGGCCGGTGGCACTAACACCAAGCAGTGCTGTGCATTTCTTATGTGGTTTTTAAAGAGAAAAGAAGAGAAAAGTGAGTCCCATAACTGTCTGCATCAGAGTGCGACACCTCAACAGTAGCTCACGAGGGAGGGTGGTAAGGAGGGATTAAAAGGATAGGATTGAGAGGTGAATAGATAGGGAGAGGAAGGAGAGAGCGAGGCGCAGGGACAGCGAACGACAGAAAACGACGGAAGTAAAGAGGAGATAGGAAAGATGGACACGGTCGCAGGAGTCCGAGGACGGGGCACCACTCGGCGAGAGCTCTTGTCGGCGTCAGGAGATGGCGTAGGGGGAGCCCAGTCGGCCAGAGCTGGGCTGTCGTCGCAGATCACGGGGGCACAACCGGTCGGCACGAAATCCAGCGAGCGAGTCGCTTTGTATAGAGCGGTGAAAGCGAGTTTTGGACGCCTTGTGACCAAATACAGTCCCCCAACGATCAGCCAGCGCTCTCAGTTGGCGCAAAGAAAGCCACGGATACGAGCATCGCGTTTCAGTCGTTGAGTGTGGCCCAATACTAATAGGAAAGCTGTATGGAAAAGAAAAGAAATTAAAAATAAAAATCTGTACGATGCAACACCACTGTGTCCATGTGCGAACGATTAGGTCAAGTAGGCCACGTGACTGCTTGTCGGCGCTTTGTTTTATAGGGTATGCGATGAGAAAGCATCAGAGCGACTGACTCTCTGCGACGTGCTCTTCTTTGACGTGTATGCCATTTTGATTTATCTGTTTTCAGAAGGGAAGGGGGCGGAAGAAAAGTGATTGTGGAATCGAAAAGGACAGAAAAAAGTGTCTTTTCGTAATGTCCGGATAAAAGGCCGCGAAAAAAAAAAAAACGTTGTATAGGAGAGCAGGAAGCGTCGATCGATGCGATATATCGGGCAGCCTTGGCTCTCGGAAATTTGTGCGAGAATTTAGACTCAGATTGACTCTAGGAATTAATGTCAGTACATTTGCGTCTCGTCCAGGCATCATGATAAGTATTACTGAGGGCATGAAAGTGTGACAAGTTGCTTTTTTAATGATCGCGGTGTCCGATGTGAGGATTCTTTCACTGTTTCACGCAATACGAGGGAATCACTCATTTCAACTGATGATTTCTCAGTATATAATAATAATAATAATAATAATAATAATAATAATAATAATAATAATAATAATAATAATAATAATAATAATAATAATAATAATAATAATATAATAATAATAATAATAATAATAATAATAATAATAATAATAATATTAATAATAATAATAATAATAATAATAATAATAATAATAATAACAACAACAATAAAATTATTAGTAATTGTATTATTTCACATTGTAGTATTGTAAACGCTGCCAAACTTTCTTCATTTTTCAACCACTGACTGTTCATGTTAATTAAGTTCGTGTTTCGTGCACGCTCTTGATTTGTTTAGTTTTTCTACTGGGGTGTTACGCTTGCGTTTCTGGCAGTCGTTTACATCACAGTGCACTTTCCAGATTGTATCGTTTTGATTTCATCTTTTTCTATATTTATCACATGCCATGTTTTACCATGTATCGCCCCCCTCACACAATGCTCCGATAAGGAGCCTGTAATGTATTGTGAATGAATAAATAAATAAATATCTGGAGTATTACGTGCCAAAATCATATCATTATGAGGCACACCGTAGTGAACAGGCGCTCAGCCAGAAATTTTTTCCGGGGGGGGGGGGGGGGGCATCTCTTTGATTTTGGGGAAGGCGACGCCTTGAAATGGTCATTTTTCGCTCTATATGCCGTGGCAAAAAAAAATCGGGGAGGAGAGGGGGCGGGGGACAGCTTCGGAAAGTTCGGCCAGTGCGAGGACGGCCAGCATTACACCTGCATCAAAATGTGACCCGCCGCGGCTGGAATCGAACCTATATGGCCATCGAGTCAGCAGTTGAGCACGGCATCGGCTGTAACACTGAGGCGGACTGTTTTGTCCCTCGTCAGTGTATTTTTCCCTGTAGGGCGATGGAAAGTCGCTGGCTTACAGACACAGTAGCTTCGCAGGTACCGAGACGCGGTCACACCATTCGAGGTGCGACAAATGACACGAGTGTTAGTATGACGTCCTCGCAACGGCTGCACGCGGTTGGCACGCCCAGACCGAATGCACTGTGTTCAGTATGAATGGCCGTTGCGCAAAGAGAAGTGAGGCTATGTTTCCGTTCATAACCCGAATAAGTCACCACTGAAAACAAAAAGAAAAAAAAAACACTTCGACGCTCGACCACCGTCACTCTGTTGTACTATGAGCTGCTTCTGCGTGCATGGTATATAGAACTCGTGGAAAAACACGTGGATATTGTCGTTTGCCGGCGGCGGAGGCGGCGCAGTTCACCGGCATCTCGCCAAGCGTCTCGTTCGGACCGATACTCGGCCCGTCAACCCTGCTCCTCCTCCCCTCTCGAGATTGGCCCATCGCGCGGTGCTCGAATCCCGCTCGACTGCGAGCGTACGCTGTATACGGCGCTATTCCTTCGCGACCCGTTCAGGAAATCAAATTATCCGCGCAGGTTTACGTTTGTCAGTGACGGCACGCCGTGGATTTCCGCGGCACGCGCGCGCACACACGCACACACCGACTGGCAAATGCAGTTACTGAGCCAGCAGTTCAATGGGATGCTGGGAAGGAGCTGCTTCGCGGGAGATGCATTGTCCGGCGCAACAAAAGCGTCCGTCCTCTCCGGGCGAGCTCGACCCCGGGCCGGCTCCGTTGCTATTGAAGGCGAACGTGCACGTACACCAAGATGCGGACCGCGGTGCAGTAAAAATAGGAAACGAGCAGAGAGAGAAATTGGAAGGAAAGCACCGAGAGTCTCATCTCTCTGCCTCTCTTTACAGAGATAACAGCGTGCGCACAACAAAACAATACAAAAAAAAACGAAAGACGCGGTGCACGGGGCAAAAAAGGAAACAACAGTGCTCCTACCGACCCGACCGACCCCGGCTGCAGGCCACGCTGATCGGCCAGATTTTTCATTTCTCCCCCAGCGTGGTGTGTAAAGCGCGTTCTGCGCCGACGCTGCGACCGAGGAAATCCCGCTCTTAGAATTCGGCGCGCCGTCTGCTCGGTTTTTAATCCGGCCCAGTCGAAAAAGTACCCCTTGGATCCTTCTAATCCGGCGCCCGAGAAAAATGGCCGCAACGGCTGCCGACACTGCAACGGGCCATCGGCACACGCTAAGCTGATTATTTTCGAGCGGACATACGCCTCCGTGTGCTTTCTGTGGCATCGCAGGCAGCCGCGCCGCTCTTCAGCACCTCTTCGCTTGCAGAAGCAGCTCCGGGTGATGTATACGCGAAGAGCAGTAAGCACTCGAAGATGCTCCTCAACGTGGCGCTGCGCTATTCCAGCGATGATGCGCCTCGAACGCCGCTTCGCAGACTCGCGCCTCTTTACGTCGTGCCGCTGTGTGTACCACCTACCCTCTTCTGGGTCAAATCGATGCCTCTGAATTATTGTGTGCGAGTATAACCAAGATGAGCTATACAGATCTCCCGAGCCAGCAAGTGACCCTTACCTCGGTTTTACACTAAATGCGAGAAGCCCGTGTGCTTAGATTGAGGCACGCGTTAAAGAAACCCTGATTGTCTAAATTTCCGAAGCCATTTCTTTACGGCTTTTTATCGTACCCATATCGTGGTTTTGAGATGTAAAACCTCGACTACCATTATTTATCAGTTTTACAAGCCAAATTCTAAGACGAATCCAGTACTATTCAACGACAATGTTGAATAGTGTACAGGTTACACATAACTCAACAACAACACACTGTAGCAAGCACTGTTCAAAGTTAATCAATGGTGCAAGGTAGCCAACATAAGAACGTATAACACTAAGAGAATGGAACATGCTGTAAAAAGCGGATACCTTAAACCTGTGAAAGCAAAAACTTTACATAAAGGCAAAAATCAGATGTATGCATTAAGAGACAAGGAAGGCAAAGTTACAAGCAATATTGATAGGATAGTTAAGGTATAGCGCAGCAGTTCTATAGAGATCTGTTCAGCAGCCGATACAGCCAGGACGATATTGTAAAAAGCAGTAGTACACATGAGGTATCCGACATCCCACCAGTAATGACCGCGTAGGTAAAAAAAAAAAGTCCTTCACTGAATGCAAAGATGCAAAGCCGCTGGTAAAGACATGTTAACATCAGACCTGATGAAAGATAGTTGAGAGATTGTGTTAGAAAAATGTGCTACCCTGCATACGAAGTGTCTTTTGACGGGGTGGGTACAAAAATTGTGGAAGAATGCCAACATCATACTAATCTATAAAAAGGGTCGATCAGCTTACTGTCCGTCGTCTACAAGCTACTCACAAAAATAATAGCTAATAGAATTAATACGACACTTGACTTCAATCAACCAAAGGACCAAGCAGGATTTCGTGCAGGTTACTAAACAATCTGAACAGACCACATTCAAGCTATGAATCAGGTGACTCAGAAATGTGCGGAATACTACCAGCCCCTACATATTGCCCCGTACCTTCGTAAATGTGCGGAATACAACCAGCCCCTATATATTGCCACGTACCTTCGTATATTACGAAGGTACGTGGCAATATGTAGGGTCTGGTTGTATTCCGCACATTTCTGAGTCACCTGATTCATAGCGTGAATGTACGTACCTTCGTATATTACAGGCAGCGCTTCAGAGTTTGCAGTCTGCCATGCGTAGGAGGAGTCATGAACAATTGATACAAGAAATAAGACATTGCCATCATGAAGCTCTAGAACGAGGGCATGATATTATATATCAATGGCTGCCTGGACATATCGGTATTACCGCAAATCATTTAGCCGAGGATGCAGCCCTCTCATCCCATGAAGGAACCCGTGTAGTTCCCATTCCTCTACCAAGGAATGATGCAGCAAGACAACTTTACCTGCTGGCTCGAAATCTCACAAGCACGTTCTGGTTGTCTACCAGCATCCAAAGGTGTCAATTTTATGAACTGGATCCTTCGCTCAAGCTAAAGCTACCATCACAACTTTCCCGCTCCGATGCGACACTGTTATGCCGCCTTTGGTTGGGTGTTGCATTTACAAAGGTGTACTCCTTTCGCATTGGTATGGCAGACACTCCTACATGCGACTACTGCGGAGCTGAAGAGACCATCGAACACGCCCTGTGCAGCTGCGCTTGCTACGACACACAGCGATGCCAGCTCCGGATGGTTTTAAATCAACTTGACCCCGGACCATTTTGTATGCAGAAGATGCTAGGACCTTGGGCACCTGCCTCAGTTGCGCAGAAAGCGATTAAAGCACTGCTACTTTACCAAAAGTGAACAAACCTGAGCGACCGCCTGTAGACTGTGTGTGCTCCCCTAGTGTGCTCGTGATTGTGTGTACCTTCTCATCTCTCTGCAACCTCTTTTCTCCCCTTCATCCCTTCCCCCAGTGCAGGGTAGCAAACCGCATGTGCGTCTGGTTAACCTCCCTGCCTTTCTTTGCATCTTTATCTCTCTCTCTCTCTCTTCGTATATTACGAGAAGGCATTTGCTTCGGTCGAGAAAATATCAGCAGTCACGCAAACACTGCGGAATCAGAGCGTTGACGAAGTCTATGTAAACATACTGGAGGAAATTTACAGGAGATCCACAGCAACCATAGTCCTCCATGACTAAAGTTATAGAAGCCCAATAAAGAAAGGTCTAAAGGAAAGAGACACGACCTCTCCACTGCCATACACTGAGTGTTTAGAGGTTTTCAGGGCCCTAGATCGGGAAGAGTTAGGGATAAGAGTTAATGGAGAGTACCTTAATAACCTGCGATTCGTTGATGACAGTGCATTGATAAGTAATTCAGGCGCCAAATTACAGCTCATGATCACTGAACTGGACCGGAAAGCAGAAAACAATGTCTATAAAACTTGAATAATGTACAAAAGCCTCGGCAGAAAACAGCACTTTGCGATAGGTGGAGGAACGCTGGAAGTTGTAAAGGAATATGTCTGTATAGAACAGGTAGTAACCGGAGACCAAAGCATAAGAGTGAACTATAGCTAGAAGAATAAGAATGGGGTATAGCACACTCGGCAAGCATTCTAAAAACATGAATGGTACAGTCTACCACTATCCCTCAAGATGAAGGTATATCATAACTGCATTTACCGGTACGTACCTATACGGAGCATAAACCTGGAGGGTAACAAAAAGGTTTCAGCTTAAATTGAGGACGATGCAGCAAGCGATGGAAAAGGAAAATGATAGGTGTAACCTTAAAAGACAGGAAGAGAGCAGAGTGTGTCAGGGAGCAAACTGGGATCAAGAATTTCATATTTGAAATCAAGAAGAAATGGACATGGGCCGGGTTTTAAAAAGAGTTGACTGTTGGGTGAGTTGATGCTTCGACATAGAAACCATCGTGAGAGCGCAACTATAAACACTACACACAAGAAGAAACGTACGAGGTCAGGCGCAAACTACCAACTGTTGGTAGTTTGCGCCTTTACTCGTCTGTTCCTTCTTGTGTGTTGTGTTTAATTGCGCTCTCACGACAGTTTCTATCAGTCGTACAGATGGCGCGTTGGCAGAATAGCCGGTGGTCATTAAGAGCAACTGATTAGATTTCAAAAGAAGGCAAGCGCGTAAGAGGGAGACAGAAAATCAGGTGGCCATATGAGAATAAGAAGTTTGCAGGTGTAACATGGCAGCAGAAAGAACAGAACCCTGTTGGCAGACGGAACGTGGGACTCGTGGGAGAGGCCTTCGACCTGCAATGGGCGCAGTTAGGCTGCTGCTGCTGCTGCTGCTGCTGCTGCTGCTGATGATGATGATGATAATGATGATGATGATGATGATGATAATAATAATAATAATAATAATAATAATAATAATAATAATAATAATAATAATAATAATAATAATAATAATAATAATAATAATAATAATAATAATAATAATAATAATAATAATAATAATAATAATAATGATGATGATGATGATGATGATGATGATAATGATGATGATGATGAGCAAGCATTGATATACAGTCTTATACACACTAAATTTGCCTAGAATTTGAGCAAAAACAGTCACCACCATATTCAGTTGCTTGGAGGTTAAAAGAATTGACGGGTAGCAAACCGGGTACATCCTGGTTAACACACCGGCCTTTTCTTTGTCCCTCTTCTCTCTCTTTCTCTCAAACAATCGGATGCACGTTTACCCCCAGGTAAAATATAGTTTAACGACGGCGAACATTCAGCCTTACTTAAAGATATTCGGCAGCGTGGAACACCTGAGAACTCTCTATCGGCTTGATGCCTCATATCACACAATGCTGCGAATAGATAGTGCAAATGCTTCTAAGATGTGACATCACACGGCACATTGTAGGAACGTGAAATGAACAGGGTGCCAGAGAGCGGTAGGGGACGGGGAGAGGAACGAATAAAAATACCTGCGATGTTCACCATGTTAGCGTTTTTGTCGTGCATGGCCGGCTTGCAATGTAAACGGCGGTCAAACTTGTTTGAAGCTGCGGCTGTCGAAGCGCTCAGTCCGATTAGCTCCGTTGGAGTGTGCGAATCTGCAAATACACAGACGCATGTTTTTGTTTGTTTGTTTGTTTGCGCAGAGTCTTGTGTTTTCGCTCAGTCTGGACGGGTCTCACTACTCGCGGATGATGCGGGCCTTCACTCGCCTCTATAGAAGAGAGAGATAGAGAGGAATGTTTACTGAAAAAGCAATTATTTCATCAGGTTTTCTATATAATTCGTATCTGGTTAGTACTGTGCACTGAGGAATGAAGCGAGAATGGATCTGCTGCAGACGATGCAGAGCTGGGGAAAAGTAAATCAGCAAGGTCACCGCTGACTTTATTGTTTCACTCTTGGACGCAATAGCACAAGCTTCGGCACTTTTGTGCCAGAAGATTAACCGTATCGACAAGGGTAAACTGAATTGAAAGGAACAAAAGAAAGGACAAGATAAAGAAGGCACGAGGCCTTGAGAAACGCAGCCATTCGCGGTTGTCTTAGGTCAGGTTAAGCAACTCAAAGCCATAATCATTATAACCTCGTTAACATCGCTGTCCAGGACTGAGACCTCGTACAGGAATGTCTAATTAGCCCATGTTTTGGGTCAGCCGAACTCGTCGTATGTACAGGCAAACTTTTTGATCTATTCACTCCGTCTTATCTTCTATCAACATTGACTACAATTGCCTTCATTTTCAACATCACGTTTTTACTAAAACAAACAGGTTACCATCTGTTTTACGTTCTACGTTAACATACAAGCTACAGTTTTTATACATCTCGACTGGAACATCAGTTGTGCGCTGTTTGCTCTGTAAACATCAAAGAAGTATTCCCTTTCCCGATAGGCTCTCAAGCTGTATGAATTGCTGACGAAAGTACAGACGCCAGACATACTTTCCATTGGTTGACTGCCGGGAGCATTTATAATTTAACTTCTTTTAGATTGGCAACAGCCAGTTACGTGAGCATTCAAATCAAAATGTGAAGTAGTGCTGTCATTTTTTAGCTTTTATTTCTGTTTTTTGTTTTTTCTCTTCCTTCTCTCTTCCACGTCATTCTATGGCAGAGTAACACGGCAAGAGGTTTTACGTTTACTCCGATAATTCCTCGGTTGTGTTAGTTTTTGTTTTCAGTAGGCTTTGAAGATCATCCTTGATCAACATTCATTCCTCTTTTTTTTACTTACGCAATCTGTAAATGCACTGGGGTAAACTTCTTTTTTTTTCTTGAGTCGCAACAAAATTAGGAAGCATTACCAATAACATTCCGGCACGAACGATGCATGAGTGTTCATTATTTAGGTTACGTAGGCGGCTAGATATATGTGGTATTTATGATGTGTCTAGAGAACAAAAATGAGAGATAGAGAACGTTCAAAGGAACAGAAGTTCGGAAGATTAACCACAACAAATGTGCGGTTCGCAACACTACACTTTGTGGGGAAGACTAGAAAAAAAAAACAAGCAGGACAGTGTGTGTGGGGTTGAGGAGATAGAAGTAATGGATAAGTTTTCGGTTTAACGTTGCAAAACTACGATATGATTATGTGGAACGCCGCGGTAGAGGGCTGCGGAAATTTCGACCGACTGTTGTTCTTTAAAGCGCTTTCATATCTCACAGTACGCGGGCCTGTAACATTTCGCCTCCATCGAACTCGCTACCTTTGGTTCAGCAGGCGAGCACCGTGGACACTACACCATTGTGCCCCACCGCGGTGGTCTAGGTGGCTAAAGTACTCGGCTGCTGACACGCAGGTCACGGGTTCGAATCCCGGCTGCGGCGGCTGCATTTCCGATGGAGGCGGAAATGCTGCAGGCCCGTGTGCTCAGATTTGGGTGCACGTTAAGGAAACCCAGGTGGTCGAAATTTACGGAGCCCTCCGCTACGGCGTTTCTCATAATCATATGGTGATTTTGGGGCGTTAAACCCCACATATCAATTAATCTACACCATTATGGCAGAGAGAGTCGGGGAGACGACTGGGGTGTAAGAAAACGAAGTACATGAACGCAATGACTACTGTTTACGAGATGACGCTTAACTGGGCACGCGGCGCTACCAACAGACACGCAAGCATTTTTTTTTTAAGTTGGGCTTCTTCTTTTCAAGTTGTGCTATGAGGAGAAGCAGGTTTAGTTGTTTGCCTGTTTCCCTACGTTGAGGGTGATTCTTAAGAGAGAAAGGAAGAGAAAAGTGAGCCCCGTAACTGTCTGCTTCAGTGAGCGACACCTCAACAGTAGCTCACAAGGGATGGGGGTGAGGAGGGATAAAAGGGGTAGGAGTAAAGGTGTAGAAAAGAGGAAGAGACGTGAGGTGGTAAGCCAGAAGGAGCGACAACAAACTGAGGGGATAGGAGAGATAGGAAAGATGGAAACACGGTCACAGGAGTCCGAGCACGGGGCATCACTTGCGAGAGCTCTTGTCGGCGTCAGTAGATGGCGTAGAGCAAGTCCAGTCAGTCAGAGCTGCACTGTCGTCGAAGGTCGTCGGCGTCAGGAGGTGACGTAGGGCGAGCCCAGTCGGTCAGAGCTACGCTGACGCCGGAGATCGCGAGGGCACAACCGGTCGGCACGGAATCCAGCAAGCGACCGTTTCCCTACGTTGTAGCACGTAGTGCATACGAAATAGTAAGATTTGCGACTGAAAACACAATGTTATTGAAATCTGTACGTTCACTTAGCATTATCTTTTCAACGTGTCTTTCGTCTTGGTTACACTTCATTCATGCTTGGTTGTTTGCTAGCGCTACATTGCACAGATCTTGGTACAAATCCTTTCCTGTGACTTTCGTCACGCAATCGTTTTTTGTGTTTGTGTGTTCAGCCTTCATTTCTTTCTTAGTTTTCTTGGGCGCCTAAAATAAGATATCAGGAAACAATTTTAAATTATTACACAGGAGATTGATTGATTGATTGATTGATTGATATGCGGGGTTTAACATCCCAAAACCACTATATGATTATGAGAGACGCCGTAGTGGAGGGCTCCGGAAATTTAGACCACCTGGGGTTCTTTAACGTGCACCCAAATCTGAGCACAGGGGCCTACAACATTTCCGCCTCCATCGGAAATGCAGCCGCCGCAGCCGGGATTCGAACCCGCGCCCTGCGGGTCAGCAGCCGAGTACCTTAGCCACTAGACCACCGCGGCGGGGCTATTACACAGGAGATGTTAGCCAGGTTTGTATGCTGGTTTGTTACTACACTTAATGTCGGGATATTATTATTATTATTATTATTTATAATTATTATTATTATTATTATTATTATTATTATTATTATTATTATTATTATTATTATTATTATTATTATATTATTATTATTATATTATTATTATTATTATTATTATGATTTAGTGTAAATACACAGATCATAAAAAATAACATGACGCTGACTGTAAGCTGATATTGTATTGAAAAACTGTGAAACATATACGCAGCAGGTGAATTGTGGAGCATATGTTTAGCCGTATTGTTCGTTTCCTCCTTTATGCCGTCTTGCTGCGAGGCAAGAGAACGTGCGTGAGGTTGACCGGCTGTTTTCATTCTGTCCTTCATCCTCCTCGCCCCAACTGCCCACGCGCCCGAACCCCGGTGTCGTTGTTCTTCATCGCAATACACACAACACGTGCAGTCACGTTCGTACACAGACATACACTAGCGAGGAAGAAGCTTTGTGCCGCGGTTATGTCACATCAACTCCGGCAATGGTGAATGGTCAAGTTACAACCAGATCTAAGGCTAAAGCAAGAGAGAGAGAGAGAGAGAGATAAATAGACAGGAAAGGCAGGGAGGTTAACCAAGCTTGGCTCGGTTGGCTACCCTACACTTGGGGTGGGGGAAAGGGAGAATAATAGAAAGGAAAGAGATAGAAAAGAAGAGGAGTAAGAATCAGAAGGATGAATGTTCAGCTCGAGACTACACAGAGCGGTCTCACACTGTTGTCACAAGTCGTCTTGAAGTCTGGTGGTCCTTAAGAAGTGCAAGAGGGCTTTCGTGGCTTTGCGCGTATGGGCAATCGTCGGCCAAGGTCCCAGGATCTTCTCTTCTGTGAGCGGCCGGGAAGGCTAAAGCAAGACTTACAGCTAGAGGTATGAGCTAATGCCGTGGCAAGAGGTTACAAGAATGTGGGCATGAAATAATTTCGAAATGGCGAGTTCAAGGGGTGCACATTACGCGATTTTAATATGTTCTGTGCATGAAAGAATTAATAACTCTTTCATGCCCTGAAATCCATTTTTGGCGGAAAAAAAGTTTTATAGAAAAAAAATGACGAAATCTTTCGCAGAAAATGGTTTTTTTCGCAAGAAACAGAAAATTAGCAATTATTTTACTATGAATGTGAGGTGGTCACCTGAAGCCACTGCCATGTAGTTAGGGTCTACAGGTCATTTTCTGTGAAAGTACAGCTTTTTATTTCTCTAATCCTTAGCGTCAGCTGCTACTCATAAAGCATGCTCTCTCGCACTATCAACATTGTAGAAAGAGCATATACTTATATATATACAAAAATATATAGGGTCCACTGTCAAGCGCGAAGACGACGGCAACCAGAAAAAAAAGCAAACGTCACATGCCACATTAAAGCCCAAATGAAGTAGCGTTATTTCTGTAATATTACTTTAGAACATGCGCCATTTAGAATCCGTCGCGCGGGGCTCACCTACATGTTTCAAGAAGAAAAAAAAAAAGCAGAAAAGGTGGTTACCTAGGCTGACCAGCGTGCTTAAAAGAGTTATTGTGCCCCTAGAGCACACGCACCCACAATGCACGACAGAGTCCAGAAGTTTCATTCTGGCCAAGCACTCACATTTCCCAGTGTTCTCAAATCGGCCACCTTCTTGGCTTGGCACCTATACAGTGGAATTAGACAACGTCTGGTTGGCAAATGCTGGTACACTAACAGGCCAAAAAGACGAGACAATTCGCATAACAACAGAAATATCGTGGTATCACTGTATTTTCGAAACAATAGGATTTCTGGCATACAAAAGGATTTCATTTTGGGACCACTACTGGCCGCCGTTGATGAGATAATATGCACTGCACGCAAGACAAACGCAGGAATCTCAGATTGTGTGTCCTTTTCTTGAGTATGGGTCACTGGTGTGGAACACTCATGAATATTATTTAAAGAAACAAATAGAAAATTTCAAAGGCACGCGGTGTGATTTCTATACTCCCGTTATCGAAAGACGGAATCAGTTACAGAAATGCTTCATTCTTCTGGCCTTCATTTGTTAGAAACACACAGGCAGAAAAGTCGTCTGAGACCATTATTTCAAGTTCTAAATGGCCAAATAAATATTAGCAAAGAAATCCCCTTACTGCCGCCAGGTAAACAGAGCTCAAAAAGCAACCACAACAGGGCCATTCAAGCGTACAAGACTCGTACGGATAGAATGAAATAATCATTTTTTCCTAACACAATTGAGATGTGTTAATGAATTGCCGGTGAGTATTGTTGACCAAAACGATTTGTCGAAATTTGAACAGACCTTGGATGACTATCTGTACAAGTGTAGCCTGTAGCGTTTGATCTTGATCTAACCTGTATTTGTGTATTTGCTAATAATGTTCTTTACTTCATTATTTTATTATGTTACCCTGTCTGTAAGAACTCTCGCATGAGGATGAATAGTATTGCCAAATAAATAAATAAATAAATAAATAAATTAGGTCAACGTGATAAATCACGATGATGTTAAGATTCAATATAGTAATATTCATTAAATCAGACCCATGATAATCGGAGCTTCGCCACCTTGATTTTCACTATAGTGGAAGGTCTCTCATTTGTTTATGTTTTCACGGTAATCACACAACCCCAATGCCCACGTATTTCACGAAAATCAGTGGTGCGAGCCATTTATAGCCACTACACACTTTCAGTGGTCGGTACAAACACGTGTATAGATTTAGTAGATTGGTTTTTTCTATGGGGCAGAATAAAAACACCACGAAGCACGCACGACGCCCATGGACGAAGAAGGCTTGGATAAAGAATGATCACCACGAAAGACAACGCTAGAAATGCATATGCGCAGCGACTGAATAGGCGTTCTATGTATAACCGCGTCCCTCCATCTCTGAACCTTCGACTACACCGGTGGTGATGTCAGAGACGACGACGATTTTCCGCATGCTCTTCGAGATAAGCACGTGTGCTTGCGCAGCGCCATGTTTGTGACATCCGCGCGCTTTATATTTCAACCGTACATTCTCGAGCCTAGAAAAAAAAAACCGAAAGTTGATTAATCTTCTGCAATGCTCACTAAGAAGGTTCTGTCTCGTGTATGTGTACGCAACACTAATGCGATCGTCGTGCTTCGGCGTAGCGAGCGTGTACCATATTGACGCGCCAGGGCCACTACATGTTTTTGATGTCGCCGATGAGCACGGGACAGTCATGACAAGCGGCGAACCGTGCTCGATGGACAGGAAGCAAGCGGAGACGGGGCTAGCATCGAAAGCGACGGGTCTTTATGCGCAGCACGTGATAGGTAAGCGCTGAAATTCGTTCGTACAGGCAATGGTTAAACGGGAATTAAAGAAGCATGGTCACTCCGCAGAATGTCAACTTTGTGAAGAAAAAAAACTGCAGGAACTCTTGCCCTCTCGGGTAAGGGGGGGGGGGTCAACCAAAGCTTTGCGTCTGCGTGTTTTTTTTTCTTTCTTTCTTTCTTTTTCTAAAAGAGCTTGTTTATGGGTTGTTTAAAATGTTAAGTAATTTTAGTGAGCTTTTTTTCACGAGATGTTACGCAATTTTGTCGCATAAGTAGTTTTGGGGCCAAGCTTCTTATGGTATAGGGCGATTCCTCGTCCCTCCGGCGTACCCAGTAGCGCCTCCCTTATCATACAACAGATGGCGTTCTGTGTACATGTCCTTGGAAATATCACTAGATGGCGTTAGTGGTTTTCGTATAGTTGGCAGATGGACGGAAGGGTGGACAGACAGACAGACAGACAGACAGACATACAGACGGACAGACAGATGGATGAATGGAGGCACAGATGGACGCAAGGACAGAGTCGCGGACGGATGGAAGCTTCGCCCCACTTATCATCAATCACTCCGTGAATATGCTGTGATATTTTTACTTGATCTTGCGTGATTTTGAGTACCATGACAGACTCACCCATCATAGCTACAGTACTCCACGCCGGACATATCAGCGCACATGTTGTAGGAGCGAAGCAGAAGTTGAAGAGAACAAAGTGAGCGCGTACCGTATCATGACTGGCCTGCGTTTCTCACGTATTTATTCAAAGAATTTGATCATCAAAGTCACGCCCTCAGATGCTTGATATGTGTGGTTTAACGTCCCAAAACCACCATATGATTATGAGAGACGCCGTAGTGGAGGGCTCCGGAAATTTCGACCACCTGGGGTTCTTCAACGTGCACCCAAATCTGAGCACACGGGCCTACAACATTTCCGCCTCCATCGGAAATGCAGCCGCCGCAGCCGGGATTCGAACCCGCGACCTGCGGGTCAGCGGCGCCCTCAGATGCTTGTCTCTGCAGCGGCGCCTATAGATGGCGCAAAGCGTCTCAGCAGAAAAGGTGGCAGAGAAGTTAGGTTGCAGTGCAGTTGGCAGTGCACGTGCATTGCGAGGTGCCGCCACATTGCTTCAGTGATCTCGATTTAGAACAGCGTCCATGTTGTTTGAGATCTAAGCAAACAGGTTTTATTGCATGCAACAACAACAGCAACAACAACAAAAACAACAACAACAATAATAATACTACTACTGCTAATAATAATAATAATAATAATAATAATAATAATAATAATAATAATAATAATAATAATAATAATAATAATAATAATAATAATAATAATAATAAAAGCATGATTGTTTACAGTTTTCTGAACGCTTTCATTCTATGCTTACTGGTGAATTTTAGTCTCCTCCGCTGTGAGTCAACCGTTCTTGGTAAACATGTATACTCACCCATCCATCCTCGTTCATGTTCTGCAATCGTTTAGCGAGGAAAATGTGGCTCTGCACCTCCCGCACATTGGAGGACGGTCACGCTATGTTACCTCAGGCTACTTCATTTCTGCATTTCCTCACTCACTCTCTCTTTTAAATAGGGTCCATGTGGTTTTGCTTTCCTACAGCTTTCTGAATAATATCTAGTCCCACTCGTTCTTCAAATCCTAAATAGAACACTGAATTAGCAGCGCCAACCCTCCCTCCTCTTTTCCCTGGAACTATTGCATCTTTTTATACACCACACCTTCCTGTATTTCACTCAATCTTATTCTCTCTCTCTCTACACAACAAACTGCTTCATTATATAGGCCCCTGAGCTATTTACCGTTATGGCCACACTTCTGTTGCATTTCGCTTCGATTATGTTTGCATGTTTTAGGGGCGAAGCTTCTTAAAGCAACCCCCGTTCGTCCCTCGTAGTCTAGTCGTAGTGTGTAACAAGTGTTACATTTTGACCTCCAAGGTGGTGCCGGTGAGAGACTTATTCTGTGCGTTGTTGAAAAATAAAAAATTCGCAGCGTGCGTATTCACTAAAAGCCGAATGCTCCTGTCTCTCATTCCCCCTTAGCAGCCATTGACATGTACATTGAGCACTATCTGACAAGAAAGGGTTGCTACGTTATACTCGCTGGGTGTAACCTCCTTAGTTTTAGAAAGGTTTAGCGAGCGTTGAGCCGCAGTGCCATGAATACAATGAACTAGTATATACCATGAACTCGAGGTGGGTAAAGGTGGGAAGTAGATACGAAGCGCAAGCCTTAAGAAAGTAAAAGCCAAATTCTCCTGTCTCTCATTTCCCATTAGCAGCCATTGGCATGTACATTGAGCACTATCTGACATGAAAAGGTTGCTGCGTTATACTCGCTGGACGTAACCTCCTTGGTTTTAGAAAGGTTTAGCGAGCATTGGGCCGCAGTGCCATGAATACAGTGAACTAGTATATACCATGAACTCTAGGTGGTTAAGGTGGGAAGTAGACCCGAAGCGCAAGCCGTAAGAAAGTGTGCGTGTGCCGCTTCTCGTTTAGTCCTTGGAATGTCCGCTGGATGGCGGTGCTTCTATATGCAGAACATATGATGAAAAGATGCGAGATGGTGGTGCTTGGAGTGTTGAATAGATGAACGAACGGACACACAGACAGATGCATGGATGGACGCATGAACGGACGCAGGGGCGGATGCATGGACGAACGCAGGGGCGGACGCATGAACAGACGCACGCACGGACGGGTGGATGGACACATGGACGGTCACACAGACGGACGCATGGACGGTCACACAGACGGACGCATGGAGGGACGGAAGCAAGAACGAATGGACCGACAAATGCTTCGCCCCACTCTCCATCATTCACCCCGTGGATATGCTGCCAATTTTTTTTTTTTTTTGTGTATGATTGAGGTTATTTTCAATACGTGTTGCACTTGTTCCTTTACGTTTTTTATGTTCCTCTAGTATTTTTACCTACAATTGTGTAGTAAAAAGTGTTGCCTATTCCAAAGTTGCGTACGACGTGATACCCCCCTTTTTATTAAAAAACACATTTTTTACCTCGGTGTTTATTGGCGTGCTATAGTGGATACCAATGGCGGGCTCTGGTTCACTCTCATGGTTTTCGTAAAGTCAACATGCCATCCGTAGCTCTTGCAGAAAAGAAACACTTAAAAATCCGTGAGTGCCAGCCTCGCGTGAGCAGTCCTCTTCTTGTTCACCCTGTCGCTCTGCGCTGATTAATGAAGGCCGTGAGTTTTATTTCCACCACTAATGGGGAAGGGGGAAGAGGCCTTGAGATGGAGCGGCTCTTTTAGTCTGAACGAGGTCTTTTCGGGCACATATGAGGCTGTGATTCGGAACAACCTTTATGGCCACAGCACACTGCCAGGCTGGTTTGGACCGGGCCAAATTTACGGTCTCCGGGGCTGGTTGAGCAGCGGCCTCCTAAAAGGCTGAAAGGATGGCAGGAAGCCTGTATCGAGTCTTTGGGGATCCACTGCTATACAACCCATTAAAACCCGACACTGGCATTGCTTTGTATAGGTCTGCAACCGTTGCAGACGTGTCTTTGTTTTCTTCGCGTCTGCACGAGCCAGATGAGTATATGCCTGTTTACTTTCAGTCTCGGCTCTTCAATGAACTGCGTAAGGGAGCCGGATATAATGACGTGTCTAAATGGAAAGAACTTGCGTTTTCCTTGTCGTCGTCATCGTTGTTGTTCTAATAAGCCGTCTCGACGTCATCACGCTCCTTCAGTACTCGCATGTGGCGATCATCCTCGCTGTGTTTATTGGTATTAGCCAATACTGGCTCACTTCGCTAATACCTGCGATATCGGCAGCCTCCCGCAGTCTGTCTTACGCTTTCGGTCTCGGCAAATTACCAAGTTGAAGTTCTCAGAAGCGTTATTGTTCCTTTCGAGGGCTGCAATGCTTTACGGCTGACGGTGGGCAGCACGTCATTCGTGGTCACATGCCTGTATACCCGCTTCCCTAATTTATACCTGCACAGCTCCTCTTGCCCGTTTCGGCAAATCGAAGGAGTCCTCAGTGATTTCATTCGAGTAAACTCCCTTCCGTTGTTCTAGAATTCAGACAACAGCTTAGACGCGATACGTGTCAGTACTTACCACAATCTTATTTCATTTCATTTTCATTTTGTTACCTTAAAGACCCCGTTTAGGGCTATTAAATAAAAGGTGGTTAACATAACAGTATAATAAACGCAAGTGTTATGCTGTGATACATGCTGGCAGCGGGACCTAAAATTCGATATGACTTTTTATGTCGGCAGCATAGAGGTCGTTCCAGTCTTTGGCATTTAAGCTAATGCACGCCACAACCTCGCTTTGTTGTTTCTGTTTTTCTCGTGGCGTCGTTGTTTTGCTTCACGACTTGGTTTTAAACAAAATGTTAGAAGCCCGTGTGCTTAGATTGAGGCGCTCGTTAAAGAAACCTTGATTGTATAAATTTCGGGAGCTACCCTTTACGGCTTTTTTTCATAGTCATATCGTGGTTTTAATATGTAACACCTCGATTACCATTGTTTATCAGTTTTACAAGCCGAATTCCGCGACGAATGCAGTACTGTTCAACGGCAATGTTGAATAGTGTACGTGTTACACAGAGCTCAACAACACCCCGTCACAGTAGTCTAGTGACCAAGGTACTCGGCTGCAGACCCGCGGGTAGCGGGATCCAATCCCGGCTGCGGCGGCTGCACTTTAGATGAAGCGGTTAAATGCTGCAGGCCTGTGTGCTCAGATTCGGGTGCACGTTAAAGAACCCCAGGTGGTCGAAATTTACGGAGCCCGCCACTACGGCGTCTCTCATATTCATATGGTGATTTTGTGACGCTAGATCCCACATATCAACTTGCACAACAATTCACTACAAGCGCCTCAGTGACGTTAAATTAAACTTCGAATACATATTGTGAGAGCGAATTGAATGTGACAGTGGGATTAAATCACTTATTCGAAAGACTCGAACTATAGTGCGTTCTCAAAGAAAGAAAGAAAGAAAAAAGAAAGAAAGAAAGAAAGAAAGAAAGAAAGAAAGAAAGAAGAAAGAAAGAAAGAAAGAAGGAAACGAGGGAAGAAAAAGCGTAAGAACGAATGAATGAACGCATAGTAAAAGCGTACAGGTGGACGTGGGAGCGAATAGAAAGACGCCAATGTACTAACAAAAGGTGTTTTGGCAAGGTAAGCATTTATTATTGACACAAAACAAATACCAACACAGCTGCACAGTCCAATAACTTCCAAGAGGTACGACAGCGTAATCGCCTGAAAAACTGACAAATGATTTTAGTGTACGTCCAGAGAGTGGAATAAATGCAAAATTTCAAATTTCAATTTCAATTTATTTCCGTAAAAACTGGAGGAAGGCTCGAACAAAAATATTTGGGCCCCCTTTATGAGGCATACAGCAAAGAGATAAAATGCACACATGCACATACACCTTATTCAATATCACATGAAGTGCAGACAATTGGCATGTATAAATTAAATGATGCTGCTATAAACGCTACATACACACTAGATACCGGGACAAAATTATAATATTCATGGAGTCAATTTACAGAAGGTGTACTCTATTGAATAAATATGTAGTATTCAGACGTTGGCAGTGCAAATTACGGCAGTATAGAAATGACAACGCTTGCTTCTACGAGGATGCATCGCCTTCCAATGTATACCCAACGTTATTTCGAATATTGTGAAACCTCGACGCCCTGGGCATAACATTGTGGTCCCCAAAAACAACATGCGTCGCCTTTGCATTCACGATGTCCTTGCTGGATTAATAATTTCGCGTACGCTCGGCGCAAGTACCCTTTAAGCTTTCCGACTTGATTGAAGTGCTTTTGAAAGGAACGGCCAGTGGCAGAACGAGCTGAATTCCCATTTGAATAGTCTGTATGTCTTCGTTCAGCGAGAAAGACATGATTTGACTGCGTCCTCGAAGATGAAATATGCTTTGCTGCTCGCAAGTGTAACAACGACGGCGACGAGAGAACAGGTTATGCATGCAAAACGCCGCATCTAATAAAATGCGCTAATGAGTTCGGGGGAAGTAGCAGAGGGAGGAGTGGTTACTCTTGTCTTGATCCTATAGAGGCCATACTTCTGTACGAGTTGCTTCATCCGTGCCATGGAACTGTGCAGCAAGGTTGTTCGTCGCGTGAACAATGTCGTAGAACGACAGGATGCGCTGTGTGGAAGACGGGTTATAAACCTCCTGTTATTGTGCTTTTAAATGCTAGGAATGCTTCTTCAGCGGCCGCGGTGGGTTTCACCTGCGACGGTGGTCTAACGGTTATGAGGCTCGAGTGCCGACCCGCCGGTTACGGGATCAAATCCCGGCCATGGCCGACGCATTTTTAATGGAGGCGAAACTGCTCGTGGCTCACGTACTTATATTTAGGGGTACAATAAAAAAAAAACCCCAGGTGGTCGAAAGTTCCGGAGCCATCTTCTACGACATTCCCGTTAGTCATATTAGGGTTTTGGGACGTAAACCCCCTACAATTATGATCACGATTGGTTTTTAATATGTCAGTCATAGAAGCTTTCGGTGCGACGTCACAAGCTATCTGTTAAATAAAGAAGTGTACAACTAAGCGCTCGTTTTCCTTTTGTTAGACCCAATATTAATGAGATCTAACAGACAATCATGCCAAGGTAAGTATAGGGTATGTTATATTCGGTAATTGTAATGTAAAGGTGAAGAAAGAAAATAGGATGAAAAGATAACTTGCCGTGGGCAGAGACAGATTCGGTCTCTGCCAGATCGATGGACAGTTTGATGGACCCACTGTCGGCGTCTCCGAGTTCGATGGTGAGCTTACTTTAGGTGGCCACCGTCGGCTGTGGCACGCCTGGAGGGTGCGCAGGCCAGTATACTTCCAGTGACCAAATAAAACACCTATGGCTACGCGAGAGGCATGCGAAACCAGCGAAAACACTCGGCCGGCGAACAAAGTGCTCAGTCAGAGTTACGCTTCCATTGATGATACAACGCATGAAACGTGTGTAAAAGGTGTATAATGTGTTACCAATGCTTAGCTCCAATGTTATTCAAACTGATATTTTTTTTCAATGCAGCAGCTTTTATTACTCGCTTAACGAGTGCAAAAGCAAACAACGGCACGATCTCTTAAAGCCACTTGAGAACGACGATGCGATGCCACCAAAACCAGCCGTAGGATGCCGCTCTAAGTTTGTATTTTTTTAAGGTGGCGTACACAAATGGAGACAAGGAGAGACATATTAAGAGACAAAAGAGAGCAGAGTGGATTAGGGAACAAACGGGGGTTAAGGATATCATAGCTGAAATCAAGAAGAAGAAATGGACATGGGCCGGGCATGTAGCGCGTAGACAGGATAACCACTGGTCGTTAAGGGTAACTAACTGGATTCCCAGAGAAAGCAAGTGGGTTAGGGGAAGACAGAAGGTTAGGTGGGCAGATGAGATTAAGAAGTTTGCGGGTATAAATTGGCAGCAGCAAGCACAGGACCGGGTTAACTGGTGGAACATGGGAGAAGCCTTTGTCCTGCAGTGAACGTAGTCAGGCTGATGATGATGATGATGATGATGATGATGATGATGATGATGATGATGATGATGATGATGACACAAATGGACCATTTTAAAAAACTCATTTGTTGCCGCAGTAAAATATAAGGATGGTTATGAATATTCATATATACCGCTTTACGTCTCATGACCTTGATATGATTGCAACGAATCCCGTAATAGAGGGCTCTGGAATTTTCGGACATTTTTTACGTGGACTGACATCGCACGGGACACAGATCTCTCTAGCACTTCGCCTCCATCGAAATGCGACCGCGGCGACCGTGATCGAACCCGCGACCTTCGGGACAGCAGCGGAGCACCGTCACCGCTACACCACTGCGGCCGACTGAGCAGATTATCCGCATATAGTACTGGGTAAATGATGCAATCGTGGAAGCAAAAGAAATGGTCGAAGGGAAAAGGAACACTCCGAACAAGAAGAAGTTTAACAGGCGCATCAACTCCCGTACGGAGGCCTCGTTCACAATCGATGTTATGAATAGTATAGGGAGTGGCGAGAGGGGAGGCGCAAGGCCAGACCCATATAGGATGCAGGGGCGAGAGGGGGACGCAATTGCCCCCACCCCCTTGAAGGGAAACCCTGCACACGCTTATAACTACCACCACAACCACTACCACTACTACCAATACTACTACTACTAGTACTACTACTACCACCACCCCTACCTACTACGACTACTTCTTCAAAGGAGCTTCGGAAGAGTACGGAGAGTACAGGACACCACCGCAACCATCGAGAACGCCGCAGGAAGAGGGTTCATAACTCCTTTCCGCTCCCTTTTCGCCCCGGACAAGTCAACTCGAGGTCAACGCTTTTCTCACTCAAATGAGCTCACCTGGAGGTCATTAATTAGGGGCTAAATTATTTTCTAGAGCTGGTCAATACTTCATCGACTCCCGCAATGAAGAACGAGGTCCCGCTTAAACTTACGTGGAGCGAGAGTAAAAAAAAAAAAAACTGCGGAAAGAATGAGGATAAATAGTGTCCGAGATCAATACGTCATGTTTCCAAGTGAGTTAAGTTGAAGTAATGACCTCGCTGTCGAACATAATAAATCAAGTGGTTTCACTTTGTGCGAAAAAAAAGAGAAAAAAACAGTGTTTGCTCTCTCGCATTGCCGTTCGGGGCGTGGCACGTGTATTTATTTCCTTTACGTTTTGTACAGTTCCTTGTAGCCGCGAAGCCGGAAATAAAGAAAACAAAGCGCTTAAAGAGGAAATAAGTAAACCGTAATGCCCCCCCCCCCTGTGCAAAGTCTGCGCAGGCTACGTCGACGCAAAAAAAAAAAAAGAAAAGAAATTGGTGTCAGACATTCTGACAAACAGGAATGGGTGACTGGGAAGTAAACGAAGTAAGAATGACGAAAGAAGGCTTAAAGTTTTATGCAACGTTCATCCTGCAACTTTCTGCCCGTGCAGGGGCGTTAAGCAGAACAAAGCCGATTGATCCCACTCCTTTTACATGTACACAATGATGTTCGCCAGCCAACTCTCCCCTCAAACAAGCACTCCTGGTGCGCTTCGAGTGTTACACAAGAAGTACACTGCTCGTGGTCTCATCGGGATAAAAAAAGTGATTAGGTGACATTCTATAAGCACACGCGGGCGCTCATTTTTCTCGCTGACTCCCTCAAAACTAGTCAAGAAAAAGGAAGAGAGATGAAAAGTTAAGTACCGTGTGTCAGAATTGTGGCGAAATTAAAACGAGTGAAAAAATGTTACAAAATACAAGAGCAACGGGCTGTCGCTGCGACAACACGACCGCAGCACAGTAGCACGTTTTTACCGCAGCGTGTCGGCGGCGAAGCCTCAACCCGTTCGCCGAGAACTCTTTCCCCCCCGTATCTCGAAGCGGATACTCAAAGCGATGTCTGACAAGCCATTGTTTTTATTTCCCTTGGTCGGTGCACCGAGTTGGAAAAATATTGACACACCAGCACAGCGCCACCAAGCGGACGCGCAATTTCTGCCCCGTTAGAACTTCCCCTCGTGGCGCGAGTCGCCATGCGAAGGAAGACTCTAGGAGTAGTTGCAGTGAGAATAGGAAAGCCAACAAAAGAAAATGTCATATCGTTGTCGTTGGGGACCTTGTAGCAATATTCCACACTTTGGGACGGGAAAAACAACGGAGACGCGATTTTTTTTTGTTGTTTAGATGGATTTCATCTTGGACTCCTGGGTAATCTACGTATAAAAAGTGAAAGAGGGAGGAAGAAGAACATCAACAGTGCCCTCAAGATACTAGCCTCTTAGTTCTTCAATGCATCTTCATTTGGGGAGAAACCCCGTTTTGGGCCAGCGTGGGCAGGTTCTCCTAAGTCGCCACGACAAAAACAATGGCTTGTCAGACATATAGTGAAGAAAAAAGAAAAGTAAACCTCTCAGCTAGTTCAAGCAATATCGTCGACGGCGTCTACAGCAGATGATGCTTGAAGTGGAAGTGGCGGTTTCACGACAGCATTACACGATTTCTTTCGAAATATTGCACTGAACAGCGACATAAATAAGCAACTAAGTGGATATTTAATTCAGACGAAAACGTTTCCGATACAAGGGCAAAAGGCAGATTTGTTCTGCCGGACAGAATCCTAGCAGCCTAATGCACGCTTAGAACATGTGCGAACATAAATGACATCATACGCTATTATTACATGTAAATGCAGTTTATTACAGGTGAATGAACAGTAAAGTTTAATTTTAATAAAGATATGTCAAAAACAACTAAGAATGAAACCTAAAGAAAATATAACTATTGTGTGCATAACTTATTAATCTTGAGGACAAGAAAGCGGGTAAGTTCTAGCATTTTCACATACAGTACATATAGTACCGGGATACTGGCAATGTTCCACAACATCATTACTATTGTGGCTTTTCCAGGCTCGCACGTACACTAGTGGCGACACGGTGCGGGATGATCTGTCGTCTCTATGATCTCATAAATCTAGAATTCAATATTCTATGAACTGCTCATAAGCATGTTTCAAGCTACTAATGAATTTCCTTCTTCTCTTCCTATTCCTGACATTGTTGTGTTAATACTGTTTCTATAGACCTTTCCACTGTTTACAAACAGATGCCCTTGATTACGTCCACTTACGTCCACCGATGTGCCTTAATAGCATCGGTGGGCAAGAAGAGGTTAAGAAAATAGCCCGCTCATTTTCTACACTTTCTTTCCTTATTTGGCAAAATATATTCAAATAGATGGCCTTTTGAGATACATAAAATTATAAGAGATTCATCTAAACTTAATATGAGTTGCTTTATGTGAAAAACTAATGAGATGTTCCTTTCAATTGAAAAAAAAGAACTTGAAAACATGCTTTCGGTTTCGACGTTAGGAGCTGGTAAATGAAATGACCGGAAGTATTTTTCGGCGTAACATTTGTGACCTTGAAACAATCTATAGACGAGTGAGCAAACAGTAAGATTAATCGATTGGTAGGTAGGGCTTAACGTCTCAAAACCACCATATAATTATGAGAGACGCCGTAGTGGAGGGCTCCGAAAATTTCGACCACCTGGGGTTCTTTAACGTGCACCCCAATCTGAGCACACGGGCCTACAGCATTCCCACCTCCATCGGAAATGCAGCCACCGCAGCCGGAATTCGATCCTCAGCAGCCGAGTACCTTGACCACTAGACCACCACGGTGGGGCGAGCACACAGTAAGGTAGCTGCAAGTCTTGAAACTTACAAGACCGGTAAAGTGCACCCGCCTGCGTGCAGTGTGTGTGTGTGTGTGTGTGTGTGTGTGTGTGTGTGTGTGGTGTGTGTGTGTGTGTGTGTGTGTGTGTGTGTGTGTGTGTGTGTGTGTGTGTGTGTGTGCGTGCGTGCGCGCGTAGTTGTGTGTGTGTGTGTGCGCGTAGTTGTGTGTGTGTGTGCGTGTGTTTGCGTGTGTTTTTATGTATGTTCATGTGTGTGTGATTGTGTGTGTGTTTGTGTTTTTGTGTGCTTGTGTGTTTTTGTGTGTGCGCTTGTGTGTGCAGGCGTTTGTGTGTATTTGCATATGTATGTGTGTGTGTTTGTACGTGTTTGTACGTGTCTGTGTTACTTTCTTTCATTATTACTGCACGTTCATCTTCTGTTAAAACATCGGGACGATGCCTTTTTTCAAAAGGAAGGCAATCCCACGTTCCTTCCTCAAGTTTTCTTATCACCCCGTTACGCTGTACGCGATTCTCAGCGCAAACCAGAGACAGTCACTGTCATCCGTTTTTGCGCGCATCGACAACAGCCAAATGGTTGTGGACACTATTCTGTCAAGTGCCCGAGAGAAGACATTGCAACAGAAAGCGACAAAAGCTCTGTAGAAATTCCTACGCGACACGGACTTGAACAAGTGGCTGGGACTGCAATGTCACACACCGCGAAAGACAAGACTGGACTATGACTGAGTGTGCGCGTGTGTGCTGCCGAATGTGCTGTGTTTATCTCTCTTCCCTCTCTGCTCTCTATCTTTCATCTCCCCCAACCCCCCCCCCCCCCCATGCGCAGAGTTGCAAACCGGCTGCCTATAGGCTGGTTAACCTCCCTGCCGTTCTTTCTCTTCTATTTTCCTTCAGCGCAAACCGCGTCGACAGTGTTCAACAAGCTTCAGGACTACAGTAGATCATTTTGTTGAGATTACGCCCACTTCGTGAGCATTTCAGATTATTCTGAAATTTACGTCACCGCTAGCGATAACGCTAGAATGTTCGGTGGCGAGTTTATAAATACCGACGCGTTTGCGGCTTGTCAGTTGATCGACGGCCGACACTGCATTCGCCGCTATCAGTGGAAATGTGCTACTATAACGGGATTTTCCGTTTACCGGGCACATGTTTGCCCAAATAAACTGTTTGATCTGACCATCCAGTCTCCTGCCTTCAGCCACATCACAACCCCGGGACAATATTATCTTTACTGCGGAGGTGCATTCTCTGCAGGCACTGCACATATGAAATTCGCGCATTACTTCAAGCAACAAATTGATAAGTGACCATTGAATACCAATTAGCCCGGTCACACACCTTGCTGCAGTGTCTTTAGAGTTGTTGTCACCTTACTATTACCTTTACTGCGGAGGTGCATCCTCTGCAGGCATTTCACATATGAAGTTCGCGCATTAGTACAAAAGCGACAGATTGATAAGTCACCATGGAATACCAATTAGCCCCGGTCAACCACCTTACTGCAGTGCCTTTAGGGTTGTTTTCCCCTGAATGTTACCTTTACTGCGAAAGTGCATCCTCTACAGGCACATCACAGTTGAAATTCGCGCATTAGTTCAACAAGCGACAGATTGATAAGTCGCCATGTAATACCAATTAGTCTGGTCACACACTTTGCTACAGGGCCTTTAAAAATGTTTACCTCAATATTACCTTTACTGCGGAGATATATCCTCTACAGGCAACGCACTGTTGAAATGCGCGCACTAGTACAACAAGCGACAGATTGATATTTCGCCATGGAATACCGATTAGTCTGGTCACACACTTTGCTACAGGGCCTTTAAACATGTTTTTACCTCAATATTACCTTTACTGTGGAGATACATCCTTTGCAGGCAACACACTGTTGAAATGCGTGCATTAGTACCCCAAGCGACAGATTGATAAGTCGCCACGGAAAACCAACTAGCCTTGTTACACACATTGCTACAAGGCCTTTAAATTGTTTTTACTTCAATATTACCTTTACTGCGGAGATACATTCTCTACAGCCACATCACAGTCGAAATTTGCGGATTAGTACAACAAGCGACAGATTGATAAGTCGCCATGGAATACCAATTAGCCTGGTCACACACTTTGCTGTAGGGCCTGTAAAATGTTTTTACCTCAATTTTACTTTTACTGCGGAGATACATCCTCTGCAGACAACGCACTGTTGAAATGCACGCATTAGTACAAGCGACATATTGATAAGTCACCATGGAATATCAACTAGCCCCGATCACACACCTTACTGCAGTTTTTTAAAGTTATTTTCACATCAATGTTACCTACAGTGCGGAGGTGCATCCTCTGCGGGCACAGCACAATTGCAATGCGCGCATTAGTACAACAAGCGACAGATTGATAAGTCGCCATGGAATACCAATTAGCCCCGGTAACACACCTTACTGCAGTGCCTTTAGGGTTGTTTTCCCCTGAATGTTACCTTTACTGCGGAAGTGCATCCTCTACAGGCACATGACAGTTGAAATTCGCGCATTAGTACAACAAGTGACAGAACGATAAGTCGCCATGGAATACCAATTAGCCCGGTAACACACCTTGCTACAGTGCCTTCAGGGTTGTTTTCTACTCAATTTTACCTTTACTGTGGAGGTGCACCTTCTGCAAGCACAGAACAGTTGAAATGCGTGCATTAGCACAACATGCGACAGATTGATAAGTCGCCATGGAATACCAATTAGCCCGGTCACACAACTTGCTGCAGCGCCTTTAGAGTTGTCACCTCAGTATTACCTTTACTGCGGAAGTGCCCCCTCGGCAGGCACAGCACAGTTAAAATGCGCGCATTAGTACAACGAGCTATAGATAGATAAGTCGCCATGGAATACCAATTGATGCTGCTTTATAGTTGCCCCGGTCACACACCTTGCTGCAGTGGCTTTAGAGTTGCTTTCACCTCAATGTTACCTTTACTGCGGAGATGCATCCTCAGCAAGCACAGCACAGTTGAAATGCACGCATTAGTACAGCAAGCGACAGTTTGGTAAGTCGCCATGGAATACCAATAAGCCCAGTCACACACCTTGCTTCAATGCTTTTAGAGTTGTTTCCTGTCAATATTACATTTACTGCGATGGTGTATTCTCTGCAGGTGCAGCACAGTTGAAATGCGCGCATTAGTACAACGAGCGGCAGATTGGTTTAGGGGTTAGTTGCTCGTTTTCGGGTTACATTCTGTGTAACCATGCTCTGAAACGCTTACTATAATACATGTTAACTGTGAAGGTTGAAGCGTTGAGGCATGAAGCAAGGACATGATAAGTTGGGCCAGGGGGTCGATTGGGGGATGCGAAAAAAGCATATGTCTCCTCATCAAACTCCACCCTCCAACTTCAAGCCATATAAGTTCTCACGCTCCCCCTATACAGTGCAACACGGGTTTGCACCCCAGAAGACAAAAACCTGCATGCTTCATTGAGTTGGGCAGTTACAGGCGCAAATCCAAACACTCATCCACAGCATGCCTAAGCTTATTGCACGGTCGCTCGCAGCCGTGGAAGGTGGTAGCACGTGCCGTGGATGCAGAGCACGTGGCCCGCGCGTCCCGCCAGGGTGCGCCAGCGCGAGAGGGCGGCGCTGCGGGATCACGTGGTGCGACCACGGACGAGCCGGAGAGGAGGGGTCTGGTGGACCGCGTTGTGGGCACACGCGTTCCGGCCGGCCTGCCATGAGGGCCTCCGCCGATGGAGCCGACGACCACCGAGCTGCTGATGCTGCTGCTCATCGGATGCCTCTCTTCGCTGCTGCCCGGTGAGCGGCGCCTCGTTTACACCTCTCACTGTGGGATTTTATATTAATTATGGATGCTGCCGCGCACGTAACTGCCATGCACGTACTGAAAAATTCGTTGATAATTTTGCCGTTGGACCGAGACTGAGTGAAAACCATTTAATGTCATAACAGTAGAGAGCGATGACTAGGTGTTATAACTATGACTTAGAACATGCAGGAGACTACAATATAAATGGTAGGTTGTTGCACGACCGGCACTTATACACCGTGTAAGACAAATATTACTACCCTGTATAGTTTTTGACAAATGTTATTAACTTTCGTAAACTTAAGAACCTGGCTAATCAACTTCACTTACGAAAGAAAACAGTAGAGGAACAAACATATGTGTGTTAACTTAAACAATAAGCTATCCTGCACTGGCGAAAGGAATGGGGGAGCTTGAAAGAAGAATACGGAAAGAAAAAATTAGTTAATATGACGAGGGCTCAAAAGAAACTTGTGAGCGTTTGTGTGATCGTGATGCATAAAGTCACTAAGTTCAAAGCTCGCTATAAGAACAATTGTTAGCCAAGATCGGCTGGCGTTCACCGTAATTAAGCCAACAACAGCCACAGAGGTGTAGATGAAGTAACGTCACAGTAAGACACTAATCTGCGGGAGCTGTGTTTAGTGTTAACCTCTATTTTGCGTGTTATATCGAGCACCGTAGCTTGTTTAAAAGTGCGACTGCATGAGGACATGGAATGCATTGCCTTTATTGATAGGTGAATGAATTTGAAACTTTACTGTTTATCCTGCGGTGCACAATTCAACGCGCGGTGAGCCACTCCCCCATTGGGACTTTATAATAATTTTAAACTGGACAGCACGAATTTGGCTGTGATAAATAGGTAATAATGGCAGTATTCTCTACGGAGTTGTATCCATGGAAGAAAAAAAAATCGTTTATCTAAGCACATGAGAGAAAACTTGGGCGCTGTTTATTGCGTCGTTCACACTATAACCTAAATTTACTTTTATTTACTTTCATTTTATTGCATTGAAAACATCCCAATAAAATAGTAAAACTAGGGAGTAGGTACAGCTTTGTTTTACGTATACGATGCATCTTTACTGAAATCGTATTGTGAACATAAGTAATTAACAGTTTATACGAGTATAGTTGAGATGTACGTAACTAGGTGATCATGTCATTACTTAGCGCTTTGAAAAAGTGGTCTTTTGTAGCTGATATATTAGGAATGTTGTCGCAATTAGATGGAAGTTCTAAATAAAAATGACGAAAAAAAGTGGACTAGCAATTGGAGGAGAAGACCAATCCGATTAAATGAGCGTGACAGGGCAGATATTTAAGGAGCACAGTTAGCTTATGAATGGTTCAATCTGTGGTGCAGTGGGAGACTAGTAATGTGACGGCAATGGTAAAGAAGTGAGAGGTCAGGTCGAGATTTTAGTGGCGTGACAATTATGTTATATGAATAGTGCGACTTATTTGATGATTTTGATTAGACTCAGGGACTATTATTAAGCAGGGTTGATGTGAACACCGACATTTATAGTGTTGCTTTTGAAAGTGATGCACGTGCGATCAGTTCTATGAATGGTCGTGTACGACGTAAATGTTCTAGAAACCCAAGCATTTTGTAAGCTGATTAAATGACGCTATTAAAACGCGTACACCAACACAAGCTGAAGACCCATCAAAGTAGCTCAACAGTAAAATAGAGGAACTGAACGATCCCATGAAAGAAGTGAGACACATCCTTGGGAAGTGAAGCTTTAGATGAAGCGAGCAGATAAACTGGAAATAGAAAACGAAGGCTTAGTAGTCATTTAAAGGAGAATTACACCTGCCTCGGTGATTAAACATGAGATAGGATTGTACTGCAGCCTCCCAACAATTTCCTAAAACTTCACGTCTTTCTGGGAAAAATTCAGTCTCGGGAGAAAACCTTTGTTTCGTATGACACCTTCAGCACTTTGCGGATTTCGGTGGAATTACCTATACTTTTCTTATCTTACACATTTATTTCTTGTGATTCAACTTAGTGGAAGCACTTGTTCAACGTCACCATTCGATAAGCCCCCTTTTCAGATTTCAAGTTTGTGGCATGATCTCCAATACATTCAATACAGATCAACTAGCTGTGATACTGAAAACTTTTCATTATTCTTACGGGAAAAAACTTTAAATTTTGATTCGCATGTTCTTTCAGAATAATATTACCTTGTCGTTATGCACAGTGATTTGGAGGCTCACTATACGCTTTCTCGTGATCATTTAAAATAGAGCATACTTCGAAGATTCACTGAAAATATGTATATTGAATATTTTGGAGGCTAATTTTCTACCGAAGACGGTGCTATTGATTTAAACTGCAACAATGTTACTTGCTTTCTTCACGTGATCGTAGAACATACGCATTGACATAAAACCTGTCACATGCTCCTTAACAAACAGTTAATCCTCATAGCTACTGTAACTTACCTTCAATGACAGATTAAGAGCTTCTTAGTGCTTTTCAGCAATACGTGTCAATTAGCTTAACTAACACAACTTACACCTGAAAATATTCTCAATGTTTATCACCCCGCTTCATTTCCTCTCCCGTTCAAACGCATCTACCTCACCTTGATATTCATTCTCAAACTCTCTACTCTCGTTATATTCTATTATAAACTACTCGTTAGGTTTTAATTGCACTGCAAGACCTTCCCGGCTCTACTTCTTTCCCTAACGTTCCATCGCCGGCGTGGCTTAGCGGCTGTCACCTCGTTTTGCAAATCACGAAGACTGCGCTTCAATTCCTGGACACAGCATTCGCATTTCGATGGGGCACAAGGCAAAAATGCCCTTGCTGTAAAATTTATTGAGGTGCCTCGAGAAAACCTTAATCAAAATGTAACGGGCAATACTCCATTAAGGTACTGACGAGAATACCGGCTAGGAGCCCCGCCGCGGTGGTCTAGTCACTAAGGTACTCAGCTGCTGACCCGCAGGTCACGGGATCGAGTCCCGGCTGCGGCGGCTGCATTTTCGATGTATGCAAAAATGCTGTAAACGCATGTGCTCCGATTTGGGTTCGAGTTACAGAACCCTAAGTGGTCTAAATATCTGTAGCCTACGGTGTCTTTCATAATGATATGGTGGTTTTTGGGACGTTAAACCTCACACATCAATCAATACCGGCTAGGAGAGTTGGCTTTCTAATTTACTCACCTATAATTTGGTACTTGACGTCGCATTGATGGCCTCTCGTTCTACAACTGACTGCTGTTCAACTTACGTCATCAACGGGATACAGTTTTCTCAAGTTTAAAAAGCAGAAATATTTCAAGTGACGAATGTAGGAATTCGAGACAATCGTTGTTCGCCTTCTTGTACAATGTAAGGGTCGCGTTGTTTTTTCGTTTTTTAATAACTAATCAGATTACGACAATACTTTGTATTGAACACGCACCCAATATCCCAAAAGCAAGTATACTAACAGATGGTAGCGATCTGGTGTTTTCATTTCAAATTTTCATTTGTGGTGTTTTCTAACGTGCACTCGCATCGCGCAGTACAGGGACCTCCAGCATTTTGCCTCGATCTAAATGAAACCACCACGGCTCGGATTCGATTCCGCGACCTTCGATTCAACAGTTGAACGTCCTGATCCCCTAGACCTACTATACCCAGAAACACTACCTTCTCTTTGCGACTTTTTCTTTTTTTTATGAAACACGTGGCCAGTGTCAGCTCTAAGCGATGAGCCCAGCATGGTTTCACACTTTTCGGGTCACCCACTATCTTCGCTTGTGCAGTCTAAAAAGCACAAAACCAAGTGAAACCAGTCGATCGCGCGCAGTAGCCATGCTAAACAATGAAGAACAGGCTCCGTAACTGCATTGACAATTTAAGCAGGGTAGGGCACAGTTCACGACTGATATCCCTCGTACATGGACCAATGCAGAGCTTATTTCCTGATGACGAAACGTGAACCGAGTGCTGGCGTGCCGAATGGCGCCGTAGCGACGGCGAATACAGGAGAGATTAACCCTCGCGTTCTCTGTACTTTTCCAAGTTGTTTAGGAGCCCTTTAAGGGGAACAGTTTGTATGCCCTAAGTACACGCCCATTCTGCGCAGATTGAAGCAAACGAGCGAGTGGACGATTCGTCGAGACGACAGAGAGAGAAAAGCACTCGCTTATACTTCATCGCCCCCCCCCCCCCTTTCTTTTTCACCTGTACGTGTGAGGCTGCGGCAGAGCGGGAGTGACCGACTGTGGCACGCGAAGCGCAACAGATTGCCTCCGAGAAGGATGGATGAGCGCTCTGTCGAGCGAACGGGGACATCGTGCGGCGACTTGCCGGCGTGCGCGACAGGTTGACAAGCGCTGAACTCGCCGGAAGCGCCGACGCGTGTGCCGGAAGCCACGCTGTAGCGAGGGCTCTTGCGCAACGATGACCACGTTCTCCAGTCCGCTGCGAGGCTTCGCTTTCGGTCTCGTCCGGCCGTCCCGCGTTGTTTCTGCACCCGTGGCACAAATCGAGGAAGTGCTCTTGGTTGGTCAGCTCTAAAATGAAGTTGCCTCATCGCATAAACACAGCAAGCCATGTCAAAAGCGGTCGAGTCTTACTATGAGAGTCTGTGCGCTGTTACAAGTCAGCACTTCAAAAGTGCGTTTGAAACAAGAAGTCTTAAAAGAGAGATATATAGATATGAAAATGGAGAAATAAAATCCGATGAGGTAAGCTGTGCTGAATCTTGTTTGTTACTTGTTTGTTACTGTTACTGAATCTTGTTTGTTACTTAAAAAAGGAGGAGGACAGGAAGGAAAAACAGAAAGAAAAAATGAAAAGGAATGTTGTCCAGAGAGGTCATCGCGAGTGAAGGTGACGAAATAAGTCCTCAGCTTGTTGAGGGCAACTGACTTGCACCGGCGGTTATAGGATAAAAGTTTCAGGGTTACTGTGACGTGTGACTTTGAGTGCACATCCTCTCCTCTCTCCCTCTCTCCGTCTTTCAAATTACCTCATCCCTGTCCCCAGTGTAGGGTAGCATACTAGTCGCTATAGACTGGTTAACATTCCTGCCTTTCCTTTCCCTTCAGTTCCATCTTCTTATGACCGCGTGTCTACGCAGGTTCGGTGCGGTGACGTCCTTGGCGCACAATACGTGTCGTGACAGGCGTGTGTTAATGTCTAGAAAATGTTGAGTGAAGCAAGGTGCTAATAATATGCGTTTCCATTGACGTAAAAAAAAATTAAAATGCAGCAGAAGGAGTCACAAATTTTCAGAAGACGCTCTCTGTCGAGCGTCATTCACACATGCTACCGTTTAGGCCGGTTAGAGTGATGTATTCTTCCCATGGCGTACATCCTATTAAGCTCTCATGCAGAATAAGGCCGCATAATGGTGCAGATACAAAACAGAGAATGGCGAAAATGTAAAGGAAGTAACTTTACAAAAGATGCCTATGATTCGCTGATCTACGCAGGAAAAACAGAGCAACTGTGACTCAGATCAGGTAAATGGTCGAGCACGAAAATACTGCCATAGCTGTCTTGAATTTAATGTGAGGACGCTTTTAAAATTTCTAAAATTTCATATATACAGACCTTGCACGCAAGGTAACAATTTGTACTTGTGCTCACGCACCATAAAATAAAAGTGACACGCCCACTCAACGCGTGGTGGTTTCAGCTATGAACATTTTTTGGTAAGTCATGTCGTGCGGCCGATTGCTGGTCGCGGCTGCAATTTAACGTCGGGCATAATGAAAAAAAATCCTACACGTGAGTTAAGGTGCACGCACGGGTAAACTAGGTTATCACAACGTCGCGGCGGTCTCTGCTGCCGTGTGCGCTACTCGCCAGTGCGTAACTCTCCTAAGTCAACCCACATCGATTGCTGACTTGAATGTAGTGGCAGTTGCAACCTGAATGTGCTTGAGCTAGTTCTAAAAGTTGAACTAGTCAGCGCGATAGTGTTCGCGCGCCATTTTCTTCGAGTCACGCTAGTAAAGTCGTCATTTTTTTAAAAGAAATATACTTTATTAGTGCGCAGGGAACGTTTTCAGAAGGAATATAGAGCCGAGAGATAGGACAGAGCGCACCTGTAGTATCTCTCGGCTCTATCTTCCTTCTGAAAATGTCCCCTGTGCACTAAGAAAGTATATTTCTTTCAAAAATGCAATACCAACCAGACCAAGTAGCCACTATTTTGTGGAGTCGTCGCTTTCTTACGTTGTTCCGTGACCACTTGACGCGTTGCAAATATTTTCGCTAATTCTTAATGATGCGACGGTCAGCAAAACAAAAAACGGGGGGATGGGGACAGGAAAAACCCTCTGTAAGCTAAAACACGAAAGATGAGGAAGTTCTACGGCAAAGCACCACGTTCCAAGAGCGCACGCACGCAAGCCGCTCGTTCTACGAACTCGTCGAGCATGTAACGTGCCACCGCTCCCTCTCTCTATCATATACCAAAGAATTATAGAAGCTAGGGTACCGCTCTGCAAACTCAAATTCACTTCAAGGCAGACGGAGTGTGACCGACTTATTGCAGTAGCAAGCTTCCCGTGCTTATATCAATCCTTTTGATCGATTAAGAGCTTCGATAACACACAAAGAAATGTGAATGCACGCATGCGTATACGGAAAACAGAACAATATGCAGATCACTGCGAGGCCACCTCTTCGGTTACGAATCGATGCAGTTATCTCTATTACTTCGTTCAAACTGAGAAGCTTGAGAACATGGTTGGCGGTGGTTCGTTACGCTTACGGCACGATGAGAGTTACGCGACGCAGTCGTGGCGAATCAATGGAGCTGTGGGTCTTGAAAGCAGTCTTACTAACTGAAGATGAGTTCGAGGCAGATCAAGCGAAAGGTAAGCGGGTCTATCAAACACGTTTGTCGTTTTGAAGTATATTGAAGTTTTGAAGTATAAATTTTGAAGTATTTGTATAAAACAAAACTAAGAAGAAAAAAACATGATGGGTGGACGCACACGCATGGCTAGCTGGAACCGGTGCTACTCTGCCTCAAAAATTAGAGCAAGTATCCGCGTTTATTTCCAGACGTGCAACGCGAGAGACACGTGTTCAATAATCTCTCTCTCTCTCAGAACATGGTATTGAACCAGGCCGAGTTAAGAAGTTTAGAAGAAAGTCGATCCGAGTGAATAATGAATCTCAGTCACAGTATCGCAGGCAACTCTGACAATGCCCAGTTTCTAGGGTCAGTAGTAGGGCTTCCTATTACCACTGACAAAAGAGGACAAACAAGTACGGCAACTCCGCGCTAGTGGTGCGAAGACTGGGGTATTAAGGGAGCCAGTAGCCTTTCCCCTCCTTCCTGCTCACTTTCACCTGCACATTTATTTCTCTATATCTCCATCTTTTTCCTATCTATCTCGGTATTTCTCGCTCTCTTTTATTGTCGCTCTTTATATTTTTCTTTCTCCCTTTTTTTATTACCTCTGTGTCTCTCCATTTTTTAGTGCTCCTGTCTTTCTCCTTTCCACACTACTTCTAAGTATCTCCTCCTCTCTCTCCTCCTCACACTTACATATGACCTTCCTTTCCTCACTTCTTATTCTCGCCCCTTGGTACACCGTAATATACAAGACCACGCTATGCTCTAGTAGCCGCTAGCCTTCGAAAAGAGCGTAGGTGAGTTCGAGCGTGGCCTCGCAAAGAAATATTTTCGCCCAGGACTTCTATTTTTCTATCTTTATTTCTGCTTCTACCTATATCTCTTTCTCTCCGTCCTAATCATCTTCCCCATCAGTGTTATCACATTCTGCGCCGTAGAAATGGACGCTTGTGCTGTTGGAGCGAAGCAGAACATAAGAACGAACGAGAGATAACAAAGAGGATGAAGAAAGTTCCAGTTAGTGGCGATGTTTTTTTGTTAGTGAGGACATCGTCGTCATCTTCTTATGATGACACCGCGTGAACTAGGGATTGATTGATTGATATGTGGGGTTTAACGTCCCAAAACCACTATATGATTATGAGAGACGCCGTAGTGGAGGGCTCCGGAAATTTAGACCACCTGGGGTTCTTTAACGTGCACCCAAATCTGAGCACACGGGCCTACAACATTTCCGCCTCCATCGGAAATGCAGCCGCCGCAGCCGGGATTCGAACCCGCGCCCTGCGGGTCAGCAGCCGAGTACCTTAGCCACTAGACCACCGCGGCGGGGCCCGCGTGAACTAGGGACAGTGACA
>NC_051169.1:11101585-11214085 GCF_013339725.1 Rhipicephalus microplus | reverse complement strand
GGTACAGAGCCTCAATCTGAGCTGGTGGAATACACATATCAGCGAGAATCGTCCTCCCCGCTTTTGAGCCAGACAGCCTAATTACCTGTGTTCTTTCGTGCACTTACGCGATTTCTTCCAATGTATTATGAATTCCCAACTGCCGGAGACGATCAGTGTGGGTGTAGTTGGGGAGCCCAAGGGCATTCTTTACCGCTCTCCTTATCATTGCATTAAGCTTGTCCCTTTCCGGTCCCTTCCATTGCATTGCCGTCACATATGCAAAGTGACGCAGCGGAAAAGCATGTATAAGCATGACCAAGTTGTCCTCTGATAGTCCTGCCCTTCGATTAGCCACCCACCTTAGGAGCCTAACAACACTGTCTGTCTTTTTTTGCTAACCTTTGGATCATGATGTTATTGGTGCCCGTTGCTTCTAGCGTCATACCTAAGATCCAAATGGAAGCGACTTTGGAGATTGATGGTCCACTTTTGGTACGTAGGTACGTAGGTACCCAGCCTTTTGGTACGTAGGTACCCAGCCTTGCGGTCGATGGCCCTTCCTGACAGGGTTATAGAGGAGAAGCTCAGACTTTTCCGGAGAACAGGAAAGGCCTGTGTCCTCAAAAAAAACTCTCGGTAGTGTCGATGGCCTCTTGCAGGGCAGCCTCTACAGTGCCATGACTTACTCCTCTACACCAAATCGTGATATCATCGGCATAAATTGTGTGACCAACATCCTAAATTCCAGAAAGCTGCCTCGAGAGACCAGCCATGACAATACTAAAAAGTAAAGGTGATAGAACAGATCCCTGCGTGGCGCACCTATTTCCCAACACTTCCACATCCGATTATATATCTCCAACTTTAAGTATGGCTTTTCCACCACTCAGTAAGAATCTGACAAACGCATGAAATGAGGAACCTAGGTTGAGACTAGAGATCGCATCCAAAATAAAATCATAACGGACATTATCAAACGCTTTTTTTATATTCAAGCCTAGGATCGCCCTGGTATATCTGGTATGATTATCTAAAATATGAGTGTTAATGATTTTCATAGCATCCTGCGTAGATAGGCCTAGCCTCAGGCCAATAAGGTAATGAGGAAAGAGATCATTGTGTTCTATGTAATCCGCCATTCGGTTCTGAATAACGTGTTCCACCACCTTTCCCACGCATGACGTGAGAGAGATGGGGTGCATATTATCCAAACTTGGTGCTTTACTGGGCTTTGGAAAGAGGATCACCTTGGCCAACTTCCATTGCTCCGGGATGTCTCCTCCCTTCTAAATCTTAGTAGTCTCATCAGTAAGAAATTCTACAGAGTTTTCTTCCAAGTTTCGAAGTGCTTTGTAGGTGACCCTATCCGGATCCGGTACCGATTGGCCATTGAGTTCGTGCAGGGCACGTCGCACATCGCTGATGGCGAAGGGTTCATCGAAATGGGCACAAGGTGTTGCCGTATACCTTGGATAGGCTTGCATGTTGCAATCGACTGCTAGCGGTAGATACATCTTAGCAAGCTGCCTCAATAGCTCCACACCCGAGGAGGATTTTTGAGCAAGATGGGGTATTCTAGCGAGGATTCCCCTCTGATTATATTTAGTGCCCGAATCGTCAAGCAGGTGTTTTTAAAGGTTTCATTTACCTCTGGTTCGCATTTGTCCATCGACTGAGTTACAAATTTCATCCCACTGCTGCCCCGACAAGTTTTCGCAATGTTCTTCAATTTGTGTACTTAACACCGCAATCTTTTTCTGAAGCCTCTGGCCCTCGTTGACAAAGTGTGAATGTGGACACCAACGCACCACCATGGACTTTCTGAAAATCTTCGTTGCCGATACTTCGGTTCTTAAGAAGTACGAGATCGTATAAGCGACATCAGTTAAGAAGTCAAATTCACCGGATACGAGGGCCCAATAGGCCACAATTACACAGAGGTGGTAAACGTAGTCTACCGGAAGGCCTACTAAGAACGATGATCGGAAAACGAGCTACGCCGACCGCAAATCCTCTTATTGTGTGACGCATCGGGACAATGCTTATAAATAGGGGGAAAATTTCGTGATATTTTGGCCGTATTAAAATAGCGCGCTGATCACCGTGAGTACCGGACGTGCATGCGCGCCGTATTGTAGTGCCGCGAAGAGACCATCGTGGCACGAGAAGCTGACCGTACTCAGCTCGCATGCGACACGTGCTCCCGGCTTCTGGCGAAGAGAAAGAAGACAGACCTCGTTGGAGTTCGAAAGACTGGTAGTTTTAAAGACGGTAGTCTTTCTTGGGGACCGACGCAAAAACTTTGGTCTGTCTGTACATTTGTCTGTCTGTCCACCCTTACCACGAACCGGGTACTAGTACTAAACAGCACCAGCCGCGCTACCCCGAACGGCCGACCCCATCCGCAGCGCCCACCAATGTTGCTCGAGCTTCAGCGTTCATACGTGTGCTATTGTCAATTAAAAAGCGATTATTGTGCATAAATGAGGCACCATAACAACACGTGTGTATTCTGCATGTGCGTCTTTTGCTAGAAAATGCATACACAACTAATTCTAAAAACCATAGCGTTTATCACGCTGCACTGACCATGCAACGCTTGCACGAAGAAGCGAGTGTTTCCAACGCTTTGCTAAGACGACACGGTGGTGGCACCTACCCGTCGCCTTGCGTTCTGCACCTTATCACCTCTGAGACGGGCGCGCACGCCCGTCTCAGGGCCGCTGTCACAGAACGAGCGCTAAAAATGGGCGCGCCGCCAAATTCTTGCGGTAACGCGTGGAAGAGACGCCAGGAGGTCAAAAAAGAAAGAAAAAGAAAACAAACATCCAAGGCTCCCCGGGCGCGCACTCTCCCCTTGGAAGCGTGGCTTCGCCGACGAACTTCCTCACCCCACATCGGCGGCCGAGATAGCCCGCGAAAGTTCGAGAACGAAAGGGGCGTGGTCATACCGAGTTGAGTCATCGGCCGCGGAGGGCAACCCAAACCGTCTCGCCCTCTTCCCAGCCTTCGCTGCGTATCGCGCCGACGAAAGGACGAGAACTTTCTGGAATGTCGCGCGCAAGGTATTTAACCGAGCAGCCGAGATGAGAGATCAGGAGAAGACGGAAGTTAACGCCGGAGCGCGTAGGGATTCCGCCGTGTAGTCGGCGAAGGTTTTGTCCGTAGCGACAAAGCAGGAGATGAAGAGGATTTCCACCTGAGGGGTGAAGGCTCGAGCTACAGGCAAGAGCGTGTGTTTACCGCTATCGAGCGAAGACGCGTGGCGACAACTGCGTGTGTGGGGGCCGACGTGTTCGGGCGAAGAAGTTCGAAGCTTGGAGAGTGGCCATTTGAGGACGCGAGGTTTCCTGGAAGAGAAACTTCGAGGGCGCGGAACGACAACAACGCTGGACTTTGAGTGAGTGATTCTCGGAAGAGTATCATCTAGGCTTTGTTCCAAGAACTTTGGACTGGATAGGTTTTTCTGTCTCTTTAGTCTTTAAGTGTCTTGGTGGTTCAATGCATGCGACTGCATTGTAGTGCGTATCGATGTCTGTGTCCGTTGTTCTGAGTGTGGTTGATTGTACGGTGTAGTACGTTGTTTGATTGGTTTGATTGGTGACATATTGTATGCAACTATTGTGGAGTGTGCATTTTTGTGTATTGTTTTCGATCTGCCATTATTGAGAATATAATTTTGTTTGTTTACCAACTCTCGGCTCTGACTTGTTCTTTGGGCCACGGCCGGCGTCTGCTGGCGCGCCAAGAAGGACCACTTCTAAATTGTCCACGCTTTCGTGGTGCGGTTCGGGGGGCCGATACTTCGGCCCTTGGAATTAGCCCGGCGATTGCCTCCCGAATTAACGGGACCTGTGTGACAGCCGCGCGCTTCGTTTTGAAAAAACAACAACAACAAAAACTGCTAGATGGCGCTCATGTATCACGTGTAACCTGACATGATGCGCTCGTTCGCCTCCGCTGCACGCTCGAGGCACTCTAACGCAGCGCCTCGGGAATACCATTCACCGATTTTCTTGCGCAGAACATCAAATAAATGTTTTGTTCACTCTCTCCACATGCAAGACCATCGTCTTTCGACGACATTTGTAGATTACATGCAGATGCGGGGCCAATATTTTAGGATCAAAACTCCTCAGCGTTTCATGATGTTCGTTGACACCATTGTTGTATCTTTCTGTAGGACAGACAGACAGGTGTTACGTAATACCGTATATAGAGCGTTCATATCGCAAATAGAGGATTAAAATAGACTTTACTCTGTCCGTCCATCCATCCACCAGTGCGTGCATGCGTGCGTGCGTGCGTGCGTGTGCGCATCCGTCTATCTGTCCGTCCCTTAATTATAGTCAGCGACTTCAACACAGACATTATGGACCTCAGGACCTGTGATCGCTCCGTCATTAGCATTCACTTTGTGAATCCACAGTGATTTTTGACATCAGTAACTTCGAATGGTGGACTCAGGCTCACCCTAATAAATACGTCTGTTTAATAAATGAGCCTGTGGGCTTCAGTCTCACTACAATATGTTCGATGGCTCCTTCACTGCCGCACTAGTTACAAGCACCACTATACCATTCAGATTTGGGAAGGAAAAACGTTTATAAAAGACACTCCAAGCCACATGCGGCGAAGAACGGTCGTCTCGGGGAGGTTGAGTCGTAGGCATGGGTCTAGGTGGTGAAGGCGGGTGTCTATTTAAGTGGGTGCAATTGCAGTGGTAGTGAAAACTTATTGATCACAAGAAAGGGATTGACTGATTGATATGTGGAGTTTTAACTTCCCCAAACCACCATATGATTATGAAAGATGCCACAAGAAAGAGAGAAGAAAAGGAAGGAAAGAAAGGAATATCTAGTAATTGATACTATAAATCAACTACTAATTACAATTATCAACTAGTATACCTAAGAATAACGTGATACTCTAATTAATGAAATCATTCGCCTTCTACTCAGCCGATTTTCTCCAATGGGAGGGCGCCATGTGCAGAGGACAAGAAGAAGAAGGTCAACCAGACGCGCGTCCGGTTTGCTATCCGGTTTGCTAGGAACGAGAATCAGGGCATAAAAGACATTGAGATATAAAGAAAGGAGCCCCCACACACATAAAAAAACACTGATACGTGCCATAGCACTGAATGCATGATCTCGGGCGCATCACGTTGCACTGTAGCTAGAAGAGTAGTGGTACCTACTGCAGACTTGCATGTACTGGACACAGACCATGCAGAACCTGTTGTACGGACTGATCGTATGGTGGTTAGAGCGTGCCGACGAACATGCGAAGTGTGCTTAGCAGTGACTGATTAACTATGAGGATTTGTTTTTCTTTTCTTCAGGCAACTGTTCAATCGTTGATTCACTGTCGCCGATGTGTACTGATTCTGCATTTCGTTGTGACTTTGACAACGAAGGCCAAGCTGAGTCAGATGTGTCCATGCCTTCCTTGGTGTGGTCGTTTACGCCAGCTGTCACCCATCCGTGGGTCTGTCGCTTCGGCAATGTAGGCCAAGGGAAATTCGCACCGGCCGTGTAGGGTCTGGTTGACAAGGCAGTCTGTGAAGCAGGGCGTTCAAGGGGGACTATGCAAAGGCATTGCTTTTCTTGGATGAACTTCGGCACCGATGTCGGCGCTTTCTGGTGGTTTCGGCAGCCTCGCGATGTGATGTATCGTCTCTTGTCAGTTCCTTAAATACAGCAATTCTATCCCTCAATTTTCTGCGATCTTTTGAGAAAGCTCTGTGACATTACAATTTTAACACTATAGGACATTGGCTCTACAACTTTCGGAGCAATGTGCTTCAGCGCAGGGAGAACATAATCGGTACTGACGTGACCTAGTTTCGTGCAGATGTGACATTGCAGTGGTTTCGGCACAAAATGTCTCACAGAATGCCGGAAGTGACCCGCCTTCACATAGAAAGGTAGAGAGCTGCCTTTGAATTCCATTTTCACGAAGCGTGGGGTACCCAGACGATCAGCCTTGGCGATGATGGTAGCTTCGTTAGCTGGGTTCATCAGGCCCCACAAGTCCGAACTGGGAATCGCTGCGTCAACGTCAGTAGAGGGCGCCGGTGGCGACGTTGGAGCCCACTGGTATGTAGGAGCAGACTTTAATTCCATCCAGTGCTGCGACGTTTCGTAGTATGTTCAGGACGGTTGCATGCGAAACATTAATCGCCACGACGTTCCTACGTCGGTTCACTCGGATGTCGATGATTTCATCAGGCCTGTCGAGCAGCGCCGTAACACATTGCTGGTTGAGTCGCTTCATGTTGCCGTTGGAGTAAACAGGAACAAAAGTGATGGTGTTAGTCTCAGGGCTTTCGCGGCACTCCTTCATTCGATGTGTTAGGGGATGAAGAGGCCGTCGTGTTACGTCTCTTCGCCTTTCGGCTCGTTACAAGCTCGAAGTCATCGTCAGACGGCACTTCGCCTATCAGTGAGTAGACATGAGTGCCATCGTTGTCACAGTAAGGGCCTGTCCGCTTCCTGGACACGACCGCCGTGGGTGCCGCAGGACCTATAGTAGATATCCGAAGTGGTCCATGTTCATAGCTGGTGAATGCAGTTGTAGGCTTCACGAGGTTCCCATATTATTGCGCAAGAAAAGGCAAAAGATACTGGAACAGGTTTCTGGGCAAGTAAGGGGGGCCTTCAGTCAGGACTCCTTTGGCCTTCACGGGCTCGCTAGGCTTAGCACGACCACTATAGGCTTGGTCGAGTGGTGCCAGTAGGCTGTCCTGATATTCGCTAGCAAGCCAGGTCTCCTGCTGCGCCTCAGTATGCCGACGGCACCTACTGCTGTTTACACACACGAAAAATGTCTATATTTGGTCATAACCCCCCCTCCCCAAGAGTTGCAGTCATCCTGCTATTCATCGGTGAAAGAGGATCAAGAATTGAATGTTACGACGTGCCTACTTAAAATAGTATGCTGTTAGGAATTTTCTCTGTCGCGATGGTAGCGGTGGCGAAGAGCGCCAAGCCGTCGAGCGGACTTCGCTGAAGCCTTAGCCCGAAGGAGAAACAGGGAGGCAATCCGTTTTGAAAACAGCAACAAAAGTAGCGTTTACTGTAGCAGGTTTTCGTTTCTACAGAGCCGGCCAGCACGACAACGTCGGCTGGGGCAAAATCCCTCTAACATAGGGCCGGCTCGGCCTTAAATAGCGTCTTTGGTCCATTCTCTCAGACCAGTTCTCGGGCTCGGAGGGGGAGACGTAGCCATACCCGGAACTGCAAAGTGGTTCGGCGGAGGAAGCGACGTTATCCCCGGAACTGCACGGTTCTTCTGCACGGAAGGCGGCGCTGGGAGGGGGGGGGGAGACAGTTTGTCGAAACAGGGCTCGATCTTGTGAGACGTGCTCCCGAACAAGGAACATGTCTGTGGCACAACAGCACCCCCGCCGCCAGACACTGCATCCGGGGTTTTGAGCCATCAGCGCGGCTCGGAAGGAGGGATGCTGGTTGACCATCGGTAGCCGTTCCGCTCTCTCCGCCCGTTGAGACTTCCATAGGCCTGCAGAGGTTCACTGGAACGACGGAGTCGAACACAAAGGCGAACCACTCCGGCCAAAGCAAGCACCCAACCAAAGTAGCCGACGATGGTCCATTCTCTCAAGGCCCGTTTACATTGACCCGACGAGGGCGCGTTGAGTCGAAATAAACAGGTTTTCTGGACTCGCCCTCCCCATGTATAAGCGGACGCGTCGGGGCGGAGAGTCGTCACGGCGAGTCCCGTCGACCTGGAGACAGGGGGTAGGTTCACCGAACTCGCCGCGCTCAGAAAGGGCATGTATAACCGGTCGCGCTGAGTTGACGGCTTGTGACTTCTCCCACCCGTCGCGGTCTCCGCTTCCCCATCACTCCGACGTTGCTCTTTCTCTGTCAGCCGGTACGCGCGCGCTAGGCACGATGACATCCTCGCGGGCTCCACGCACCATGTGGACAGATGATGAAATAACGACGTTGCTAGCTTTAGTCAACGAGAAAAAACTGAGTGATTTGCTCCGATCCTGCAAGGAAATATAAAAAAAATAGCAAATTACTTTTATTTTTAAGCATAAACGAGGCACAATTGAAATAGAGGTGTAAAATTAGAGCAAAATGCTATGCGGCCGTATGAATTCTTACGTAAGCCGATATAAATTTTACTCAAAAATGTATATTGCATTCTAATTGAAATTACAAGCTCTCAGATAAAAAATTCATCGTGTAAGGATCTCACTGTCCAGTCCAAAAGCCACAGAAATCAGATTAGCCAAACAGGGTGAGCGTATGAGGCAAGAGGAACACGGTGCACTTAATTGTGGTGGAACTGTACACTTTGACAATTGATGAGGGTCTTTAGTCCTTTTCATTTAAAAACTGCTTATTAAATTCAATTTAAAATTTTCAACGAGCTTCAGGGCGCCGCTTAATTCGTATTAGCGACAAGCCACAACTATTGCAAAAAATGACTCGCGTGTAGGGCTTCAAAGGATTTTCCACAGCATCAGGTACACAAATGAAAGGCGTTACAAACCATGAATCACAGTGAATTCCTGGAGAGACCAGCCAGGGGTGAACAGGGGACGGTGCGTCAGGCTGCGGATACAACTGCAGCGAGCGCTGTGCCGCAACAAAACCACTGCTGCCATCGTGTTGTGCAGTGTTAGCCAAGACACCAACACAACCATAAAGTACAGCTGGTGAAAACTGAGAAAAAATACCAAGACAGCCATCGCGGTGGCGGAGCGACAACTGCGTAAACAACCGCAGCCCACAGCGGCGAGAGCGCAGGCTTGGAGGAGCGGAAACCGGTACCGGAAGACGGGCTTTCGGCTTGCCTCGACGCAAAGCATCGCTGTGATCACCGCTCACCTCAACTCGTCCGTGTGAGTTCATATAAACTCGGGCGCGTCGAGGTAAGCTGAACCCGCTACTCAACTCAGCCCACCCCCGTCGCGTCCATGTACACGGGCCTTCGGACCAGTTCTCGGGCTCGGAGGGGGAGACGTAGCCATACCCGGATCTGCAAAGTGGTTCGGCGGAGGACGCTGTTGTGCCACAGACATGTACCTCGTTTGGGAGCGCGTCTCACAAGATCGAGCCCTGTTTCGACGAACTGGATGGATGGATGGATGGATGGATATGGCTGTACCCTTTAGATCGGGCGGTGGCTAGCGCCACCAAGCCGTAACACCTAATGAACCAAAAACTATATTTATTTTTTTTCCTTAAAAAGTGAGTTTGAGGATTCGTACTTTGCAGTGAAGAGTTTAATTTTCACTCGTGTCTTGACTTTAGCCACCAATCAGATAACCTCCTTCTGGTTAAGTCTACCCGCTTAAAGTTTATATTGCCCTCCCGGTCCCTAAACCCCAGTGCCTTGAAAAACTCTGCGCCATCATCCTGAACTATAGGGTGAAGCCCTTTACAGAACATTATCAAGTGTTCGGCAGTTTCTTCTTCCTCTCCACACGCACTGCATACTGTGTCTAGCCCTTCGTATTTGGCCCGATATGTCTTGGTTCGCAGTACTCCCGTCCTGGCCTCAAACAGTAGAGAACTACCCCGAGTATTATCATAGATCCTTTCCTTGGCAATTTCCTGCTTAAAAGTTCGATAGATCTCTAGTGCGGACTTCTTAATCATGCCGATTCTCCACATGTCAGTCTCCGTTTCCTTCACTTTCTTCTTAACCGATAGTTCTTTTTGGTTTGGCCACCTGCTGTTTTCTAAGTATTTACCAGTCAACTTCCTGGTTCGCTTCCTCCATTTTGTATCGACATTCTTCATGTACAAGTAGCTGAAAACCTTCCTAGCCCAACGCTCTTCCCCCATTTCTCTCAATCGTTTCTCAAATTTTATCTTGCTGCTAGCTTCCCTGCCCTCAAATGATGTCCATCCCATATCACCTTGTACTCCCTGATTTGGTGTATTCCCGTGAGCTCCTAAAGCAAGCCTACCTATTCCACGTTGCTTAATTTCTAATCTTGCTTGAACTTCTGATCTCATGCACAAGACCGCATTGCCGAACGTCAGCCCAGGAACCATGACCCCTTTCCATATTCCTCTCACAACATCATACCTATTGTAATTCCACAGTGCCCTATTTTTCTTGACTGCTGCATTCCTGTTACCTTTAGTCGTCACGTATATTTCGTGTTCCCTCAGATACTCGGTCCCATTGCTTATCCATACGCCCAGATATTTGTATTTATCTGTTATCTCTAGCGTGACCTCCTGTATTCTAAGCTCACTACCTTCGTTGTCATTGAAAATCATGACTGCTGATTTTTCCTTACTGAATCTAAAATCTAACCTATCTCCCTCATTACCGCAGATGTCCATCAATCTCTGCAAATTTTCCTTGTTGTTGGCCATTAGCACTATATCATCTGCGTACATTAATGCTGGTAGTGCCTGATCAATAAGTTTTCCTTGTTTGACTAAAGAGAGGTTGAAGCCCAGTCCACTTCCCTCTAATTTTGCCTCTAATCCTTGTAGGTACATCATGAATAATAAGGGTGACTGTCCCCCCCTCCCAGCGCCACCTTCCGTGCAGAAGAACCGTGCAGTTCCAGGGATAACGTCGCTTCCTCCGCCGAACCACTTTGCAGTTCCGGGTATGGCTACGTCTCCCCCTCCGAGCCCGAGAACTGGTCTGAGACAATGGACCAAAGACGCTATTTAAGGCCGAGCCGGCCCTATGTTAGAGGGATTTTGCCCCAGCCGACGTTGTCGTGCTGGCCGGCTCTGTACAAACGACAACCTGCTACAGTAAACGCTACTTTTGTTGCTGTTTTCAAAACGGATTGCCTCCCTGTTTCGCCTTCGGGCTAAGGCTTCAGCGAAGTCCGCTCGACGGCTTGCCGCTCTTCGCCACCGCTACCATCGCGACAGAGAAAATTCCTAACAGTGGTTGACAGCTACGGGATACGATATCCTACGTTTGGCAAGTCTGATTGGATCTCTGAGCACGAGGACGACCGCCGTGATAGCGTTTGGCTACGCTGCGATACGCTACCCTGTTCTCATCGTTCGGCAAGCTGGGACAAGCAACCCCGGATCTCAACATTGGCAAGTTGGACCGGATCCCTGAAGGCCTGATACTGTTCGACGGCAGCCACGAGTTGGAACAACGTCGGCTGGGGCAAAATCCCTCTAACATAGGGCCGGCTCAGCGTTAAATAGCGTCTTTGGTCCATTCTCTCAGACCAGTTCTCGGGCTCGGAGGGGGAGACGTAGCCATACCCGGAACTGCAAAGTGGTTCGGCGGAGGAAGCGACGTTATCCCCGGAACTGCACGGTTCTTCGGCACGGAAGGCGGCGCTGGGAGGGGGGGGGGAGACAGTTCGTCGAAACAGGGCTTGATCTTGTGAGACGTGCTCCCGAACGAGGAACATGTCTGTGGCACAACAATGCTCAGCTGAGTATCGGCTGCGGTATGATCGCTGAAATTTGGCAGGAAGCTTAATGTTAGGCTCGAAAACCAGTAACATTAACATGAGTTTGTACGCGAAAATTATCCACCTGAGATGCCGAAAAGTGCTCTACGTGATAAAATGAGCTGCTCGCTTTTTCATTACTGAAGATAAGAGAAAAAACCACAGCATATCTACGGAATGCATAATGATGAGTGGCGCGAAGCGTCCGTCCGTCCATTCGTTCTTGCTTTGGTTCGTTTGTGCGTCCGTCTGTGCGATCGTCCATGTGGCCATCCGTCCGTCAGTGCGTCTGTTCATGCATCTGTTCGTGCGTCCATCCCTGCGTCCACCATTGCATCCATCCGTGCGTCCATTTTTGTGTCCATCCGTGCGTCCATCCATCCATTCTTGCATCCGTCCGTGCATTTGTCTGTCTGTCCGTCCATTCATCTGTCCGTTCATTCAGTGAACACTCCAAGTACCACCATCTCACATCTTTTCATCATATATTCATCATATAGAAGTACCGCCATCCAGCAGACGTTCCAAGGACTACACGAGAGGTGGCACTCGCGAACTTTTTTTACGGTCTGCTCTTCGTGTCTACTTCCCACATTTCACCGCCTCTAGTTCATAACTATATACTAGTTCACTATATTCATGGTACTGCGGCCCAACCCACGCTAAACCTTGATAAAGCCAAAGAGGTTACGCCCAGCGAGTTTAACGTGGCAACCTTTTCTGGTCAGATAGTGCTCAAAGTGCGTCCTCCTGATACTATAGTTTTTTTTTCTTTCTAGTAAGCATCAACTTCAAGGCGAATTGTATTGGAGACTAAGTCACTGATACTCGTCTCCATAAGTTATTTCATCAGAACCAACTATCTTTTTTATTTATGATCAACGTGCGCGGGTTTCATCCTCAATTAAAAAGGGTGTGCGCGTGCCGCTCCTCTAGTCCGGCCGTGGAGGTGGCTTAAAATGTCTGCGTAAAATGGCGTCTAGCGTTTGTTATAAGTTATAAATACTGACGCAATGTGTATTTAGTGTATACACCGCCCGTAGTGCTCGCGTGTAGCTGGTTCAGTAAACCTTCCTTTGTGGAAGGGGAAGCCATGCCAATTCTTTCAAGGTTGAACAGGGGGCTGTGGGCGGAGCTTCATTTATTCTTACTTTGTAACTGACTAAAGAACCGGAACGCGTCCTTGCCATCGCTGTCATCGTCAATCAGTTAACGGGCGCAGCTGCAGCACCGTGCATCGCTGCGACGTCCAGCGCACGCTTCGTTCGTGACTGCGGGCCATCCTTCTTGCAGGGAGGTTCCGCCTTCTCAATCGAGGCAACATTTAAAACGCGCTTCGGACGAGACACTTAGTGCACACGGTGGTGACACGGAGAGATACCGGCAGGACACGATTTTATTTAACGACAAGGTCGTGACCCAGCGTGCTTGGCTAGTTCCTTACGCCATGTTAAAGATGCCTTCCTCCTATTATGGGCCTCTTTTTTTATCCTATATTTAAGGGAGACGCCTTAGCTTTTATAATGGTGTCGAACGTTATTCGATAGCCCTCAGCATTTCTGATTTCAAACGTCGCTTTGCTAACCTAAAGAACGCAATCGAAAACAGTCACTAATCAGAGAGAAGCTAACCAGACGAGCGTCCGATTCGCTACCCTGGTATGGTGCTCCGAACGCATGGGCCTGTTCATTGCGCGCCTAAAATCAAACAAAAGACTGTTGTTGTTCTTTTCAGTCAGAATAGCTTTTTGAGCAGCACTTGTAAACGATATTGACCTCCAAGCTCAATTAGTCACTCCATATTTATACTCTTTAGTCAACAGCCCCGCAAGGAATAATGGCTGGTCCTTTACGTTCCGAAATTACGATATGATAGAGCGACGCCGTGGCGGAGGGCTCTTGAAATTCCAACAACCTGGCATTTTTTTTTCACGTGTACATGAATCGGAGTACATGTGCCTGTGGCATTTTGCCTCTATTCAAATGTAGCCGCCGTCACCGGGATTCCACCCCGCGACCTTCGGGTTGAGAAGTCGAGCACCATGACCATAAACGTTTCCCTGCGGAGGGTTCGGAGCGAGGGTGTGCTTGTCAGTGTAACAATGTGTCATTAGATAAGCTTACCACAGCATATCCCTAACAACATAACGTCTTACAGGAAGCGTCATTATGATAGACTCTACACGAACCATGCGCGGTATACCAGCCGAACGTTCGTTATGTCTAGTGCACGCGTACGACATTTTCCTGGTCTAACACTAAACACCAGAGCACGTAAGAGAATCTTTGCGCAGGAAAGCATGATGGCACTGTTCTACGCGACTCTTTACCACAGAATCGTGGTACATGCTTCACTTAATGATGGATCACCCGCAGCAATTCGATGGAGATGGAAGACAGAAACGCTTGCGTATACCGGGCTTTGGCTGCGCGGTAAAAGATGCGAGGAGGTTAAAATAATCCCAAACAATTGCACTAAGGCTCAACTCTAAGCATACTTTTGCCGGCTTCGGAGCAGGACACCTCACGCACAAAAACGATGACCAATCAATCAAACGAAGCAAGCTTTCTGATCCGACATATCGTCGTTTTGCATCGTGCGAAAGAAACGTACGGAGACAGTGCTTCCAGTGTCTAAACTCGATCGCGTAACAAACAAAGAGCCTAAAGTATAGCCCCGAACATTGGTGCACGAAAAGTTTGACAGTATGGTAGTTTCGTGTCGTGGATCTCCCACTGGCTCGTTTCGAGTGAGCTAAGCCGAACAGTCGCTTACAGAAGAACAAGACCCACTCCCGACGTCAACCCTGTCATGTGACAGTTTGACAGTAAGCACAAGGACCACGCGCTCAAAGACCCGGATTGCGACTATACGAGCCGGAGCTGTCGAAAACGCCGCAGGAGACGTCGCCCATGGCACGTGTGAGTGCCTTTAGCTAGCTGTAAAGCCCGTGTAACGAGAAGGTACGAAGTTTAAACAACAACTAAAAAAAAATGGCGCCAATGCACTTGTGACTCGCAGAATAACGGACGGGCCGCTAAGGTACGCGGATGAAAGTCATCTCGCCCGCTAAGCCACTGTCCAAAATTGGGCGTCTGGAAGCCAACCTGGAGCCGGATATTTAAAACGAGCTGGAAACACCGCATAACTCGGGCGGCGCACCAGGGATGAGGAAGAGGCTGGATCAACGACGAGAAAAAAAAAAAACGTCATAGGACTATTTTTTTTTTGCTTCTACGGAGAAGGGAGACGTTTGAGAAGTATGCAGAAAGAGATACGTTAAACCTCCTCTCTCCTCAGAAAGAGAAGCACGAAATGACGTTTCCTGCCAGAGAGGCGGGGGTGGCCGTGCGGTATGATTTATGTTTAGCCGTGCATGCGTCGCTGCGGCCTGGTTCACCGCGCAGACTGTGGCGCTCGCGGGCGTTGTTCGGCGATCAAAAGGAAAGAATAACGCGGTGGGAGGAAGGTAGGGGCTTCGGGGCGGCCATCTTGAGCGACTTATACGACCGGTCCATATGTCATGGAGAGATCGCGGCCACCCGATAGCGCCTGTCACGGGAAGCCTCGCGTCGTCTCCCCGCGGCAAGCCACGTCGCTCATGCGCCGGCAGCGCCCTCTCTGTCAGGGGTGCAGGGAGCGGTGGGGGATTACTCCCGCGATGCCCGCATTGTTGCTACTGACGGGCTAGCTGGCACGCTCCGTCTCGCGTGCGAACCTGCTGGCGTGCTCGCCGGGTGGCTCAAGGATAGAAAAAGAAAGTTATGGCTATGCTGTGATGCAGTATACTGACGTAACAATGCATTTATAAGACGTACCCCGTTATGTACTCGTCGGTGTCATTGGACGAAAGAACGTGAGCCCGGGAAACGTGACAGTCGAACGCGAGAAAACGTCGACTGCCAAGTGGTTGTGGGGCGAAGTACGGATGGCAGGAATGCGACGCCATGTTGAATGAAGACAAGTTAGCCTAGAGATCCTAATCTAGCAGGACGAAGCTAGGACGAGGACCAGGGTCTGGTATTTGTGGTTGCCGCTTTGTTTCGTCTGAAGCACTGTTTCGATTCCGTTTCGACCAGTCTGTAGTCTCCAGCCCTTCACTGTATTCCATTGGGAGAGAACACCGTGCAACTCGCATGAAGCCAAACAGCACCGAAATCAGTGCAACATGGGATCGACAAGTTCAGAGCGTGGTAAATACGTCGAATGGAGCCGTAAGTTTCAGCAACCCCGACGGTGATTCGAAAAGTCGCTGTTGTTTGCATCTGCAATAGAGGACCGTAATGTTCATAGTGCGAAGAGGCGGTGTCCCGCTGCACGACACACGAAACCTTCTATAGACGAACTGAGCGCGCACTGCTTCAAAACTACCGGTCATCAATTATATCGGCAAATAGAAAAAAAATTGTCACGTATTTAGCGGAAACTCAGCAGAGAGACTGGCTTTACAAAGTTCGCTTTCCTAGGCAAAGTGCTCGGCGCAATGCTCTCTCCTAACGTTCACCTCTTCTGTCAGCGAGGCGGTACTGTGGTTACGGTGGTCGGCTTCTGACCGGAAATACACGTGTTGAATACCGGCCGCGTATCGTCCTCGATGGTGGAGAAAATACTAAAGGGCCGTTTTTTTTTTAGATTGGGTAAACGTTAAAGAACCCCACGCGGTCGACGTCTCTTGTTCTCCTATTGTGGTTTAGGGACGTTAACCATAAGAACTTATTGTTAATCATCATCTTTTTCTTTGTTCCTTCATGGGCAACGCAGGGAGTGGAGGCTACTAGGTGCGTGCTTTAGAGGTAGCTGGAAGAACAGTCAGTTTGGACTTCGGTTCATACACGAGGTTTTTAACAGCGCAGATCTCTAGGCTGGCCGCAATTCCTAAAGCAAACAAAACAGTTCAGGTGTGTTTTTAGGACCACCAGACTTCACGAGCGCTTGCGAAAGAACAGTGTGAGACCATGCTATGTAGTCCAGATCTGACTATTTATCCATCTTTTTCTGCTCTTCTTCCTTTCTCTCTATCTCTTTCCTTTTTATTATTCTCTCTTCCCCCCAAGTGTAGGGTAGTCAACCATTCCAAGCTTGATTAACCTCCCTGCCTTTCCTCTATACTTCTCTCTTTCTCTCTCAGGTGGGTATGCGCACGAGATTCAGCCAATACTAGTACAGTAGGTGCGAATATTAAGCGAAAAGAAACACTTTAAAAGAGAGAAAAAGAGAGAGAGAAATAAAGGCAATAAAGACACAAACAGATAGAAATACGACGATATACATATATACGAAGAAAGAAAGAGATAGAAGAATGTAGAGCAACACCGACAGGGACAAATAGAGGGAAACAAAAAACGAGAAAGAAACTGAGCTAATGAGATAGATTGAAGAGAAAGCGATAAACAGAAACAGAGAGAAATAAAGACAGAACGAGAAAGAGAAACAAATAGATTGCTATCTTACATTTAGAAAGGTGCGGGTATTTTTTACAGCCTGTAAGGAAGCACTGCACTGCACCACGCAGAAAGGAATAAAGAACTAGAAAGTAAACAAAGATAGGGAGTTCTAATCAACTTGCAGAGCGGGCACCCGCACGTGAGCGACCTCCACTGAAAAAACGCTGGAGCTCTCATCTGTTACAGGTGATAGAAAGAAGCAATCACTGTGTGTGCGTGTGCGTGCTTGCTGCGTGCGTGCGTGCGTGTGTGTGTGTGCGTGTGTGTGAGAGAGAGAGTGGGAAACGTTACAGGCCTTTTACTATGTGAGAGAGAGAGGGAAAAGTTACATGCCTTTTACTACTCTTACTAGCATTGAGCTATAGGTCAGGCTGAATTTTTTTCCATTTCCTATGTGCGTATACAAACACCGAGAAGTAACGTGTGCGTGTGTGTGTGTGTGTGTGTGTGTGTGTGTGTGTGTGTGTGTGTGTGTGTGTGTGTGTGTGCGTGTGTGTGTGTGTGAGAGAGAGAGAGAGAGAGAGAAAGAGAGAGAGAGAAACGTTACAGGCCTCTTACTACTCTTACTGCCATTGAGTTATAGGTCACCCTGGCCGTGGTGGTCTAGTGGCTAAGGTACTAGGCTGCTGACCCGCAGGTCGCGGGATGGAATTCCGGCTGCGACAGCATCATTTTCGATGGAGGTGAAAATGCTGTAAGCCCGTGTGCTCAGATTTCGGTACAGGTAAAAGAACATTATGTAGATGAAATTACAGGGGTCCTCCACTGCGGCGTCTCTCATAATCATGTGATGGTTTTGGGACGTTAAACCCCATGAACCAATCAATCAAATTGAGTTATAGGTCAGTCTGACTTTTCAAGTTTCTTTGTGGACATACAAACGCCGAGGAGCAACATGATGCGTACACCACGTAATGTAACTATCCAAGCATGGGAACATTTTTCTGAACCCGCTGAATTATCCGTACAGCTTCTTGGATCACAGAAATGCTTTGGACGAACCAGCAAGACAATGAAAGTGGTACACCAAACGTATACTTGGAAGTGTAATGAAATTATGCACAATTTTTTAGAGAAGGTTAGAGCGGATTCATAGGGGGACCCAATCAAAGGTTTATTTTTCAGTCTTGAGATATATCACAATGGGCCCTGAAAGGTTATCGAAACGCACCACCATGCACTGCATGCGCGCGTCTCTGCTACAACTGCATAGTGAAGGTGTTTTATATCTATCTATCTATCTATCTATCTATCTATCTATCTATCTATCTATCTATCTATCTATCTATCTATCTATCTATCTATCTATCTATCTATCTATCTATCTATCTATCTATCTATCTATCTATCTATCTATCTATCTATCTATCTATCTATCTATCTAATTTTATTTCTGGTAGGACAGCCAACCAGTTGATATGGAGATAAAATCATTGTAAACATTTTGTTCTCCTCGCAACAAAAAGCGCTCAGAGATCATCGATCGTCTCGGAACACTGGCGTGATCCCGGAACATCAAAGAGCAAGCTTGGCGAGGGCAAAGGAGTGAATTAACCGCGAATTGCTGTAAGATCGGTTACAGGGAGTGTGAGGGAAATGGAATCTAAAAAAGAAATAATAGGACGATATGGGAGCCAGAAAAAGGAGGAAAAAAGAAACCACAGGAGCGATGTTCTTAGCTTCAGAAGACATTTATAATGACCCAATACAGCTTCGAGTGAGAAAGATGATCAAAATGACGAATGAACTGGCAGATGAACGAACAAAGCGAAAGAAAACTCTGTCAGGGGTTTCATGCAAATGTTCCATCCTGCCTTTCACTAATGCGTGTATTACAGGTCCTAAGAAAATTGCTGTAACTGGGAAATAGAATGTGTGAAGGGAAAAAGTTTGGCATACAATGGCAGAAATATGCGCGGATTGCCACTACCAACGATCTTTTTTTTTTTGCTCTGTACTGCAGGCAAAGTGACGAACCCCACTTAACGAAGTTCGTGATTCGACGAACTTTTTTGTTTTCATTTTTCTTCCACTTGAACGTACAAACTATTTCTTTTCGATTAAAGGTACTTTTTCTGGGGTGGGGTTTGACACAGCAATGTTTCTGGTAGCAAATAAAGAAATCGAATATAAAAATATACATTGGAACAGCGCAAAAGACGTATTACAGAGAAAGACTTGACAAAACTGGCCTCACTCTGCCTTTTGTTTGAGTAAAAAAAAATACAGGCAGTTCCACATTGTGAAAACAATCAGGCAGACAAGCTGTCCACCCTTTCATCTTGAATTACATTTCCGTTTTAATTTGGTCTTTGAATACTACGAAGCACGCACACGGAAATGTATCGCTCAAGCTGGTAAACATTACTCCCTCCTAGAGGAAGAAAAACTTAGGACGGAGCAATATGTCGCGCAGCCAGTCGTCAAGCCAGTAGTGTCGGCCCGAAATGTGACTTCTTACTTCACGATCACACAAGGAATGAGATTCGCTTAGAATTTAGGGTTCGGAATCCGGTAGCTTTTCATTGAACCGCGCTTGTCGAAGATCTGCCAGCTCACAAAGACGTTTCAAAAGTCGGAACTTGACCGGGAGTACGACAACTTTCCGCGCGCTCTGGCGTTGTGACCTACACAGTGGGCTTCAATCACATCGCTTCCTTGTAATTTTCTTTTACGTCATCTGTGCTATTAGTCCCCTTTATCCAACCGGTATGAGCCGCATCATAGAGCACCCGCCTCGGTTTACTCAGCAGGCGAAAGAAAACTTTGCTTTCCATGCTCGAAGAGAGTAAAACCATCTCATCTTTTTTAATATATATATATATATAGCAGAGAGGGCGTATTTTTTTAGAGCACCTTCTCGTGGCTTCACTGTCAAGTCAAAGGCACTCCTTCATCTCAATCCCAATGTCTACGTAGGCACTACGAGCTCGACCACCGGACAGTCAAAACCGTAAACAAAAAAGCAGAAGAAAAAACTTCATAGAGAGGGAGAAAATAAAGAGAGTGAAGGCGGATAAAGAAAGTTGACGTACACAATGAAGAGAGGATTAAAAAGCAGGAACGTCAGCGCAGGGCGGCTTCGCAAAACGAGGGCATAAGAGCTATGTCCGCAGCCGGAGAAGACACCAGGCAGGCTGCATAGCGGCGACTGCACGGTGACGGTACAGGATGCGCTGCCGCTGTCAGGTCGCCGAGCCAATTTATTTCGCAAGGACGACCTCGCCCACCGTGGCCCAGCGCGGTGCTTTTGTAAAGCAGCTCCTATACATGATCAAGAACGCGTACTTACTCATACCAATCGCTGCGCGAGATCTTTCTCTACGGTCCGCGACAATCGGGCACGGTTTGACTGGCGCTGCCGATCGATGCGTCAAGCCGCGTAATGCTTGCCTGATGACAACGGTGGACTTGCGCTCCGTGTCAACACACAATCCAGCCTTAGCATCTTCATTAGTTAGACCCGTTAGTGACCCGTCCACGTTGTGTCGTAGATGCACGTAGTAGCGTGCGAAGAGATGGGAATCGGCGATATGGGCGCTGTGGAATCGCCACAAATGTACGTCCTTGGTGACGGAGTTATACGAAGATCATCCGGCTTGGGTGAGATTTACTTTGTGAAGGGAATACTAGGAAACACCGGTGCATGCGCGAGTACGTGGGAAGCGGCAAATTTATTCTCGCGAGGACCATCGCAGGCAAAATAAGTGAAAGAACGTATAAGTGAAATAAGTGAAATAACGTAGTTTAAGTAGAAAAAGTCAAACTATCAGACAGGTTAAACATAACACAACATTTGGTTAGTTACAATGCGCTGTTCGAGAAGTGACCTACGAAATCAAGAAGCAAAATGCAGGAACAAAGCTTATTTGGAGAACAAAACGTGCAAAGGATTTTAGTGTCATGTAATAACATCAAAAGGGACCGACGGTGAAAATTTAGACCACTTCCCAAGCAGACGTTGTGTCCTCCGTTGTGCTAAAGATGTTACGTGCGATTACTATAACAGTTAGTGCTTTAGTTGCTGTATATGATATCTTAATGTAGTGAAATTCACGTAAGCCATGCGGTGAAGCCACGCTTCATTTTTGCAGGCGACATGCCTATAGCGTTTGTCGTTTGACATGCCAGGCGTGCCGCCGACAGGCTACGAACCTAACTGGTGATTACTAGGGTCAATCCAGCCCGCTATAGCGGGGCTGCTATTAAATACTGAAAATTCTAGTCCAGTTCTACCCAAACAGAAAACTAATGAACAGCGGAGCATTGATTCGCCTGCATTTACATTGTGTTTACATTGTGCTTATCTGCTATTTTTTGTTCTTTTTTGTATTTACTAGTCCTTTTATGTTTTTTAGTGATTGTGTGATATTTCATGTCCATATCTCTTTCTATTCTGTGTTTATCTGATTTGTCTTGCGATTATCTATTCTCTGTGCAAAGGTATCGTTTGTACTGTTTCTTGCCACGAGTGCGGTGTGTCTTACTGCCGGCGCAGGCGATTCGCCGTCGCTTCGCTGCCTCGGACAGATAAATTAGCCCTTCAAGGACACTGACGTGCACGGATAAGCGCACGCTGACGATCCGAAAGCGAAGCCTGCTCGTCTTGTGTCCATCATCAGTGGGACCGGCGTGACGCCAACGCGATAAAGAGTACGATGCCAAGGTGATTCCTTAAACTGTGCCGCAATGAATATTTCTAAGGTACAGTGGGACCAATCCCTCTGGTGGGTATGAGCCAAGATATTTTAGGCGACAAAATAAGATTTTCCCAAGAGTCAGTTCATCCGGAATGTATAAGGCTGCCTTTTGTGTTTAGAAAAGATACGTGGAACTCTGTTACTTCAAAGAGAGTGTCACATACAGTAACTCTAGTTTTGGCAAAATGCAGTGCCCCCTATGCAACACGCCGTACAAACACGTCGTGCGATACGGGCCGATGGCTCGCGTGGCTTGACTTTTAGCGCTTATTGAGCTAAAGCGCGCCCTTCGCGCGTGCCTTGTGAAAAAAAAATGCGTTTGAAAAAAAGGGACTTACGTAGCTCGCATGCATTTCGTCGACTTTAGATTTATTGAACTCGCCGTGCGTCTCATCGATCTGCCTGACCTTCATTCCTTTCCTGCTCATACTGAATGCATCAACGCATTGATCGCGAACGGCGACAGCCACTGTAAACACTAGTGCGAACCTGTTAGTCTTGAGGCGCTTTATAGTTGGCGAAAATCGAGTCCCGGCCACTTTCGTTTTCGTGTAACCCGACAAACAACGCACTTTATTAGGGGAGCAAAAGTCAAGACAGAAAGGTTCACCGACTCTCACGTGCACCAGTATAAGGAGATTTGTTTCCCGCTCGCAAGGTTTCACTTAAATCGACTAAGACGTGCGGACACTCCGCCGTATTCGTCTTGCGTCTCTTGCGCCCACTCGAAAGGACGAAAGATTGAAGCGGCGCGCGTGTGTTGTCTTCCTTGACCTTGCGTCTCGCTTCTTCGCTCTTTAAACTCGTTTTAACCCTGAACTGATTCACTCAGTTTATTGTACGTCTGAAAAGTTCACAATCATTCCGATGTAGATTTTTTTTTCTTTTTAATTGACGACTTCTCCAGCGAAAGGGCTTCTCGTTTTGTAAGTACCATGACAGCACCAACGTGTTTTTCGCAAGCCCGTACATTGCAAAAAACAAAGAAACAATTAGCTCCCCCTGAAGAGGGAATCTTTCTTATCCTAATTGGTCTTTGATATAGCCGGTCTTTCTTAGACAGGGCGGGGATGGCACTTGCAAGGCTCCGTATTTTGATTAGGCGCTCCAGTTCCACTCACACCGGACGAAGCATCACACCATACTGCGACAACCATCCGCAAAGATTGTCCAAGTGATTGCAAGTGGCTGCTTTAGAGATGAAACCATAGCACAATACTGTATGTCAAGACATAGAATAAAAGCTATTGTGTGAGCTCTATGACTGATCATTTGATCACAAAATTAAGGAAATGACATAAGTTCAGCCATCTTGCTGAATATGTATTGAAACCTTAACCTAAATTTAGAGCTTCAGGCAATGCACCTATACGGGAGCAAGTCGTCGATATTGGAAATATATATATATATATATATATATATATATATATATATATATATATATATATATATATATATGGGAAAGAAGTGTTTCCGTTACTCATTATTACTCATTAACGAGGTAACGAGGGTCTCGTACTGGCAGACTTAGTGCCTTAGGCTGTATACGAGGGACTATAGGTCAACTGCCAGCTTGTAATAAGTTCTCGTGCTACGTGACGCCACACAAGCTCTTTAAAAAGTGTGCCACACTCGCCGCCATGGTACAGATGGCGCTGACTGACACTCCCACGTTTAAATTCACATATAAAGCCAATAAAGTGGTTGGGGGGGGGGGGGGATAGCCACCGTGATAGCTCAGTGGTAGAGCATCGAACGCGTTATTCGAAGGTCGCAGGTTCGGTTCCTGCTCACGGCAAGTTATCTTTTCAGCCACTTTTTTTTCTTCACATTTACATTACAATTGGGTCTAATAACTTCACCTATACTTTCCTTGGCATTATTGTCTGTTAGATCTCTCTCTCTATATATAAATTGTACCGAATATAGGGACGGCATAGTGTAATTTTAGGAACTGTAGTTAGATAAGAACTGTACCCACATCAATACGCATACGTGGTATTATAACTAAACAAGTTTTCCTGTTTTACATGCCGAAGCCACGATCTTATTATCAAGCACGCCGTAGTGTAGAGCTCGGCTGATCAATCTGAGCCACCTGGTGTGTATGTGCGTGCATTCTGAACGTGTACCTAAATTTAAGCAGAATGAAGAAGCGCCAATGGGTGAAGTGCTCATTTCTTCGTTAGACACAACCTAACGAAACTAACAGACAAGCGAAGCCATGGAAAGCATAGGAGACAAGATTTGTAGTATCTTGCTGTAGTGTAGTAATTACGATATTAACAAAAAAGAAGTAAAATTGACACACAAGAAAAATACATTTACCATTGGTGGGTCGTCGGTTTGTTAACGGCCAAAGCGGCATGCAAAGACATGAGTGTATTTGCATGCCGCTTTTTTTTAAATTATGCCGCCTTGGCCGTTAACAAACCAACCACCTTCAGCTGAGAAGCTTCGTGTCATGTAGCCACTGCAGCTACCAGGTCGGGTGTTTTTTTTTTTTTTATTCGACTGAGTTTTGGTGCTTTTCTTGGTAGTGCCTTTTGCAAGCATCGCCGCTTTATGTAGCGCTCGAACTCCACCTCAGTGCAAAAGCGTGCTATGTAAAAGTAACGCACCGCTGTCTGCTAATTAAATCACGCTTATAGCCCCACGTGTTCCTATCGCGTCCGTGAATAGATATATGATCACCCATAATTGTCTCGTTACTTTAGGCGTGCACAAAAGCTTAGCTTTCTCTCTGTCGGCCTTCTAGGTAAGAATTTAAAAAAAAAAGCTAATATAACGAATTGAGAAGCAGTTTCATTTAAGGCAGTTTATTATTTCAATAAACGCGACGCGTGGTTTTTTTTTTTCAGTCTACTGTTGCCATTTGAGCTGCGTGACTTTCGGCATTTCCTATGAAAATTCAGTTAGGTTAAGTCAGCGCGCAAGCTTGAGCAATGCTTCAATTACGGGTTCAAGAAGATCCAACCGCGCAGAAATCCAGCTCCTCATCCCTAACTGGCTGATTTCGCCAGACTCCTGCTTTTGAAGTCGTCCCTATAGATGGCGACATTACAGGCCCTCACCTCCTTACTTATCGAAGTGTAAGAGCCCTTCCGAATGACGTCATTAAGCTCTCGGTAGCAGCCGTGACCGCAAGAAACGTCACAGAAGTCTAACCACTCAGAGCGCCTTCTGCAGAATACTACTCTGAGCTCTCGGCGGTCGGCAAATGTGAGGCGAGTGTCGACGGATGACGTCACTAATGACGACATGACGTCATCAGCACGTGCGTTACGTTGCTATTGCTCACACAAGAGGAAAAGAGAGAGACAGTCTTGCCAACGAGAAGCAAAATGAAAAAAAAATACAATGTAGAAGAAGTGTGTATCGTTACGTAAGATTTGATCGGCTTTGTTGTGCTCCCAAAGGTCCCGGCGAGGGACCGCGTTTATGCGGTTAAACACCCAGGACAATGAACATGCGACAAAGTTTTCAGTCCAGGGATCGTGTTCAGGGTTACATAATTAATGGTGTTGAGCGTCTCAGCACTCAAACGTGAGTGTCAGACACGCTGTTTAGGACGCATTAAATATTGAAACATCCGCATTTTACAATTGAATATGATCGTTATATCCCTAATAAGCCATTTATTATACAGGTATCACTTGACCAGGGGGAGTTTACTCAGCTTTAGCGTTTTTGTAGCGGAGAAAGGCTTAGGGCGAATGACAATATATTGTTGAATAATGAATTATTTTGGCTGCCAAGCACCTATTTATCATCGTTACGACTGTCATTGTTGAAATCAGTGAAGGGGTCCGGGTAAGCATGAGCCTTTATAGAAATTTGGTCAGCTCTACGACGGATATGTTCAACGAGCGGTCGCCAGTGGACTTCGAGAACAACAGGTAGTATACACGAACGCAGCTCCGTGGCATAATAACTTTAGATAATCGGCTTTCTCCGCTGAATGTCCTTTGTTTGAAGCCCTGTCTACGTCACTACATATTTTAACCTCCAAGCGGCACCTGTATTTGTTGCACGGAGCGCAATGAGAGCGAGTGGGGTGCATACTTCAACGCAGCTGAAACTACGCAAGAAATGCACATGTTAGTGATTTCTCGCACAGCGGAGCAGTAGTCTGCCAATAAGTGAACAAAAAAAATAATTTAAATAACAAATATTACTTTAATATTAACCTCAAATATAGCAAAAAAAGGGGGGGGGTGACGAGAAAGCCCTGCACTCATTGAAAAACAACAAAACTGAGCACAAAAGAACAAACACCACACTTACTAATGAACAACACGGGAATTTCACCCTACGCACAGCATCCGCTCACTAATTCTAAATGAAATTTGTGTAGTGTTTGCTTAGTATCACAAATTTCAACTTATCATTTGTTCCTTAATTCTGACACCCCAAGACTAGGGTTTTGCAATACTTTTTTGCAATTTTCTCTTCTAATAGTTGATTTGAAACAGTTATATACGTGCAAACGTATTATTAATGCTCGTAAATCAAGTTAAGCAGCTAATAAGATTTTTTTTATTATTGTAGGGTGTTTAGGTATGATAACCTCAATAAAGTAATACCAAGGTTGTGGGTTTGGATCCACAAATAGAAATGATGCTTCTACATTCACAAAAATTCTGCTTATATCGTAATTACTACACTATATTTTTAGAAATGCACGCACAACGTTCAATATGTTTTCTTATACTGGTTTCACTTAGTTTTGTGGTCACTGGAGTAACATATAAAAAGTAACAAGTAGCTTAACAGGCAGCCAACAGGCCATACTAACGATTCTTTATTTCCAAATTTGACCTCCTGTGAATGCCACTCAGTATGGGCCACAAAGAAAGAAAGAGAGAGAGGGAATGCTTGCTTCTCCCAAACAACCTCAATTTCTCGCGAGTGTGAACCTGCCGAGCGAGGGCATCGCCAGCGCAGATTCCTTCGTGCTCGGTTTGCGTTGGCTCGGCGCAGCCCGTGGACGGAGCGTCGAGGCTCGCTCTATAAGCGCGTCGCCATCGTCGGGCCAGCAACGTAAATTGCACCGAAACGTCAGATCCCGCGGGATTAAACCTTCGGACCCGAGCTTCGGCGCTTGAAGCGGCCGGGACAGATTTATGGCTGCGGCCAACACCCCGCTGTGGAGGCCACTGAGCGTATACCGCTACGCGCGAACTGGAGCTAATACCGCAGGGCGTCCTCTCGCGCTCCATTTTCACTCTCCCCTCCTGTCCTCTTTCTTTCGCTCATGTTTGCGACTCGCCCAAAGGTAGTCAGACCTTAAGCCATTGTCACGAGGCAAGCCGCAATAGCGTTCTAAGCATACGCGCACGACGGGAAATAAGCGCGTCATTCCGGAATTTTTCACTGCTCGGCAAAATGTAGACGTGAAAAGGACGCCAGAATTCACGGACCGTCGCAATAAAGAAACATTGCACGGGAAGGGACAGTTTCGTGTGTGTGTGTTACTGGGCAAAGTGGTTCCTGCAGAATTTGACAGAGCTTTCGCAGGTGGTTCCGAATTTGCCTGATGGTGGAAGAGTGAAGCTGAAAAAAAATAGAAATTCTCGTACAGGAATAGTTGGTGGTATATATCAAATAACGTCACTCAGTGCCACATGTGGATCGTTATTTTGGTTCCACGTTTCGAAGAGCAAAGTTTTCGCTCGATCCCTTTGCACTCTGTGTACACAAACGAAAGACGAAGCAATTTTATTTCAATACATTTTGACGTATACTTTATGCTCGAATCGGACACGAAAAGTAGACGGAATGCCCAACTTTTTTCGGGTATAGTTTGAAGGTCGGAATGACCACCCGAACAAATGACCAGTTTTCTACTCAACAGTTAGGTAAATCTTAGAAAAGACTAGAAAGGAAAGACGGAGGGAGGGAGAGGAAGATATAAAGTGAGAGGGAGAGATATGGAAACGAAGTCCGTAGACACCACCCCTACTGTTCTCTCGGCATTTATCACACATGGCGTTCGTACTCCCAACTTCAGTTAAAGGCGACGGGGCTGTGCTCGTGTCATTACGTATACTTGAGCTACGCCTCCAAAAACCCCCACAACTTCTCGTCATGAGCAGTTAGACGTTTCTGTTGAATTGTGCATGCTTTGGCTGCTAACGCAATGACAAAAAAAAAGAGGAGGGGGGAGCGGAGGCCATCGGGTTATTTGCCTTCGGCTGTTCACTCCTCTTTCAAAGAGCGCTCTGCTGCATTGGTATCGAGAAGCTGCTCGTCCGTACACATCCATTCCTCCCTCCTCCTCCGGTTGTCCCGGTATCGGAAAAAGAGGCGGAAGAAGATGAAAAAAAAAATGCGGGCACCCTGTCGTCTTTTGCTATCCTGTACAACGCCAGAGAGCCGCTCCCCCAACTATCGGTTTTTTTTTTCTTGTTCCTAGCGATCCACGACTGGCACCTTTGGCGAGAGACTGACCGGGGGTGCTGTGTCGCACCCTGTCCACATAAAGTGCGCCACCGGAGAGGCACAGGGAAGCGTGACACGTTCCGCCGCGTCAGCTTCTGTCTCGCTCCTCTAAGCCACCTCCTCCTATATACACTGCACCCTCCACTCTGCCGCTTCCATGCTCCACTCTTACCCATCTCTTCCCCTTCTCTCTCGCTTTAAACTCAAGCTCTCAGCAACCGCCTGCTATAAAGCACTCCTTCCTGTGCACTTCCTGCTTTTGTTTCTCCAGTTTGTCGCAATAAGCACCCGCTGTCCGTCATTCTTTGTCTCTCATTTTCATTATTTTTCTGTCTGTGTGTGTGTACCCATTCTTTCTCGGCACCGAATAAATTTCTCGGCATCGCCTAAATTGTTTCACTGTTGCCTGTGTCCGCGCGCGCGAGCTTTTCCCGCCGATATGGGTGACCTCCATTTCGTGTTTGTTTATGGGCGGCTATTTAGAGAGAGCGCGCGCTTTTCGGGCACCGCCGCCGTGTCAGGCGCATTGTCTACGGCGTAAACATGGTGGCCCTCTGGCGGAATGTGTGGGAGCAGGCTCGGTTCTTCCTTATGCTAGAATAACTTTCTTCTTAATGAGGCAACCGGCACTTTTGCATGTCGAAGTGTTTGTGTCAAAATACATTAATTATCCCTCCTAGTAATGTAGCACGCGAACAAAGAATTTTCGACTCGCAAAAACAACGCCTCCTGCCTCGACTTCGTGTGTAGCCAGTCCAGAAAGAAGACCATATGCATGCACATACATCGTTTTCGCGGGCTGTGATGGCAAAGTAAGTCTTTTACGAGGTCAGCCGTCTTCGAAAACAATTCGTTGCGTCGAATACGTCTGGTAAATTATGGGTATGATGCAGGCATGCCCAGAAACAAACATATAAAAGAACCACGTGTGTGCTGCCGCTTATTCATGACAACTCAAGCTAACATCAGACCAAATGTGGACGTTCTGCGACCGCTGCATTACAGCCACGGGGATGATAAAAACAAGTTGAATTGAATTGAATTGACTTTATTTCTTCTGTCTACAACAAAAAAAAAGCAGAATCTAAAGGCCATGTGGCCCGACAAAGGCTTCTGCTCCTACCACAGTTCGGCACGCAGGCAGTACGCAACATAAGTCAGTAGAAAATATAGTGTACATACATATTCAACTGAATAGTCGCGAAAATTAACAACATGGGTACAAAAAAGTAGAAAAGTGAGAATAAAAACGTCATGTTTGCAAAGAAACAACAACAAAAAATTTATGTAACAACAGTAGTGAAGTAGAGACTTTTGTGCTCTGAATTGAGTGAACACTGCAAGAAAACATGAGAGCTACCGGTCCCCAGTTCCTCAATGTAGGGACGAATTCGTGAAATGTACAGTGAAAACGCGTCAGTGAAGTTCTTTTTTCAGACTCCAGCAAACACGCACTCTTATTCGTAAGCTAGATTGGTATAACTTTTTCCCGTAATATTTTATTTTTATGCGACCCTTGTTTAAGCAGACTGTGTTGATGCTACCAAAAATGTACGGCTAAGCATTCGAAAATTTTACTTGATTCAAGGTCTCCAAGTGATTCAAGGGATTCAAGGTCTGTGAATGAACGCAGTTCTTAAAAGAAAAAAAAATATGACAGATAGACTATAGCATCCGTTTTGCCAAAGTTCAGGCTCGCAAAGCTTAGGAGCACCTACACTGACAAGCCTGCAAGAAAACCGATACCACGTGAAGGTTGGAAACATTAGGTGAAACGCTTTCTCGTAGCGTTTAAAACAATGCATACACTTCAAATGCAGCAGATTTCGGCAGAAAAAAAGTGCGTTCTAATTCACTGTTTCTTCCGTGGATTCCCCGAGAATGCAGTAAAATATGAATTATGTATTTGGGCATTCAAATTAGATAACAATATAACCCGCAGCATTGCCATTGTCAGTGCTGGATCAATTGCATGCACTCGACAAAAGTAGTGTGAGTAAGAATTTATTAGAAGGCAGAGAGGTCGGCCTGAGCTAGTTCGCTCTAGCCTGCTACTCTACACAGGGGATAAGGGAAAGGGGAAGGAAAGAGGGATGAAGGGTGATGATGGGGACAAGAAGAGGTGGTGCGTATGTACAGTATCCACTTAGCATAGTACCCTACAGTCTAGTTTCAAAAGTGATTTTATATAGGCCATTCTGAGGCCATTCTTCATTCTTACTAGTGAACTAAAAGATGTAGCATTTGATGGATTTCGTAAAGCATACGTCACTCGCCAATATCAAAATGCAATGTAATGACGTGTGGATTGGAGCACACAATAGCACACTCCCGACTGCGTAACTTGCGGAAACCAATCAATCCTAAATTATCTAGATTTCTCGCAATTAACTGAGCCAGCATTAATTCACCGAATACATTCAGCCGATTCCAAGAATAGCGGTTCCACCTCCTCCGAAGATCGCTCCGTGGTGCATTAACACAACACTGCGATGCTAATTTTTTTCTGTGGAACGAGATTATGCTGAGCCTGAGATGGTTTGACACTTTGACATCACTCCGAGTTCAAAGATATTCGTCATGTTTGGACCGATGGAGAGCCTATTTTCTCATGACACCTCGTGAACTGAGTGCTGGCGTCACCAACTTGCCGAAAGGAGAGCAAACTAAAAAAAAATTAAGGCGCTCGTTTATTGCGTTATCAGAGATGTTCTACGGGTCCTTCCGAAAATTTTTCTTCATTTTCTCTGTATCTATCTCTTTCTTTCTGGATATCCAATCTTTTAATGACGTATTACTTTTTCTTATTGCAGGTGTTGCTGCAAATTGGGACGATTGGTGGACATACGAAGGCATCTCAGGTGAGTTATCTAACGATGATCAGAACTGATACCGAAAAAAAATTTGTCTCGTAACGAACACTGCATTAACAACGAATATAAGAACATGATTAGAGATCCCTGAACCTACTCAGCTTTCAACCTTCTATTAAACTACACCTTTGGAAGGGGAGCGATTTGAAAGGCCACAAGCTTTGTGGCTGTTTCTGAAATCCCTTCAAACGCTAGGTATACGATGGCCCGTGCGCAAATGTGCCCAATATTTACATTATTTGAAAGGATTCGACGTTATATTTCAAGAAATAAATGGCGCTACCATGTTCCTCGGTGCAAGTTCCAGAAATTTGTCATAGTTAGCGCGTAAACAATTACATCTACATTCTACAGTTGATCTATCTGCTATTATTCGTGAAAAGTGGCAATATGTGGCTTTATGGATCACGTCATATTACATTAAGGTCGTGGGATTTTCGGTACGCCGTCGGCCCACGTGCATGCACTCGTCTACCACGAGGCTTTTGAGCGACCTTTATTAGTCTTCCTTTTATTCATACTTTGTCTTGAAAACACCCTCTCGCGATGTCTCACAACATCTCGAAATTTATATACTCGCTGGGGCGTGTATGGATTTTGCCTTAGGAACTGTCTTATCAAGTGAGTTGATACTTTTAGCTATTTTTCCTTCTCCCTGTACGAAGGGATTTTTATGCCATGGACAAGCCACGTAGGTAAACGCGTTCGTAGTACTACTATTGAATAACTTTTTGTATTAGCAACATTCAATGAAACCATAGTGCTGATAAAACAGGTACCACAGAAAGTCGACCGAGAAACACGCCTATAAGGCAAGGAAGGAAGGAAGGAACAGGGGATAAAGTAAGGCACAGATGTTAACCAGTCCATACAAACTGGGGTGCCGCCTTACGCACGGGAAAGGGAAATAGATAAGAGATAGAGAAACGGTGAGGGGAGGGATAGAGCTCTTAATCTGAACACGATATATTCATGACCGGGTAAACGTTCAACACAATGGTACAGTTGAACAACACAAAGGAAAGGAAAAAAAAAAAACCTCATGCTGTCCCTTCTGGATTTCCCTCCCAACCAAAAAAAAAGGAAAACGTTAGGCAGACCCCACGCAATTAGGGAATCGACGTTATGCGAAGCATGCCGAGAAAGTGTGATTGCGTTGTAATTTTTTATTAGGCATCTTTAGTCAGCCGTACGCACCAATCCACGATACGTTACGCTGAGCACGATACGTCGAGTATACGCTGCCAGCGAGATGCTCAACAAAATGTCTAGTTTACCGTAGCGACCGTAGCGGGATGTGCTTTGTTCAGCTAGACATGCATGTCATATTGGAAATTAAACAGCTTTCGAGTTCTTCGTAGCGTCATCGTGAGGTAGCGGCCGTGAGAACGTACCGCTGGCATCCGAGTTAAACTGAATCGTTGGATCCATGGTTTTAGGTCCTGTGCTATTTTGCAATCTCGCTGCTCTTTCATTCGAGATGTCACATGGATGTCACGTAGCCAGCGCTACGTAACGTTAAGTTTGCGTGTGCTAGGTTTGCTTTGTTGTTTCTTTTTTCGGGCGTACGCACGTATTCATGGAATACATACGTTACGTATTGCGCAAGCGCATTTCTCTCCCGTAGTCAAGCTCCGCACGTAGGCTCGTTACGTACGCCCAACTCAATGTGTGTATTGAGCGAAGCGTTACAAAATGATGATAAAGATACGTACGAATGTTGTACACACAGATGTAGTATGTTAAACAGTCGCATACGTTACGTTATGTAACGTCATGATAACGTCCTAAATTATGATAACTTGTGACGTTATTATGAAGTCATAGGACGACGTCATCCCAGGTTGATGCTGCGAGAGCGTTTCAAAGCATCTCACGCTTTCACTGGTGTTGACGTCAACGGTCCGTTTTCACTTTTGACCAGACGTCTAATGCTTTCGCCTTCAAAAAAAAAAAGGAGTTCTCGCGAAAGTTGTAGGCCCTTTCACTTACAGGGTACGAACGGTGCATGCATAACGGTGTTGCGAAAACTCGACCCACTCATTGTTGCAACGTGGCCACCGGGTTTGGGTCACGCTTGTTAAACTCGGCCGAACCGCGGAGTCAACGAGGGAGGAAAAGGCGGCGAGTCGCCGCCGCGGGCTGCTTGCTGGGTTGAGCGCCCCTTTACGACGAGGAGATGCGGCGTTGGTTGCCGGAAGCTTTTCGCCTGCAAATTAAAGGGTTCGCGGCTCTTTTATCCGGCCATGCGGCGAGGACGCTCCGCGTGCAGCTCGGCGGTGCGCAGCATTCTACAGGAGCGGAAGTCGGGTGGTATACTGTGGCGCTTCAATAGACTATAGAGATTACCGATTGCGGCAAAATATAGGAGGAAATTGGAAAACAAAGTTTTATGACAGAGGAGGCCGTGTTTTGTTCTTTGATGCCCGAGCTCTCAACTCGAAGACTAACATATTGTAATTACTATTGGCGATATGATGTTCCATTTTCAACAAGCGTTCAGAAACTACTCTGCACGCCATATACTAGAATGTCAAGATAGTCGCCCAGCGTGCATCTGTCCCAGAAGTTGGGATTCATATTGGGTGGAAGTATTCACTGGTCAGCGGCCGAGATAAGCAAGAGACTTTCACAGTATTGCTATGGAAGCTATTGATGAAGCTGAAGTTGATGAGGTTATATGTAGCAGCACATAATTTAATTTATATTTGTCAACAAGGTTTCCGTACAGGGTCAGGAATGTCCTGCTTTTATTTGCTTTTGATTGTGGTCAGAGATTCGTTTTTAATTGTCTTGATGTCTGTTCCTTAGCAGACTGAGTTTCCGTCCGACTATTGATTTCAGTTAGGGCCTTGCAGAAAGAATGAGAATCACATACCCAAGATGTTGCGTATCACCTGGTGAAACATTACGTGAATGCAATACGCATGCTATGGTAACTGCTTGTCACAGCCCTGTTTCCAAAGGGGACACCAATGACGATCATCATCATTGACAAGCAACAAGATCGATTGCAGTTAAAAGACAATATATCTTACATCTGACGGCTTAACTGGGTTACGTGTCTACCGACAGCACTCGCCGGGCCCACTCATCTTGTTTACTGCGCCCCAATTAACGCTCAATAGGCTGTGCATTTTGAAACAACGCCACAAATGATGCGCTCGCGTATCTTTCAGTAAGGCTTTTGCTTTGCCGTAACTTCAGCAAGTACTTAACGCTACCAGGGTCTGTCAACAGATAGCAGCGGAAATGACATTGTGGACTATCCAGATATGACCCGTTGATGTCTTCAGAAACGCCGACTGCCTGCTGTCTTTGCCGTACATCTTTGACGTCACTGAGCGACGCGCCTAGCGTACCCAAGAGGGAGCAGTTAGCACACTCTTCGTTTGCCTCCTCATGGATTCACAATCGCGTGTCGTTTTTGTACCCGTTGCTACCATAAAAATAACACTCTGTACAGTGGTTTTAGACGAAAACGAGAAGCAGGCACGTGGCATTGTAATGTAAAATCACATCACATCGTCGCTTGATCAAAAGTGCGCGAATCACGGAGGCAGCGATAAACCACTTTAGGTGCAGAGAGATTTGGTAGGCGTGCGAGGTAGGACCAGTGCATCGACTGAGAATAAAGAGAGGAAGAATGTGTATTCCGTCTTCCAGTCGTCTTAGGCGCATGCATGAGAGGCCCCGTGAGTTTTAGGGGCGAAACTCTGTAGGGCCCAGCCATATGTCCGCAGTCGTCCCCCGATGACCGTGATGAACAAGCGCCCTCCAGATCACGCGTTCTCTTTCTGCCACCGCGGCACAGCACATGCAAGGTAGCCACTACACGTCATTACGACGACGCTAATGACAATGAAGAACAAGTCCGTTCCAGATCATCCATTCTTCCATCACGGCAAGGTACCCGCTGTAGGCCCGACCATAATGATGACGCTGATGACGATGACGATCACGGACAGCGACCGTATTTCGCAGTATTTGACGTCTCGATATGCTCTACGATGCATTTCGTATGACTGGAAACAACCAACGAAAACCAGGAGAGCGGGCACCCAGACTTCGTCTTTGCCGGCTTCAGGCTAGATCTGATACCATTATCATCATCATCATCAGTCTGACTACATCCACTGCAGTCCAAAGGCCTCTCCCATGTTCCACCAGTTAACTCGGTCCTCTGCTTGCTGCTGCCAATTTATACCCGCAAACTTCTCAATCCCATCTGCCCACCTAGCTTTCTGTCTCCCCCTGACCCGATTGCCTTCTCTGAGAACCCAGTTAGTTACCCTTAATGACCAGCGGTTATCCTGCCTGGGCGCTACATGCCCGGCCCATATCCATTTCCTCTTCTTGATTTAAACTATGATATCATTTACCCCCGTTTGTTCCCTAATCCACTTTGCCTTCTTGTCTCTTAAGGTTACATCTATATATACCCTTAAAATTACTTATGTATGCCTTTTGTAGTAAAAGACGCACATGCAGATGATATACGTATACCATTTATCTTTCCATTGATCGCTGCGTCTTCCTCAATTTAAGCTGAACCCTCTTTGTCAGTCTCCAGGTTTCTGCCCCATAGCTAAGCACCGGTAAGATACAGCTGTTATACACGTTCCTCTTGAGGGATAGTGGCAATCCATCCGATACCACAAAGCACTAATAAAGAAGGCAATATGGAATTCGTAACTCAACACAACATACAATTTATGACTAATAAACATTGTGTGTAACTGTACACCGCTTTGACAATCAATTACATGCGTGAGAGGTCATTGTCACGGTTGACTTACGGTGACACCGAACGGTCCCACTGCTTCGTCCACTCATCATCATTCACTTCGTGGACACGTTTGATTTAGGGCGGCGGCAGAAGTCTATCGCAAGGGACACCGAAATCAACTTGGGGCCAGTTTTATTGTTCTAAATGCAACCATTATCATGCAATGTTGTCTTTATCAGTCGCTGTCTTGCCTGCTGGAGCCCTCTATAATACGCGCAGCGGCGCCATCGTTTTGAAAGTCTGCGGGACGTATCAAAACCGCGCACAGAATTCTAAGCTCCGAAGCTGCGCGAATCGACTATCAGCGGTCAAGGCCTGGTTAACTACAACCACTCCTATTACCCGGAGAAATAATTATCGACGTTTCCCAGTTCGTTTCAGACGAGAATGACAAGAGAAACTTGCTGCATGCAGATTACGCAGTGATTTTCCCACTGCGCAATCTGGGCCCCATTCAATGTAATAGAAGGGCATTTTATCTCACATTTTCCCGTTCAAAGGTTACGGTTTAATTACTTGGTGCACCACTCACAATAGAATGTCGCTAACAAACGTGAACTGACACACTGCGACAGCAGTGCCGCTGATTCCATGTGCACTTACGAACAATTAATTTTCCTGAATCAAGTTGAACGGAGAACTTTTCACTTTGTTTCTTGTTAATCAGTTGACCTCGATTGACACGTGCTAACAACGCGTTACGCAGACAGGTCATTGGAATTGCCATATCAGACCATCATGCTTATGAATTCGAAAGTTGTTATCCTCGTCTCTAGGGAATCACAATATACAGAAGTCTGCGTGCTCCTTTGGACTCTTCCGTGAACAAGTAAGTACTTGAAAATGACTTCCTGAAAGACGGTACTCAAGCTCCTTTAGAATCACGTTTCAAACCGCACCCGCAGCCATAGGCAGAACACCACCCGCAATGACACAAACACCACGCACGCGCATGAAGAACGCTATAGTATACGTGTGCCTCAGGCTCGCAATAGTATTCAGTTCAAAAAATAATTTGAAGCGCACAGTCAGTATAAGGTGTGCAGCGTGGCTCGTAGCAGTAACTGAATGAGCTATCATTGTTGTAGGAGCTTTGTAAATAGCGGATTAAGGTTATCGCACCATATCAGCTTCCTATCAGCACGTGCGTCTGTAGAATTACAGTGGGATTCTGCTGCAACGTACGAATCCGTAGCGATATCGTTTTCGAGCATGGCGGCATCGTCGTCCAAAGGCGTAGCTAAAACTTTTTCGGGGGACGTTCAGGCATATTTTATGTATGCTTGTGCATGTATATATACGCAAGCAAAATTGAAAATTGGGGGGGGGGAATATTTTCCTCTCTCTCTCTACGCCCCTGTTGTCGACGACATTGATTGTCATCGACAATCAATGTCGACGACAATCGACGACAATTAATTAAGCAGGCTGTTCAATGTCGTCGACCTGTTGTCGACGACATTGAACAGCCTGCTTAATTTATTGATGACAATGTCGGCCTGGTCGTCTTCCATGAGCTTTCTTTAACAAAGCATGATGATGTCAAGTAATGATAATTTCTAACCGAATCTAAATATTTCAGTTACTCATATATTACGATCAATGGCTTATGTTGGATAGTTCCGAGTTGCTTCAAGCAACAGCAGTATTTCATTCTGACATACTTATATTTTTTTTAAACCAGTAGTTTTGGGCATGTCAGCTAGTTTCTTCCTGTATTTAAAACACGTGCGCACTGCAGCTGTTGCTGTGGGTGCGCCTGAGCATTGTGCATCAAAGAATGACGTCTGGAGTCATTAATGTCGTCCATTAAGACTGTCTCGTCTGCAAGACTACCCAAAACTTTGTGCATGACGTGTTGAAATATTTTTGAGGTCGAAGAAATACCAAACGGCATGCGTAAGAATCTATAGTGGTCATATGGAATGCTCATATTCTAAATTTTTTAGATTTCATCGTCCAGTTTTATCTGCCAAAATCCGGTAGTAGCATCCAAAGTTAAAAGTACTGCGCTCCATCCAAAGACGGTGCGACATCTTCCAGTGTTGGCACAGTATAATGTTCTCTAAGAAGCGAGTCTTTGTTAAAATCTAATGGATCAAGACATATTCATACCTTGTCGTTCTTTATGACGATAACCATGTGGCTGGCCACTCTGCAGTGTGAGTTCTGTCACATCGACAATCACTCTAGCCGCTTCCATGCGATCCAGTTTCGCATTTGCTCTGTCCGCGACTGCACACGGGATCCGACGTGCTGATTTCACCACTCCTCGGGAGCCTGGTTTTAGCCTCAGGTGATAGATGACGCACTTGTGCCCGCCCAGTCCGGTGAAAATGTCTTGGTAAGGCTTAACTACGTCGTAGTTGCTTTGTTTCAGTGAAGCAACTCGACCAACTAAGCCGAGTTTCTCGGCGGCAGAGCCGCTCAGAGTCACGGATACGTTGTCTTCCACGACGAAGAATTCTATTTCAAACGTCCTCCCAGGTCTAGTCACCTGCAGAGAAATGCGCCTTGTTGCATCTTTCTGAAATCCAATAGTAATTGATATGTAGGGTTTAACGTCCCAAAACTACCATATGATTATGAGAGACGCCGTAGTGGAGGGCTCCAGAAAGTTCGACCCCCTGGGGTTCTTTAACGTGCACCCAAATCTGAGCACACGGGCCTACGACATTTCCGCTTCCATCGGAAATGCCGCCGCCGCAGCCGGTATTTGAACCCGGAAATCCAAAAGTAATTGTTCTCGGAACAACGTCACAATTCTATTTCAAATGGTTTGAAGCTGTATCTTTGTTATCTATTCCAGTTGTCTGCGCGATATGACTGAGCAGTACCCGCCTCAGTCAAGCTTGCAGACAGTGGGCGTTTTTTTTTTTCCAATTTTACTATTAAAGTCCAGCGATCATCTTTCGGACTGCTATGCGACAATGATTCTAGCTAAAGGTCTTCTGCCTGCCTGCATTGGCTACGAGCGATGCAACATTTTTGCTCTTTCGCGGTGGGGTTTACATACTTGGTTCTACATGCAACTGCAAAATGATTTCTTTTACCAAAATTCGCGCACGTGCGTCCTTTTGCTGGGCATACTTCCCGGTTTCTGTGTAACTTCGCACATTTGCCCGAGTACCGACTCAATTGGCAAATTGCATTAAATTCTACCTAAGCGCATTTGACCGACTTTCTTCGCTTTGCTCTTTTCCTTGCTCACGATCTCGGCACATTTCAAGGGTTATGGCAAAAGAGGCGTTCTGCGATAAAAGTTTTTCTTGAAGTTTCTCGTCTTGCATTTTCACAATAATTCTATTTCTTAGCATGCTTTCTCCCAACTCGCCTAATTCGCAGCTGTTTGCGAGTACATGCAGCTCAGTTAACCAGTCGTTAAATTGCTCGTTTTGTCTGTGGTCGCGCTTTCCAAACCGGAATTCTTGGTACGCCAGGTTAAGTGCTGGTTAATAGAACTCTTCGAACTTTCCGTTCTGTACTCGAAAATATCATGACGATAGTTATAGCGCGAGAACAAAACGACGACACAGAGACAAGAAGGACACGAAAGACACGTTCTTGTCTCTGTGTCGTCGTTTTGTTCTCGCGCTATAACTATCGTCATGCCATACTAACTAGCCCAAGCTGCCACACTTCAAAAATGACGTTTTTCTTCTCCAGCCTCAAATACATAAGTGTTGTACGTTTTTCGTGCCTCTTCTTCAATACTGCTCAAAAAAAGTCGCTGCTTGTAACTTTTCCGGCTGATGGTTCAGGTAAGTTGCCGTCGCGAAAAGCCCAAACTTTTGCCTCCAGGTCTTCCAGCTCTGCCAAACGTCCCCCGTTGTGTCCAAGGCACTTGGAGGTGGTATAGCAGCGTAGTGACGAGGGTGGCCTGCTGCAGGCGGGAGGGCTGCTCGCTGTTCGCCTTGGTGCTGATCCACTGGGACTCGTAGCCTGTCGAGTTGCATGGCTGTGCAATAGCTCTTCGCCCGTCGTTAGCGTTGTCGATTGCTAACCGCCCATTTCTGACACCATGTGGATGCGCCTGAGCATTGTGCATCGAACCACGACGTTTATTCAGGAAGGGGGTGGTTGTATACATGGTAGAAAGGGGGCGGCTCCGGGCCTGCTAAGCGCGTGTGCGTGATTGTGCACTACGTCACAAAATAGTTAAATCACATTTTCTTGTTATTACTTCACGCTTTCTTGTGTAACTGCACACGCGATATTTCCGTCTCCCTCTCTCTCGATGTGTGTGTGTGTGTGTGTGCGCGCGCGCGCGCGCGTGTGTGTGTGTGTGTGTGTGTGTGTGTGTGTGTGTGTGTGTGTGTGTGTGTGTGTGTGTGTGTGTGTGTGTGTGTGTGTGTGTGTGTGTGTGTGTGTGTGTGTGTGTGTAGAGTTGTGAGTGCGCAAAGTTCGTGTTTCCTTTTCGTGTTCTTGTATACATTCTTCTGTGGGCACATTTCCGATGGAGGCGGAAATGTTGTAGGCCCGTGTGCTCAGATTTGGGTGCACGTTAAAGAACCCCAGGTGGTCTAAATTTCCGGAGCCCTCCACTACGGCGTCTCTCATAATCATATAGTGGTTTTGGGACGTTAAACCCCACATATCAATCAATCAATCTTCTGTGGGCACGTCTGCTACGCACCATTACCCTCCTCGACAACACTTGTTATTCATTTTCACCTCCGTGACGAAGACCTACGTGTTATCGATGTGTTGAAGTCACTGATAAGGAAATGCGCACGTTCATTACCAGAATCACAACCCCGTGATTTCGAAATGCAGTACAACTCCTAGATACCCTAAAACCAGTTTTTGCAACCCATCAATGACATCATTGATTGTATTGTACGTCATCTAAGGCGGTCAAAGTCGAAACGTAATCTGTCACAGTTCGCAGTTTGAAAACTTCTGGGAGTGCCCCTGGTGAACGCTGCTATACGTGAAAGTGTCTTAGTTTTTCTTCCTTTCTTCTTCTGTCTCTTCATGCCCCTTCCCTTCGTGTTGGGTAGCAAACTGTGTGTAACCTGGTTATCCTCCCTGACTTTCCTTTGCCTGTCTCTCAACCCACCGCGATGTTCTAGGGGCTAAGGCGCTCGGCTGCTGACCCGCAGGTCACGGGATCGAATCTCGGCCGCAGTGGTCGCATTTTCGTCGGAGGCGGGAATACTTGAGGCCCGTGTACTTAGATACAGTTGCTCGTTGAAAAAACCCCAGGTGGTTGAAATTTCCGCAGCATCATACTCGGCGTCTCGCATAATCATATGGTGGTGTTTGGGACGTTAAACCCCAACAAATATTATCATTACATTTGCCTCCTTTCTCGCTTGTTTTCTCTCTCAGTTCAATGACTGAGCTGTTCACCGAAATTTCTAGGAACTCCACATTGTGAAACGCAAAGTGCACACGGCGATGCCCGGCACTCCCGCCAGTGTGTCAAGGGGCATCCGGCCGCTCCACGTGGTCACTCATCGACGAGAGGAACGCTCCGCTCCGTCGGCCACGAGCGGCAAGGGACGTCGTGAAGCGCATGAAAAATGCACGCGTCTCCGATGCGAAGGGAGGGACTCCCACTCGCCCCGGCAGAGAGACCAGAGCAGAGCGCCCATAATCCGATAATGGGGGCGGCCCGCTGCCGCTCCGAAATGAAAAAAATGGGCGGACCCAAATTGCAGGCCGCCGCCACGTTGATTAAGCGCCGCCGGCAGCGCCACACGCCACGAGCCCCTTCTCGCAAGCTCCCCTACAGTGAGGCAGTGAAAACGACTTCGGCGTGCGCCAAAAGTCTTGCTGCTTCCCTCCCCTCGCCCACTCCGATCTATGCTACGATGTCTCCATCGTAAGAAAGAAAAAGGGGGGGGGGGGCGATCGCGTAGATGCCACGTGATAGTTTGCAGAGTGAATGTATAGACTTCGCCTTGCGTCACGGGGTTCTGAAAACTGGGGGGGCAGGCTGGGGCCTTTGACCCGCTTGTGCTGCAAACGACATCTTTGATGGAGGTGTATCTATCGTTCGTCGAACTTGTGCGACGTATATGGCTGCGTCGGGCAATCATGAACGCAGTACGAGTCCGCCTTCGATTGTGCGCGTTGCAACTCCCAAATAATGAAGAAGAGCGCCATAGGAGAGACGCTATAGTCCCATACTTACTGGTCCTTTCTATTAGGGCGTTGGTTTCTGAGCCGCTAGCTTCGCTTACAGTATTTCATCTCACAGTATAGAACTCGCAGGGTGTCGCGTCTAACACTCACTTTAATGAGTGTTCGAAAGCTCAGTCAAAGTGCTGACCGTCTGTATAAAATGTGTGTCATTGCAACATATTACGAAGAAGCGTATTATTGTTTTCGTTTTTCCTTCGTAGACGTGGTACGTATGACGTGGTACGTAGAGTTTTATTGTGGGCACTTCGTTTACGGCAGCGGTTCCCAGCCATAGATATGTTACGGGGACCCCGTTTGCATTAGTTTAAGTGATGATGGACCTTTTTCAGTAAAGAAAACAAAGAAAAACGAAGGCATGTGGGGGTGGGGGGTAAGACTAATAAATTAATAAAATGCAGCATGAAACACGTGCCTTTTATTTCTCCCTGGTAAAGAATGAGTGTCACGCCCATTCGATCTCAACAGCTTGTCAATAAGTCGTGAGGCCTGCAGCCACATTCAGTCTGTTTCTAACTATATTTTCTCTCCAAATACGCAAGCCTATAAGAAGCATGCTGGCGTGCTCATGTAGAAAACTTAAACAAAAACTTTACAACATTTGCATGTAGAAGAAAAAACACAAGTCAGCTCTGCTGCAGTGTGGAAATGTTACGTGGTGAAGCATAAAAAGAAGAATTGAAAGGAGCTATTGTCACGGGACATGGATCACCTCTAGAAAAGCTTTTTTTTTTTTTCTTTCGTATGCGGACCTCTATTCGAGCTCCGTGAGCTCGATCTCAAATTGTGAGAGTGGTTGGCATGTTTGCATGTTGTACGTGTGTGGGTGGTGGTGGTTATATTTTTCACCTGGCGTCTGATGAGTAGATATCAGTATCCTGTGTACTCAGTTATTATAGATTTATAGTTATTACATACTATTGTTTTTATACTGTCCACTGAAGTAATTTCATCACATCCCCTCTTATTATACCAAGTAGCATGCCCGTCCTCGTATGCCCCGTGCACGAAAAATCTGAATTACAATACAGAGACCCTTTCTCTCTGTTTTTTTGCTCAATCTTGGTGGTTGTTCTTCGTATGTTTTGTCATGCGACGCCGTTCTCTATTTTTTTTTTTTTTTGAGAACGAGGAAGATCTTTATCCGATTTGTTGCCTCTTAGCAGAAGTAACATAAGCAATGATTCAGCTGTCAAACTTCTCACGCTTCGTAGATGACAAACGATGAACTGCGGCAAAATTGACGACGCCATAGACAGTCTAGACATCCATAATGGCAACTGCCGAGGGGGGGGAGGGGGGTGATCTAAGCAGCCCAAGCTTAAGTTGTAAGCCTGATGTCCACCTCACCACCTCCAAAATATAACAACGAAAATAATAAAGGTACGAGCCAAGAGTGTCGTTTTCCTACAATAACAAAAGGAAAGCTTACGCTAGTCTGGGCCATCCGCGTTTTTCTCTTTTATGGAAAGACGCAAGTTTGTTCGCTCAATAAGCGAAAGAAGCGTCGAAACATTCCTTGCTAGCCATTCGCGCACTAGGCCTATCGAAAGAAAAACATCCCGGTCTTCGTACAACAAAGTTTCAGCAGGAGCAAAAAAACTTGCCATTCGCTCAGCCGCTTGGAGGAATATCATGAGTCGGCAGCAAATACGGCCCATCGGCAGCGCTGTACGGCCTAAGCGCAAGCCTGTCGTCCATAAAACTGCTGCACGGGCAGCAGCGTGAGCGACATGTACACGGCCCGATTCGATACCGGCACTCTAGTGCTGAGAGACGGAGGAATACAGGCAGAAAAGGGGTACGAAGAAAGGAAAGAGCTCGGAAGTTGAGCGAAGCCACGCACAACGCGACAAGACGGTTCGTGCGCGCTCTCGAAGCGCCAGAGACCGGGAACAGTGGCGGCCGTCGCTCGCTCTTGCAAGCTCCAGCTGACGCCTCTCTCTCGCTCGACCGGCTGCGAGTCCTTCGAAATTGGAAGGGACGACGCCAGCCGCTGCCGCCTCAATAACGGGGTAGGCTGCCGACGCTGAGCGCGCCGCACTCGCAATATCACCGCGCGCCAGCGCTAAAGCAAGTGCGTCGCTCTCCGACGGGCGCTGGCTGGGCACCGGTTGCGCGCCTCCGAGTTCCCGGGCAGCGCCGAACTTCGCTGCCTTTCTTGTTGCGCGTCCTCCTCCTTCCTCCTCGTGGGAACCAGCCCGCGCGCGGCCTGCTGATTTCCCGGGGGGGAGAGGCGTTAATGAGCGCCCCCCCCCCCGAGCTTGTTCGCTGGTCGCGTGCACTGATTGCTGCTGCATGTACCCCCCGCCCTCCCCCTTGTTAATTTCTTATGCAGCGCCTTTCTACCACCCTTAATCTCCGACCACGCGGAATCAACGGAGATTCTGTCCCCGCGATGCCCGAAGCGGTATGGAAAACAAGGCGCTCTGACGCCTCTAACCGCCATCAGCGTACGTAATCAACCGGCTGCTTTAAGGCAGCCAGACAAGCGTCCCATTGTCGTTCTCTTCGTGGCGGCGCAGTTGCATGTTTGCGAAGCTTCGGTGAATATCCTCGTGCATTGAGTCTCGGTGACATGAGGAGAGGTTGTTCGTGTCGAAAGGCTGTTCCTCCGGCACTTAGGCGCGGATGAGTGGGACACAGAGCTTCACAAGGCGCAGATTGTATTGAACAGATGTCATTACGCTTGTGCGACTGCGATGTGATAATTACTCATTCTGCGTATTCAACGCTTGCTTCAAGCGTCTCATCTTCTAAGAAGCCGTGTTCTGAAACCAATCACTGCGAATTTTCATAAGCGTTTTCAGTCACTAGTAAACAATCGGTAGATTAAGAAAACATGTAGTTTGCGGTGTGCAGCTATTAGAGAGTTTTAGTGCCGGGGACACCCAGTCTTCTGCGTACACACGCTCATGCGTTCCTTTGTTCTCCCAGCTGCACCCACGGAGAATACAAAGGAACGCGAAAGCGTGCCTACGCTGGCAGCTTGGAGTACCCAGCCCTGAAACAATGTATTTTCTAACGACAGTGACGAGGACAACGATCCATTATAAGGAATGATAAAAAAACTGTGAATATATAATCTCTGTTGGCCAAACGACAACATCGCAAGACTAGACCACGCAAGACGAAAATGCGAAGACAACATTAACAAGAACACAACGGATGATGGCCCCGCCGCGGTGGTCTAGTGGCTAAGGTACTCGGCTGCTGACTCGCAGGTCGTGGGTTCGAATCCCGGCTGCGGCGGCTGCATTTCTGATGGAGGCGGAAATGTTGTAGGCCCGTGTGCTCAGATTTGGGTGCACGTTAAAAAACCCCAGGTGGTCGAAATTTCCGGAGCCCTCCACTACGACGTCTCTCGTAATCATATGGTGGTTTCGGGACGTTGAACCCCACATATCAATCAATCAATCACAACGGAGGATGAAGCTGAGGGCGCTTGAGGAACGTTGGGGAGCGCTCACGCAGCACCGAAGATTATATTTACGATGTAGACATAGAGAAACGAAAATGTATAAAGTAATCACTGACGTGTATGTCGTAAAGAACGTCACCCATAAAAGTTAGCAATATAACCTACAAATGAATGCAGCTTTGCGCTAACAGTGCAAAGCCAGCAAACAGCACTGAGCTATAGGCAACACTCTTTGTTTCTCTTCAGTTTTTTCTTCTTTTCTCATTTCTTTTTTTATATTTTTCCGTATTTTCGGTCGCCTTTTCTCTCCTTATTTCTATTATTTTTTCCTCTCTATTGAGCTATTTCTTTTTCTTTCTTGCTATTCCAATTTTTCTCTATATTAGTCTTGTTTACTTCTTTCTACGTTTGCTGCTTTCTTTTCTATTTTTATGGGTGGTTTTCTCGCGTTACGCTAAGTGCGCTTGTTGTTTTTTTTTTCTACCTTTTTTGCTTCTGATAAGTGATAAGACGCTCGAAAGCAGAGGGACCCGCTGCGGTGGTCTAGTGGCTAAGGTACTCGGCTGCTGACCCCCAGGTCGCGGGAACAGATCCCAGCTGTGGCGGCTGCATTTCCGATGGAGGCGAAAAGACTGTAGGCCCGTGTGCTCAAATTAGGGTGCACGTTAAAGAACCCCAGGTGGTCAAAACTTCCGGAGCCTTTCACTACGGAGTCTCTCATAATGATATGGCGGTTTTGGGACGTTAAACCCCACATATCAATCAATCGAAGGCATGGGGAAGAATACTTCCTCCCTGGCACGAGCACATGCTCAGCATGCTACACGCGAAGCATGACTCCAAGCGACGACGACAGCATACTATACAACATACCACAGCTCGGGAACGCATGTGACAATTCCGTCCCCTAAAATATTCCGCACGTAATATACCAAACACCTCTTATTGGGGCAACATGACGAGAAAGAGGACGCGAGATCATATTATAAAAAAGGAAGTTGTGCATGAAAGCGTGCGCACTACAACGTTTCACTATTGTATTTTCGTTACTGGTCATCTCAAAACTCCCTTGATCCCGTTGGTTGCGTTGTATAAAAACTGAATCTCAAATAAAACTGCGTGGGGGTCGGAACACAAGTATGACAAAAAAGTAGACAGGACAGACGCAGACTTCAACGCCTTCTACTCGCGTTAAGTCTTCACTAATATCTGAGGTTCAACGTCCGAAAACCACCATATGATTATGACAGACGCCGTAGTGGGGTTTTTTTTTTGGAAATTTCTTCCACCTGGGACTCTTTAACGTCCACCCAAATCTGAGCACACGGGCCTACAGCATTTTCGCCTCCATCGAAAATACAGCCACCACTGCCGGGATTCGATCCCGTCACCTGCGGCTCAGCAGCCGAGTACCTTAGCCACCAGACCACCACTGCGGGGCGGCGTTCCCTCTTCCATGTGCTTTTATTTTGGTCTCAGTGTGGTACCAAAATGATCCCCAACGCACATTACTTGTCTTTAGAAAGACTGAATGGCTGCGCTTGCGTCGTGTAGACTATAATCTAGGTGTAAATGAAAACTTTATCAGGAAATCTCCTTATTCTGTACCGCACAATGCTGCACTAGAGGTTCTCGAGTGAAACGCCAATCAATAATTTTAGTGCATCCCTAAACGAGTATTTTATTTATGTCACACGACATGTCATGACGCCAAATGCTGTAGTCGTGGCAGCTAACAATGCACATGACAACGAACGTGCTGCTCAGTGAACGGTAACTAAACAAAAGTTGTCGACAAACATAGTGAAGCAATCCACCAATTCATGGTGGACAGGACGCCATATTGCGGCACTACGCGATACTGCGCGCGCACGTCTCGAACCCTGATTGGCTGCGGTCAAAGCGGCCAACATTCCCACGCGCAAAAGATCGGTCTTGAAGAAACCCGGGCTAGCGGCCGCTGGTTTTCTGCTTTTGCGGATAATCCGCGTCCGCTTTCCGGATTCGCCTTTGTTTCGCGGTCGGTGTGAACACGCTTTAAGCTTCTCTGTAGGACGCACTAGCCCGTAGAAACTTAAAGTTATATATGTGCACTGGTGTCACTGCATCTAACTGATATGTACTTTTTATTACTTTTTATATGTACTTTTAGTACCCAATAAAAAACTAATGAATGAGTCACTGTTTTCTACTTTTGTTGACGGCTACCCCTCTCCACTTTGTTATTAAGATAAACGAATTCAAAAAGAAAAAAATTATGGCGGCTTCGCACCAGTAGCGTCAAGCCTGAAAAGGGAAGAGCTGAATGACCTTTATAGAGCTGGGTGGCCTCCCTACCTTGTTTCTCTTTTTTTCTGTCTTAATGTCTTTTCCTTTAATTTATCTCTATCTCTCTCGCTATCTCTATATATCATTCTCATTTTATTTCCCTCTCTCTGCTTCTTTCTCTTTCTTTGTATGGCTCTCCTTATTTCTCTCTTTCTGTTTGTGTTTTGCTATGTTTTTATTGCTTTTGATCATCGGTTTTTATCTATGTATTCCTCTTTCTATGTATTTGTTTTTCTTTCTCTTTTATGTCATTATTCCCCTTAATCCTTCCCTTATTAATCTTTCTGTTTCTTTTTCTTCTCCCTACCTGCACTTTTTCTGTGTCATCTCTCTCTTTCACGCGTTTCACGTGTTCTTGGTTTTTTTTTTTTTAACACTCGCACCTGTAGTACACAGTAGTGAAATTTGCCCGATTCCTGTGGAGCGCAGTCACCCATGGAGTCTTGCAATACAGAGCACAAATTATCCGTAAATTAAACATTAGTTAGAAAAAATATCTTTCTAACACATCTCCCCTACAAACACGGCGCATAGTTTCTAGTTCACTCAATACTCATCACAAATGTTGTTGTCGTCAGAGAACTATAGAAAAAAAACATTGAAGCGATTTCGCTGTCTTGTGATTTTTCCCCGGTGTCTGGGACCTATAGTATTTTTGTCTGTGAAAACGTTTGCGCTGAGTCCAGCGAGCGGGGTTCCTGTTCGAGTCGCTGTCTATGTGTGATGTGCTTGGGATAACTGATCAGCAGATGGTGCACATCACATCCTCGTCGACATGGCCACACAAACGTGTTGACGATGGCGCACGTTGAATTTAAATAAAAAGTTATATTTGTGAGCAGTTGTAGGCGATGCATTATAGTGGCAATGCATTGTGGGAGCCGATGGTATAGTTGGTACAATCGCTATACGTCCTTGATGAAGATGACGATGATGATGATATGTGGGGTTTAATGTGCCAAAACCACCATAGGATTATGAGAGACGCCGTAGTGGAGGTCTCCGGAAATTTCGACCACCTGGGGTTCTTTAACGTGCAACCAAATCTGAGCACACGGGCCTACAACGTTTCGCCTCCATCGGAAATGCAGCCGCCGCAGCCGGGATTCGATCCCGCGACCTGTGGGACAGCAGCCGAGTACCTTAGCCACTAGACCACCGCGGCGGGGCGTCCTTGATGCTGTGTTTACATCATTGCACTCAAGCTATGCTATTGCGGAAAGCATTAGTAGCTTGATGAGGGCTGTATTTTTGTTCTAGAAGTGGCACCAACGAGCACCAGTTTGTGAACTTGCCGGCCATGGCAGTCTAATGGTTGTTGTGCATGACTGTTCTCCCAGAAAGTCGAGGACATAGAGTTTCCTAATATACACTAGAGGGAACTTTGGTCGTAGTGTCTATCGGAGCTGCAACGCACGGCTCTTCAGCGAGCATGGGAATGATGGGTAGTACACACATTTGTCTAATTTTCGTACTTCTGGCCTGCTTTTGGCTCCGTAGGTGTTCGTGTGACTTGGAGCTGTTTTCTCACGAAACAAAAATCAGCAAATATTCAGCGGTTGCGATTCATCACCTTATTCTTTTCGACTTAGCTTTCCAAATCGGATCACGAAGTTCAAAAGGGTTGAATCTTTCTTTCGAAACAAAACCGAAACACAGCAATAAGCGAAGCCGCAAGTACGAAGACTAGGCAAATGTGTGTACTACCCATCATTCCCATGGTCGCTGAACGATCGCAGCGCCAGAGTCCTCTCTAGTTAATTTTAGGAAACTCTATGGTCGAGGGATCGATTCCGCATTTAGCCACATTTCAAGTGAAGGCAAAAAAAAAATGCTAGAGGCTCGAGTACTGAGGTTTAGGTGAACGCCAAGTGACCGAAATTTCTGGAGACATCTTACTGCGGGGTCCCTCGCAATCACATTGTCAATCGTATTGTCAAAACTACGTCGATTATTTTCATTTTTTTAGCGCAAGTAACGATGTTGAGACTGCAGCGCCGCATTTTACCACAGAGAATGCTTTCAGTAGTCACTCATCCAATGGCACGACACAAACAATGGTTATTGCTCTGATGCAAACAAATATAACATCTTGCATCTTTTCATCATCAGCTACAAGTCCCGCCATCTAGTGAGCACTGAAAGAACTAAACGAGAGGTGGCTACATACAGGAGACGGTACCGCCATCTAGTGAACACTGCAAGAACTAAACTAAAGGTGGCTACATACAGGGGACGGTACCGCCATCTAGTGAACACTGCAAGAACTAAACTAGAGGTGGCTACATACAGGCTACAGGGGACGCACAGCCCACGCCCTAAGGAGCTTCGTCCCTAAAAAGGAAAACAAAGGCGCCCCGACGCTTGGAAAGCATAACGCGTGCTCTTGCGGGTCGAACTCTCCTTGTTTTGCCGCTTCTTGAGGAAAAGTATTAGGGGCATGCGCTCTCCGTCTGTGTCCAGCATACAAACGGCGTCGTGTTTACCAAAAAAGGCTCGTTCGAATGGTCGAGCAAACAGCTCTCTTCTCCCGTTGAAGAAAAACGGTGTGGGCGGATCAAAGACGGGCCGTTCTTTTGTGCACCGGTGCGCATGGCAAGCAGGGGCTCGTTATGTACGCCGCTTGTTGGTCCAACTGAGATTTCTTTGCCAGCTCCTTTCTTACTTTATGCATCACGCATGACCGAGTCTTTTGAAAAAAAAAAGAACTTCCAGTGGCCACGGTACCGGCAACACGAGAGAAAAGCGTGAACTTCGTCCGGGTTTGAACCCTGGGCCTGGACGAATTTTTCGGCTACTAAGGAGGTTTTTTTTTTAGTGAAATACAAACAGCAACCGCACATGGTGAATCGATTACAACTTCATTCTCTCCTGCCGCTAAACTTGTGACTCCTCCAGGGTGCATGTCTCGCTCAACCAAGTATTTATATTACAATACCTGGCGTCGAGAAAAAGGCCGATTTGTCATCGCCGGTTCTTAAGCAGCTCACACTACTCCTCTTGTATGAAAAATACCAAGACTCCCTACACATGTACACTGACGGATGGGTTCGGCTGAACAGCTCAACCGGAGCAGTCAGGATACCAAGGTTGGTCACAAAGGTTAAATTCAAGACATCCCATGCAACAACATAAACGGCATCAGAATTGGCCGTCCTTCGTACCGCGTCTTAATTAGTCATTGATCAACCTACACGCAAGTGGACTATTTTCTGCGACGAGAAGGCGGCACTGCAGTCACTACTATCAGCCTTATGCCATGGACCGCACGAGCAGCTGGTACTAGATATAACAGAGGTTATGCACCACCTGACTGAGAAAGGGCACCAAATTGCTTTTCAGTGGTTGCCCAGTCACTGCGGAATCATCAGCAATGAACGGGCCGATCAAGCTGCCTGCTCAGCCCACGCAGAAAACTATGAACAGTTACTAGCGCTTTCTAGGACCGATGCTGCACGGAAGCTCCGCTGGCTTGCTCGTCAACAAACCACGTCACAATGAAATCAGCAGCACCAACAAACATGCCTGACTGCACTCGCTTGACCCTACTTATCGAGGCTTCGCCGAGCAGACAAGACCATTTTATGTAGGCTGTGGTTGGGCGTTGCACTTTCCAACGCCCTACGCTTTCCGCATTGGGATGGCCGACACCGCAGCCTGTGACCACTGTGACAGCGAATAAACCATTTGACATATCTTTTGTGACTGCCTATAGAGTATAGTGAACAGCGACTATGCCTTCGTAAGGAACTCAGCAAATTGGATAATCAACCTCTCTCGGAGGAAAGAATTTACAATATCGACAAGATGCAACTTCACAGAAAAAGGCCCTGTGAGCGTTGTAGCCAGAACGCCCTTCCTGTTTGCGTTTTTTTTTTTTCGTTTTCTCCCGAGTGCACGCGAATTTCTTTCTCTCTCTCTCTCTCTCTCTCTCTCTCTCTCTCTACCCCCTCTTTCTTGCCCCTATTTTCCCACCCCCAGTGCTGGGTAGCAAACCAGATTCCAATATCTGGTTAATCTCCTAGCCTTCTTTCTCTCTCTCTCTTTCTCCGTGTGGATTTTCTTGGGGCCTCGTGCAACCATCGGGTGGTTGTCCTTGCCTTTCTTAACACTTCCGCCACCTTGCGGGTTTCCGCAGAAATCATTTGCAGTTATTCTGAATATTCGGTAAACAAGACGTAAGTGCTCCACCGAAAGTTCTTGGATGGAAAACAAGACATTCGTTCGGCGCTCGTGTCTTTAAAAAAAAAGGACGATAAATGTTCATCTCTCCGCTAAAACATCGGTATCGGTTCTGTCACTCAACAACTGCTTATGAATAATTTTTAAACATCATTTTTCTCTGAGTAATTATAATTAATCCAAGCACAGCTGGTATGCAGCACGCTGACCATGCTAGAGAAAAACGGGTAGATGCAACGGTCTAAGGCGCTCATACGGAGCTAATGACTCTACATTTAATTAGTGTCACTCTCCTCTCAACGTGTTTCGAGCACAAATGGAAGTTCGTGGTAACCACTAAGCGCACGGTTATGGCAACGTGTTTTCTTTTTTTTTTATGACACTGGTCACATATATCTTTATCATAATTTCACCACCCTGAAACACCTTGCGCCTTTGAAGAATATTGTGCGAGACTGAACCATAAGCTAGCGCGGAAAATATGCACCCAAGACATATAGAGAGAGGAAAAAAAACATTTTTTGAGAGAGGGTGAGGCACCTAACTAACGATCTCTACAAGCGCGTGGAAACGTCGCTGTGTGCACCGCGATTTAAGCGCGAATATCTTCGGTAAGCCGGGCCGCGCGAGGTGACCGTTAAAAAATGAACGAGCACAGCTTGCCCGCTCGCGAAAGGCGATGTTTAATCCGTGAGCAATCGTCATCAATCCCGCGGGCTAGCCTTCCGCGGCGGGCTTTTTAAAAAGTTTTACGAAATTCATGATCGTGCAGTGAAGACGCGTCGGAGTGATCGAGCGCGCCGCTGCAGTTCGTTTTTGTTTTTAATCTCGACCAAGTCGCTGGCGAGTTTTCGCCGCCGATTTCTTCTCGCTGTGCGTTCGTCGCTGTGGGCTCTCTTCATCTACGTATCTCTTCCTTCTTTCTCTCTCTCTCTCTCTTAATTGAGAGAGCGAGAGAGATAGCCGGCTGCAAGCAACGCGCACTAGCGCAGCCCATCTTTTCGCGCTCTCGATAAGCCGTCATAAATCGGACGCTTCAATTAATAATAGCGGAACTAATTAGCCTTAATGGGCTAATTACGCGAGCGCCCAGCCGTGACCGTGGCGGCTGTGCGCGCTCTCTGACGCGGTTCTCTCCCTTCGTTTCCAGTGCCGGATCTGCGAGCCACTATCTGATAGCAGAAGCGAACGGGGATGCGGGAGGGAGGGGGGCGTGTAAGAAGGAGAAAGAAAGTGGGAGACGGCGGGGAGAGGGTAGTCGACGGGAAATGGGAGCGGGAATGGGGGGAAAGGCAGGACGAAGAGAAGATTCGCGGGTAGACACGTCCACCGCGGATCTTGATTCATGGCGCTCTTATCTACGCCGCAGAGCCTGTGTCGAAATCGTCGCGCTCGAAAGAGAATCGGCGTGACGTGCATGGTGGCGTTCATTTGCGGCGTCGTGACCAAAAAAAAAAAAAATGGCGCCAACGTTTCGTGTACTTCGAAAAGCGCTGGTACGTGGAGAGTGGTTGCGTGTTTGCGTGAGACAGACAGAGTTGGGCATCCGAGTGCAGCTTCGATGCGCTTGCGTGTTTATGTGGAGTACGATTGAGACAGTTTGCATTCACGGCCTCGATCTGCGCGAACTGCCGAAACTGTCGCATACGGGCTTTTGTGTGACCGGAAACGGGATAAAATGCGAGCGGTATAGACTCGTGAGAAGGCGCCACCCCCCCCCCCCCCCGCGTTTGATAAACGAACCACGCCCGAACTAGCGAGACTTCGCGCGCTTTTCTGTTATCGCTGTACACAGTTTCGAAGGGCTTTGACATTCACAGTGCGTTGTGCACAGTTGCGAGATATGTTTTTAGCGAACTGTGGAGAAGTTTGCCTAGCACTGTTTGCAGAAGTGTGGGAGGTACGACAGACTATACATAGCCCGACTAGGCTGACGTGCGTCAGGTTGTGTCTCCAGAATGGGAGCGAACGCGACATCCGAAAGTTTGACCTGCGCAGTGGGACGACGACATTCGCGAAAAGATCTTAACGAACAATAAAAACTGGTCATAAGCGGGCGGAGCGAATATTGTTAACCAAGTGCGCGCACACACCGTAAGAGTTCACGCTTATCGCAATGGAATCAAGCGCACTATCGTATGGAAACTTTGATAATGAGAAGATTGGCTGACTATTTTGGGTTGTTTTTTTTTTCAAAAAAAGATACATTTGAAATTACGATTGTGTGACTCAGTTTACTTATTCACGAAACGAAAGGTGGTGAATTCCGCATACGCTCGAGCGTTTTGCAGTAATATAGGGCGTGATATTATGACGGTCGAAAAAGCTAGTAATTCCTTGTCGTGTATTACCCAGCCCACTGAGGAATGACGACCCCCAGCTCTGGTTTTCCGGGTTTATTTTGCTTTTTTTTCTCATCTTAAATGCAGCCGTAATGAATTGATCAATCATTTATTTTAGCTCAGACCACAGTGGTGCTAACCATGCATAATAATTCGTTCCTGCATGACCTACGTTAGCGTTCCTTTGTAGTAAAACACAAAGTCGACCACAATTCAGAAACTAGTTCGTTGTTCACGCGGAGCAATGTCATTGTACTTCGAACGAAGTTCTAAAAACAGATAATCCCAGTACATAAGTTACGTTCACTGAATATCAATTTTGTATGTACAGGGCGTAGTTCACTCTAGTGTAGATAACCACTTCCAGAGAAGTTGAGTGGTCAGAGTTATCCGAAGCCTGTTGCAACGCTTTGCCTTCCACATGGGCATAGTACCACATTTCGCTACTTACGCTTTTCAGTATACACGCTCACGTGATACGTCATGTGCGGTAGAGATTCCGGTTCTAACATTTCATACTCAGTCCTCAAAAATACAAAGCCAAGTCGACCCCTCGGAGAGATATGGGGGGCATTAGGCGAGCTCGCTGCAGGAATAATCGATGGCAGTGGATTGAATAAACGTTCTGCCCAACTTCCCTTTGACAAACAAAAACGAACAAGCACGACTGAGCAAACTTCGGGATGAATTTATATCGTGGTTCTTCGAAGCACGCGTGTGCCTTTCTCTGTTCTTTTGCGTGCTGCCTTCTATCCGACGCTGTCGCTGAGGAGTCGCTTCAGTGGGCTTCGTTTTCCGGACATGGGCGAGTCTACAAGACAGCCGCCACGATACCTCTACAAGACGGCCGTTACAAGACGTTTTATGTATACGAAGGTTATTGCGCCTAGCTCCACCACTGTGGGAGCTACGTGTGCTGTAGGAACGCGGCGAAAAAGCAATTAACGCAGTACACCGGCACTGTAGTACGTCAGAATTAGGTTGCGCTGCCACCGTCCCGGTAAAATCGAGAATAATCGACGCACTTTCGCGAAGCGGAGGTGGGCCAATCGGGTCACCGTCGCCGCGTGGAAGCCATTGACTGCGTCTACTTGCTCGCACTATAGATCCTTGTCGACTGCACTTTTGCGTGTCTTGGAAATCGCTCGCTTCGGGCGCATCTTCTCCTTTGCAGCCGCATTACTCCCACCCGCAGCCTACTTTTTCAGCGAAGCTCTCTTCCGGCTTCGATCAATGTGCTCGGAAAGGACGGACACTTGTGCTGTTCTCGGGGACAAGGTAAACAGCGGCCGCGACGACGACCAGTTATATACGCAACGGCGGAACTCCTCATAGCTGCCGCTTCTGCCTTATGAACGCCGGCCCGTGTTTTGGCAGCAACAGAGAGAGACCACGCGATCGATTGCGGCGATGTGCCGGTGTTCGAGCGTCGCGCGCACGCACGCACACATCCGAGGAACGGGCTACGTTGCTGTATAGCTAGGCTGCGGCAGCCTGTGATGCATGCCGTCCCGTTGTCGGAAGATGAAGATCATCCACTCCCACCCCACCTCTTGCGAACTCTCTCACGGCCTTCCCTGGAGCCTCCTTTAGACTTCTCTGCGGCTTCTCCGTCCAAACCAGGCAGCCCTCATTTATGACAACCCTTTCGCTTTGCTCCTTCGCGTCCAGCTGAGGTATACCTTACAGTGCAGCGGATATCGAAGATAAACTTCCGCACTGGAACTTCATTCGCGTCCATTCTTTCCTTCTCTCTCTCTCTTTCTGTCCTTCTGCCTGGCGTATTCGTTCATCTTTTTCCTTGTCTTCGCAGAATGCAGCGCGCTCATTCTACACGAGGATACAAAAAACGAGGTCGGCCGAAAGCATAACGTAGCCGCGAACAAACAAAGTGCTTCCCGAGCGCACACGCAACCGTGGGAGGTTGGACGGAGCCGTCGCGATTACGAGCACGCGTTTACACCGACGAAGCATGAACGCGTCACGCGACGTGTTTTGATAATCACCACCCTCGTAACAACGCCGCAGCCTCTTCGCCTTATGACGGTCATTGAGTGCATTGTACACACCTTGTGTTTGTTCAACCTAAGTGACAGTCAGTAACGGTAATCAACTGTGATTAGGCGTTTATCCCGTTGACGGCATCGAGTAGCTCTTCCTCCCGTCATGTTACACCTGGTTTTATGTGCGGTGCTCGCTATGAAAAAAAAATGTACGCACACGCTGTCCGAAGACGTCGCTCATTCTTTATCCACGCTTTCTTCTTTTCAGACACCCTCTTTTACAAAAATGAAATGACCAACATACAACTGTGTTGAAGCGAGCAATTTGTTGTAATTTTTATCTCCAGAGCCAAGCCCCTGGAATATTGTTTCAAGAAAAAGTAGTAAAGGCAGCTGATTGACTAATGACTTCCTCTTCTAGGTTCATCCTTGCTTGTTATTCAACTGAACGACATAGTTGGTATATTCCCGTAAGAATGAGCTTCACGCCAAGTTGTTTGCCTGTCAGAACATCTTTATGAATGGCTAGGTCTTTAAAACAAAACAATAAAACTCAAAATTTTCTGTGAGCTCTCACTTAGGACGACCCGGACACAAGGCATTTAAGGCTGTCAGGCTTTTGCTTAGTAATCAGCAGGAAGTTACGTTATGATGCTACAGCAGCATATGTCCATACGGAAGCACAAACTAGAAGCTGGCTTTTTTGCATTACTTTACATTACAAGGTGAAGCACGCTCAACGCACATCTGAAGTAATGAGTTGTTTCCTCCATAAACTTGACAACCTACTTATCTAATTTTGATTGATATACAACCCTAATGGCCGCTGACATCTTTCTCCACAGGTCCGGACTTCTGGGGCCGGCTGAACCCTGCCTGGAGTCTTTGCAGCACGGGACGTCGGCAGTCTCCAGTCAACATAGAACCGCGGCAGCTACTCTTCGACCCCAACCTGAAGCCGATCGCAGTTTCAAATCACAGGGTACATACTTTTATGGGCGAAACCATATCTTGACGCGTCCTCTTTTTTTTTTCGTTTCATCTCTGTAAGTGTTCACTTGCGCATTTATGTAATCTTGTTATATCACAAGGTGAAACACTATTGGGGCTTACATGTCACAGGTTTCGCGGCAAGTTGAGGTAGACACCTTATTATCAGGCCTTCCGACACCCATTGCCACCACCTTTCCTTGTCGGCCAATCTACCCGCGCTGTCACTTTTTGCTGTAGGAAGTGTGCTCGGGAAAGTGACAAAAAATAACCGAAATGATGAACATTTCTCTGAACAAAAGTGCACCACATTTGAAAAAAAAAAAGCTTTTCCTTCCCTCGAACATTCGGAGTACGTTCGTAACCTTTTAATTCTAGAAACAATGAAAAGCTTCATCCCCACACTGAGCTGTCATATTCCGAAATATTCTGTTTTCAGGGTGAATGCATTGAGTGCCTTTTCTTTATCATTCTTTTTTGTTTCGCCTCCCTTTTCTTATCACATCATATGGTAGAAGCCTTATGTGCGGCTGAGAAAAAAAATTAAGAGCTGAAAGTGCATTAACACCATTCATTTTGAAAAAAGTACCTAAATAAATAAACTAATTACAACAGGGAATGGTGGATTAGCTATGTGGCCGAGACACAAGATTTCTGGATGTGTTCCTCTCCGCGAGTGCATTGGCCGAATGAGTATGGCTCAATTGGGTGCCCCAAAATGAAAGAATGAGCTTCAATATATATATATATATATATATATATATATATATATATATATATATATATATATATATATATATATATATATATATATATATATATATATATATATATATATATATATATATATATAGTGGGAGTAATAATTCAATGGGCCAGTTAGTCTTCTTGAAGGTATGGGATATGGCACAATGGGAGCGTTGTTAACAAGGATAAATATATTTTATTTCCCAACAATTTCGGGAGCGGTCCTCCCTTCATCAGGAGATGAGTTATACTAACATGAACTTCCAAACTTCGTTGCTGCCGCGTTCTCAGTGTTGACAGTGGTTCTTCCTCTTTTTTACTTTTTTTCTTTTTTTCTTTTTTCTTTGTTTTACTTTTATTCTTTTCGTCTTTTTTCTTCTCTTTCTTTCTTTTTTAGTTCTCTCTCACTCTCGCAAACATCTTCCAAGGCGAGAGGGACGCGGCAGCAACGAAGTTTGGAAGTTCATGTTAGTATAACTCATCTCCTGATGAAGGGAGGACCCCTCCCGAAACTGTTGGGAAATAAATATATTTATCCTTGTTGACAACGCTCCCGTTGTGCCATATCCCATATATATATATATATATATATATATATATATATATATATATATATATATATATATGTGTGTGTGTGTGTGTGTGTGTGTGTGTGTGTGTGTGTGTGTGTGTGTGTGGAGGGTGCCCCACAACGCCTATTTAACAAACAAATTATATTGCGTAAGAATTAGTTAACGAAGGTTAATTAATTTGGTAGCGTTCTATTTATTTTTCACCGCTACGGCTCCAGGGCGAAATAATTTCAAATTGTTCCTAAAATAAGATGCCAATTGTTGGACTCATGCGATCATCTCGTAATCAGATCTTTTTCTGCGCTAAAGAATAATGCTGTGATAAAAAAAAAGTGACGCCACCTTTCTTTGGCTTAGCAGCCTTCTTACCAGTCATACGTTTGATCAGTTCATATTTATCATTCATATTTGTACTTTAATGCAAAGATTAATAGCATCACCTAGATAAGACACCAGTGGCTTCGTCAGAATTGGCATGTGTTAGACTCTGTCTTACAATTCATAAATTCTAATATCACCAGTCGTAAAGCTTCTGGTTGAGTGAATTTATCTCAAGTGCTACCTTAAACAATATTCCGTGAACACATCCTAGGTTTTGTTTTAAATATTTAGGCAGAATCAAGTTCTCAAAATAAGAAATCTAATTCAGCGATGGTGAACTGATGAAATTCGCGAAGGTTATTCACGTGTAACGTGCCATCGCTAGCAGATTTACCGAGAGTACCACGACGAAGCGAAATTGAGAGAACTATTGAAATATTAGCAGCAGTAACAACTGCATTCTAGTAACAATAAATAACCAGATCTCGTGGTACCTTTTTGCAAGAGCACTAAAGCACGGTATAGCCGTGATTTCAATTTTGTGAATTTTATATAGTTCAGCTGTAATAACCCTCCTTAGCAGTCATTAGATTAATAAATAGCGGCGTGCCTTATTTCTCTGTATTATCCTTATCTAGGAGAGCAACAACGCCCACGGACAGTGGTAAGCTTCACCCGACTGAAAGCTTTAAAGCGGTTGCCATGGTTTGAAAAAAAAAAGCCCCCCCCTCTCCTTTCTTTTCTGCAGGCTCATACCATTCATTGTTATCTTGTGCTGCCGCAAACAAACGGTTTTGAATGGCTAGCACCACAGAGCTAGCTGAGAGGTGTGTTCATTATCAGCAGCCATTGCGTAATTTAATTAGGCAGCAGTAAGCAGGACACGTGGTAATCGGCATAAAATATACTCACGTGCATTACGCCATCTCAAATAAGAACCATGGATAATAGTATTTACGCGTATATTGCTAACATTATTGGGTAATTCTTGTGGAATGTTATCTAATATAGGGTGCTGCTGGCTGTTAAAGTCATCATCATCATCAGCCTGACTACGTCCACTGCAGGACAAAGGCCTCTCCCATGTTTTGCCATTCGAGCTTAATTCGAGGTTAATCAAAAGTAAATGATGATGACAACGAAGCTGGTATATTGTGCTCGTACGTGCATGTATGAAATCGCCACCATTCTCCTTTTTTTTTCTCCTTACCCCCTCTCTCCTTCCCTTCCACACATAGTCAGTTTCTGTGCCTCAGACGAGCATTTCGCACCACGCGACACGGATGCCGACGCAATGCTCGTCTAGACGGCTGCGCAGATTACTCCCTTGAGTCTTCTCAAACGCAAAACAGTTGTCGCCCAGCAGATTAGTACGCAATCGTGACTCTAGCGCGCGAAACCAGGCGCCGCCACTGACCCTCAAGCCGTTCTCGCACGAACGTCGTCGCAATGCCGTCGCAGCAGCGACTGTGGGGCGGCCCCAGCTGGTCCGGACGTGATGGCCGCTCTCTTCTGCCGATATCTGGGGGCGACAAAGAGCGGAAATGAGGCTCGTTATCGGTGCACAACAAGGGGGGGGGCAGCACTCCCGCCAAGCGCATCGCGAGAAGAACCCATTTCGCGACGGTTACGCCCCCTCGCGAGACAAATGGCGGCCGGAGAAGGATCTCGCGCCGAGACTTGGCCCACTCGAACAATGAGTACTTCGCCCCTCTCTCCCGCTCTCTGCCCGAACCCGTACCGCCCCCCGCTTCTAAAAACTCGAGACGTGCAGGCCTGTATCGAGGAGTAATAACTCGAATCACCGTTGCAGGCATCTTGCTGGCTCGTCGGAGAAAAAGATGAGACCGTACGGCCGCAGCGCGAGAAGGCTGCGGGACTCCCTATTCGGGCCCTACGTCCCACAAAGGCTTGGTGGAGTAGTCCGCTGCTTCGGAAACAATCAAACAATCTTCGAAAGAAAGATGCTTCCATTCGCGTGCGGAGGAGGTTTGATACGTTCCCCAGGGGCAGCGGCCAAAGAAGCTTTAGTTTTACCGCTCAATCGCGTCCACTTTTCGCCAAGGCTAAGAAATGGTTGGGGCTCTAATATACCGTCCGTGGCATCTATTTTCTTCTGTGTGGAGCCAGCATCAAACTGCGGTAAATAACCGAAGACATATCTCGAACGATATCATTCAGCTTATATTCAGGATGCAGCGAAATAACTCGGGGCCTTTCTGTAATGGAAACAACTAAAGTAGAAGTTACATACCAAGGCTGCCGTGAGGAGCTCAATGTTTTCGTTTAAGCAGAGTGTGCTTAAATAGAGTACAAACAGAGTATTTGCCAAAATGATGGGTGGTTATGTTTACTTCTTGATGTTGGGCCGCAGCTCGGCTAGACACTACGTACGGCAACACCGATCTGTTTAATATGGACAATTGTAGGCATCCTAAGCGGACAATAAAAAAAAACACCAGACTATTTTAAAGAGTAGACAATATTAACAACTGTACGTGCATGTGGTAAGAAAACTAATTCAACCTCTTCGCAATCGACACTCCATCTAAAAATATCCTATATGGTTAGTTAATTTATGTGTCGATCATTTTACCTTTATTTTGATAGCGTTGAGTATTACTAAAGTACCTAAATTGGTATGGTTCATATGGTCAATAACGAGGAAGAGAAAGAGAAAGAAAGGTGGCAAGGAAAAGACAAGACAGTGACTAGTCTGTTTAGCTGCTATGCACGGAACTGCATGCACGGATGCACGCAAAATGAAACCATTAGAACAAATATTTTAGTAAGTTGCTTTTACGTACCTAAGTAAAAAGCGTGAGACAACAGCCATTAAAGAAATGAGAAACCATTGAAGAAAGGGTGCCGTTGGCAGCCAATGTTTCGAGAAGCAGGCTTGCCCGCAATAGCCTATTTCTGTTATGCTGTCACCGCGTTCAAGGAGCAGCGTTATATTATCAAATATGCAGCGTTATATTATTATTACAGCAGCTTTATATTATTAAATATGAGTATGCATAACACTTGGCGGAACGAAAATGTTTAGCTACTTAGCAGTTGTCGCCGCCAAAAGCTCTACATGTCTTGAATCCAATCACAGACAAGCTGAATGATGGCGTGGCATTAGCGCATCCTTTTCTTGATATTGGTGCCTCAGTTGGCTTCGATTTACTACATGTCGTTCGGTGATGTAACTTTGATTGTGGCAAGACTTCTCAACGGGGGGTGAACTGTTCGCGGACGCAGGTGGACGGGCTTCTGCAGAACACGGGACAAGGCATCGTGTTCCGCCTGTCCGACGACGACGAACTTGGCGGCGTCAACATCAGCCTCGGACCGCTGTCGTACCGCTACCGCGTCTACGAGCTGCGGCTGCACTTCGGCCGCACCGAAGACCGAGGCTCCGAGCACTCCGTCTCCGGATTCGTCTTCCCGGCAGAGGTGAGCGCTCACAGCGACGCCTCGTCTGTACACAAGACGGCATAATATCGAATCAGCTGCCAAAAAGGCCTACCGACATCAAAACGCACCGAGCAGGTGAAGCTTAACAGGTCGGTGTCGGGCTGCTCAGATTGAGTACGCGGGTTCGATTTTAACCATGGCATTCATGTGTCGGTGGAAGCGAAAAGCAAGAACGCCCGGGTACTCCGTCTTAAATAAGTGCGTGTTAAAGAATGCACAATAGACAAGATACCTAGACTAAGGCGTGCCGCATAATGATATTCAGTTTTGTCACACAAACCTAATCAGTTATAATTTTTAAACAGATGGGAAAAGAGTGCATTGGTGTAATAAACTGTTCCGACATTTGATCTCAATCACCGTAACGCAACTTCATTATGGTGTCTTTCACTCCATCACAATCCATTGGCAACTGCACACTAGAAACACAGAGTGGAGGGCATTGTAGAGTGCAGTGCGATCACAGACATGCGTAGGGTTCTTCAGTAAGAGGGGGGGGGGGGGTTCACTGCAGCATCCCTCCTCTCTTCTCTGCTGTAATCGGTCCTCCTCCGGCTGGGGCTCTTACGATGTGAACACACCGCAAAGACAAAGTACTGGGAGGGCACCTTCTCATCCCTCCTCTGCAGACGCCCGAGTGAAATCAGTAGTGTGGTCAAGAGGTTTGCGTAATACAGCGCGCTCACTCTGCCACTTTGCATGTCACGTGCTTCTCTACGTCACATGACTACCCTGCTACTCATCAATCCCGTATCAACTTTCTCACCTTGTCAATACCTCCATCGAAGGGAAACCTCCGAACTAAATACTCCCGCGGAGACATCTTGCGCACTGAAACAGGGGCCCACTTCCGTCCTTTTTTACTTGGTCGGCTACAAGAGAGATGACATGGATTGCACATCGTCGAAAGCGTGAATTTGAATGAGACGTAGCTTTGAAGTTGGTCCCGATAGGTCTCTGCAATAGAGAACAGATGAGGATTAAAATGAAAAAGGTGGGAATTCGGCTTACCGTTAAAGCTCTGTTGCTGCTCATTGGCAATGGCCAACTGTCGCAACAATATGCGTATTCTGTTATTATAACATAACTAACAAACCCACAAGTCAACTTGGAATTTCCTTCGTCTCTACATAAATCAAGCATATACTGAGGCGTCATTCTTCGTAGTGTTATTTACGTATATCTTTCATAGTGGTTAAGCTGGTACAAAAGTGGATATTATAAATGGTATTGGCTAAGTGCTTATTTTTTCTCCTCTGGAGGTGTTCGGGTCACTTGATAAAGTTATTTGGTCTGAAGGTATTCGTATTATTTATATCTGGCCCAAGAAACTAATAACCGAATACGTTTAAATATCTAATTTTCAAATCGAATGCAATTTGAGCTCGTATTTTAAACTGCAAGTGTACGCAAGCTTCTACGTCACCACACGGGCGAAGCAATTGCAATCGCGCGCGTGCACGTGGTAATATAACACCTCAAGCCGGGTATTACTCTTAACGCCACAAACTAACAAAAATTCGACGAAGGTCCACCATGAAGGCTTGAGTGCTTGTTTGTGGCTGTTTCGGCTGCTAAAAAAATTTGCGCTCCAAATAGGCTGCTGTTTTTAGCCCACCACCAGCTTATTCGAAATTGAAAGAACGCGTGTGCGAGGCGCAATACTTTCCACAGTTTCGTTTTCTCGAACGATCGACCGCAGTTTTTTATTCGTGCCCTCTCCGAAAACTGTTCTCATCTGAGTGACTCTCAGAACGTAACTCGAAGGTCGACGAAGATATAAAGAAAGAGAGAGAGGGGGGGAGAAATTGGAATGCCGTTTATGCGGACTTGTGTATGTCCCTGTGTCTTCGGACCCTTCGTCTAGCCCTTCTACCACTTCTCGTCTTCGTTTTCGTATCACCTTCTTCTCTTTCGTGCGGGCGGTTTCAGTGTTCCGTAAGCGATCGCCAAAAAAAAGAAAAAAAAGCGATCGAGCGAATTCTTCGCCGAGAAAGACAGTGCGATGGCGTGATTGCTCGTAACGAGGCGTTCCGGCTGCTCGGATATCGGAAAGCCATCAAGGCGATTCTTACGTGAGTGCTCTCCGTACAACGCGGCCATCACGATTAGCGGCGCGCGAACTCTTTCGATCTCGCTCTACCCCAGTGAAGTTTAAACCCGAGCCAACTGAGTCAGCTTGTTGAATTCCACCCTCCGATGACCGCACGAGTGATTCGGCGTTTGCTTGGGAGGTGACTGGTGTACACCGGACTGGACAGTCGAGACGGGCCCCAGTAAACCTACACAGAACAGAAGAGAATTTAATGCTCCGTTTGTAATCTATGTGAAGACGTGCTTTCGTAAAGCAGTTTAATTATAAGTTGTAGAACTGTTCGTCGGTTGGTACGCGTCCTTAACGGCATAGTCGCGTTTATTCGAACCAACCCTCGGCTTACGCGTCGTTGTAGTTTTGTGGTTGTATTCTGCTGACCAGAAGGTTGCAGGATCGAATCCCGACCATGGCAGCCGCATTTTCGGTGAACGCTAAAATGATAGAGGCTTACGTGCTTAGATTTAGATTTGAACTTTAAAAAATATTCTCAGGTGATCAGTGCTTCCGAAGGCTCCTGCCACAGGGTCTCTAATGATCATGTTATCAGTCTGGGACATAAAGCCCCCAAAGCTATTGGGCATGCGAAGCTCCTTATGGTCCATGGCAATCCATTCCTCCGGCACAGCATGTCCACAGACAGATGGACAGACAGATGGAGGGACGGACGGACCCGCACTCATCATCATTCACCCGTGGATATGATGTTATTATTATTATTATTATTATTATTATTATTATTATTATTATTATTATTATTATTATTATTATTATTATTATTATTATTATTATTATTATTATTATTATTATTATTATTATTATTATTATTAAACCTTGTCAAATCAGCAAGGCGCGGGAAAGCCCATGACGATGCTCACGTGGTCTACGCAACTACAAATTACAATGAGCTCACTATCGGCTAACTTTTTATGGCATTGATTTGCACACAGGGTATTATTACGGAAATTTCCGCTACACCAATCAGTGTTTCGTCTACTGACACCAAAAGCCTTGGGAACAAATACGGCGAGCAAAGACTCGCTTTAGTAACGGAATCGTAATCTCGTCTCTTGAAAACGTGCAATAATGGCCACTGAAAGCTTAAAAAAACACTAAGAAGTCAAAATACAGCCGGAAGGTTTCCTACAGCAACCTATTGTAAGGGACAGAGGCCCGTCTATTTGTCGCAGCTCCAGATCATGGGCTACAACTGTGACCTGTACGCCAACGTGTCCGAAGCAAGGCAACGAGCGCAGGGTCTCGTCGCGTTGGCGGTCATCATTAAGGTGAGTACGGCTAGTTCATTCAGCCTCGGAATATCAATCGCTCATTTTAAGGGATTCGCGCTGATTCTCTTTGCCAAGCTTGAAGTTAACCTTGTGATTAGCCATGATATGCACTTCAGCACCCCCGGATGAATAGCATGCAGTTTCAGAATACGGTACGCGGGCTTTGAGTTTCTTGTACGCGCGTTCATGCGTGGCCACAAAGGCAAGGCCCTGGTATATCCTTTTTCTGAAACTGCCCAATGAAGCTAATTACAAAGCACTTGTGTAGCCAGGTTAGTTAGTCAGTCAGTTAGCTAGTTAGTTAGTTAGTTAGTTAGTTATTTGGTTAGTTAGTTAGCTCTTACAAAGCAATTGTATAAACCAGGTTAGTTAGTTAGTTAGTTAGTTAGTTAGTTAGTTAGTTAGTTAGTTAGTTAGTTAGTTAGTTAGTTAGTTAGTTAGTTAGTTAGTTAGTTAGTTAGTTAGTTAAGCAGAACCAAAGTACCACAGATATTCGGCGTTTTAGAACACGGTGTTTTAGACAACTTTCTTTACTTTCGCACAAGCTTTGTCACTTGGTATAACTGTCAGTCCAGTGCACGAATAAATAATGTCACTTGGGTGAACTGCTTTTAAAATTCACGATTTATTCAGTGGCCATGCGATGCCAGTGGCAGGCTTGCACGCCTCGTCACGCTGACGCATACCGTCATTTACCTATTCACAGTTTCCATTCAGGGTATGTCCAAACAAGATAACTTGAGTCAATATCTGTCTCAAGCATCCCTCCGCCAACGTTCGCGTGTCAGGTCCTTCGCGGCAAGATGTATGGATTATCGAGAGTCGCAAACAAACCAAAGTGCCGCATCTCGTTATTGGAAAGACAACGGGAAAACCCTCGGCACAGCGCAATATTCGCAAGCGTTGACAGACTCGCACTCTTCGCGATTACTTATGCAACGACGACGTGAGAACGGGTGAAACATACACGGAAAACGCCTTCTCGACAATGCAGCGTCGCACTGTATTCAATTCTGAGTGCATCTACGCTGCTTCGTACGCTACTAAAATTCGATAGTAAAGCAGTGCTCCCGTGAAGTGAATATGCGTTTCGGACACTGCGTGCCGCTTGACGGCTCGTGAGAAATGCACGCGTGTAGGGCTTTGCCTTCCTTCATTCTGGCCACACACACACACAGCTTCCCCAATGCATCATTCCAGTCTTGTGACGTAAGTGCCCCGCTCTTCGGTTAAAAAAGGGAAAAAAAATTAATGAGTTGTGGAGATCGGTGACAGCGGTCCATGCATCACGATGATAGTAAATGGTAGCGGACTTTCAAAAAGCCAGGGCACAGTAACAATAATACTACAGAAAAAGCTGATAGTTCGATATAATATACAATACAGCACAGTAAGTAGGTCATACCGCCTTTCACCGAAGAAGAGTGAGACTTTCACTAAGAGGTCTACCTGGCTACGAAGCATAACAATGCCATATTATTTACGCGTGGCTACGAAGCATAACAATGTCCTTTTCTTTGCACATAACTGTGAAATATTCATTACGTTTATCTTCCGTTCCAGCTACGAGACTCCGCCAACGTAGAGCTTCGGCTTCTAACCAGTCAACTGCTGCACCTGGCCTTTAAAGGTGAGAGATGTGCAACAATGAGGATTTAGAAATGAATTGCAATAATAGCGAAAGTTGGTCTACTTGTTGGTTCATACTTGGGACGTAAAAACAGCTCAAAATATAGACAAGAATGGACTCAATATATAGAGTATAAGTATATATATATACTCTCGATATGTAGACTCAATATATAGACTCAATATATAGAGTATAGAGTATATATATATAGAACGGACTCAATATATATAGAATATAGACAAGAACGGACAAGAACGAACCATCATGGCTTCACCATCGACAAGAGTTTGGGTGCGTGGAACCACGCATACAAGTTAATGCAACGAATGTGCTCAGTGATTAAGACACGGATGTGACTCGCCGTCTGTGATGTAAAGCACATAACTGCCATTTTGTCAACGGCATGATCGAGTGACATTTCTCTCTCTCTCACTTTTATTTTCTTTACCCTCTCTCCAGTGCAAGGTATCTTACAAGGCTCAGTCATGGTTAACCTCCCTGCCTTTCTTTCATCCTTATTATCTCTCATTCTCTATTGGCTCTGTCGCAAGTATTCGAGTCAACAGTACTCAAATATAACACGAACTGTAGACGCTGGAAACAAGAGAAGGTGCGTTATACTTACCCTAAATTTTCGCGTTTCAATCCATGGCTACCGTACACTTCTTTTACAGCACAGCTGTTTTGAGCGAGGTTTAAAGTGTGTCGTAGATCAAGAACCATCAAAATCACAAACCGATGGCACTGATCACCAGCTAAGGACACCGTAACTGATGGATAACAAGAGACCTGAAAGGTGCGGCCCCTGATTGGTGTTTGAAGCCCGTGTGTTTTCTTGTTTACATTTAGTAAACCAGCGTGGTGAGTTGTAGGACTTTGCCAACTTCTGTGGCACATAGCGCGCTATAGAAGTTACACAGCAGAGCCGTTATGGAACAGCAGTGTATCAGTGGTTAATAAACTTGAACTAGGTATAAATTCTCGGTGTCTCCACGTTGGCCGAGATTTCCCCACTAGTATAAGAGGGGACAGCTAAGGGCCCACCAGCTCTGCCGTGACCCAGCCTTCCGCAACTTATTACAAGGTTGTTGTTTTTTTCTTCTTAATAATGAGCTTAAACACAAGCCTTGTAGGTGACAGCCGTTTCTTCCCTGGAACTGAAGAGAATGGCCAGGACTGGTACCCCGATAGCTACCCTTACCGTCAGCTTCACCCTTCATTAAGCACAGGTCGCGCTGAGATCGGTTGTTTCGATCAAATGCACTGGCTGAAATCAATTGCACGATAGTCTGAGATTGCACTCTATCTAAGCTTTCACAGCAACGTCGAGCGGCGCCACTGCTCTTATCGTAACTGAAAATATCCACGACGCTCCTTTTGCCCCCAACGCCGCCATCGCCGCTTCCGTGCAAGCACCGAGCTCTCTGATTGCATATGTGGTGCGTAACAATGTAAATATTGTTGACTATAGCAGTGCTCCGTGCCGAACGAGAAGCGCATCCGTTGACGGGAGACACTCGAAAGGATTTCGTCCTGTCTTCGACTGCTCGCCGATCGGGGCCCCATTCACGGATTACTCTAACCATCTCCCAATCTTTTATTATTGCGATAGCAATTATATGGACCCTCTCTGCTGGATTTCACCGCCGGCGTCGCCGCGGACGTTGGCGTCGACGTCATGCACCACATATATGTATACGTCTTTATATATATACGAAAACGCTAGAAAGAAAAAAATATCCCAGGAGACACTCTGGTGCGTGGAATCGAACGTGGGACCTCCGCGTCGTGAACGCGAGGCGTTAACCACTGGGCCACCGAGAGGTACCTCCTTTAACGTTCAAACGGCAAACTATTCATATTTATCACTCACTCTGTTGGCGGGCATATCGGGGGGGGGGGGGAGGTATCAGCAAGATGGCGCAGTGAGCGCGCGGTGGCTCCCATCTCTCACGCGTACTTTGGCCCGCGTAGAGAATAACAGGGTGTGTACGCTCGATCGCGCGCCTTTATCTTGCAGTGGGAACAACCGTACATCTTGGCTAGCCTTTGAGTTTCGTCGGAGCAATTCTGTTGTAGTTACCGGGCGCACAAAGGTCACTGCAATTGTTGCACAGGGTCCGTTTGCGAAAAGGGCGCGCTTTTCAGACACAGCGAAGTAACAACTGAGACGCTTATTCGCGTTATTCTATGCCTGCGAGTACGTTTCGTGCGTCATTCGTGCGTGAGAAACGTGGGGTACGTTTCGATCTGCTGGCCATTCTGCTCGTGACCTTCCAATTTGTTGTTATCGCGTTTATTGCTGAACCTTTGCGGTAAAGTTGTGACTTTTTTTTCTCTTAATCTTTACTTTCCTCTCCATCTCATTTATCTCGTCCTTATCTCTTCCCTTGTGATTCACTGCTGAGGTGTCGCACTTTGGTGAAGACAGTTGCGGAGTTCACTTTTTTCTTCAGTTTTTCTCGTTTAAAACCACTTCTCCCCTATACGTAAGTGTCCTTGCAGCCACCGCTGCCGAATGCGGCGACAAACCGCCTTCGCCGACAGCGTCTATCTCCGGAAATGCATAGCTCGGCCGCGCGAGCGTCGCCCATAAACTTGAGCTTGAGTTCCCGACAGCTAAATGTCGTGCGGTCATTGTGGCTCTACGTAGCGGACACCACCTGTTAAAGTTATCAAAATAACTGACACTGATTCTAGAACGGTGGTTGAGTGTATGCATGTATCGTTCACCCTACTGGACAGCTATAGTATAGAGTGCTCTGAGCCATGCGTTCGTCCGCCATGTTGTGCTACATTTCATTGTATACCTTTGTGTATGATTAGCTACCATGCTTTTCTTTTATTATATTGTGTTGATATTATTGTTTCGCGTGGTTTACTGCCAGAATTACAGGTGTACTATTGCTGTTTTTTTTTCCTTCTCTGTAAACGTAAACTTGGGTATTCTGTTATTGTTGTTGTAAAGAGATGTGTTTCATTCAAAACCGATTCCTTGTTACGCATATACAGGTATTGTTACACGCTTCGTTTTTGTAAATATTTATTTCTACAATATGTGATTGTGTTATGTGCATTTGGTGCAAATATTTTCACCCGTCACTTGTTGTCGTGTAATTGGTCTTCTGGGCCCCAGTCAAGCTGTTTCATTACAGCTTTTAGCCCAGGAGAACATACAGAATTTAATGTTTCCGGTTAATTATGGAAAAGAAAGAAAGAAAGAAAGAAAGAAAGAAAGAAAGAAAGAAAGAAAGAAAGAAAGAAAGAAAGAAAGAAAGAAAGAAAGAAAGAAAGAAAGAAAGAAAGAAAGAAAGACCGGTGGCGAAGGTGCTCGGCTGCTGACCCAAACAAAGGTCGTGGGTTCGATACCGGTCGCGGCGGTCGCATTATGGTGGAGGCGAAATGGTAGGGTCCACTGTACTGTGCGATGTCAGTGTAAGTTAACGAACACCACGTGGTCGAAACTCCCGGAGTCCTCCACTACGGCGTCTTTCGTGAACATCGTGGTTTTGGGACGTAAAACCACAGACATTATCATGAGCTATGCGTTCCCAATCACTTTGAGTGTCCGCCACTGCACATGCGTTATACGATAAGCACTATATGGCTTACCGTTGCGACCCATATTTTTTCAGAAATATGGGTCGCAACGAAATCGAAACAGAAGTTCCTCTGCGTTGAATTTGTGAAGATCCGAACGCCATTCGTTCGCGTTCGGTTGTACTTAGGACAAGTCGCATCCTAAATTGTCTACTGCGCACTCACGGAGACCCGATGAACTCGAGTCCTACCTGTACAGTTCTGAAACTCCGTATTGTTTTCGAATTGATATGACGCATGTAGTCTTTGGCGACTTGTTCCCATTAATATTATATGCAAATTTAATTGCTAGTCTCTCTTAGTGTGATGGCTTGGGTGAGACGTTCGTCGGCAAAAAAGAGACAGAATCAATGAACCATTTTACTCTGATAAAGCCCTTATTCAAAACATATTAGACTGCTTATTGAAAGAGAAAATCGATGTAAATGTCTGTTGTTGTTTTTTTCAACTTGACACCGGAGCTTGAAATACCCTGAAGTAGAATAGTAAAAGAGAATCGAAAAGAAAAAAAAATGGAAAAATTTATGGGCATTAACTATGCTGTCTAACGCAATTTCTGAGCGCCGCCTCGTGTTGAGACAAAGCCAAGTGTGAAGTTTTTACTTTACGCAAGGTTGTAGACTACGCCATAAACCGTGATTTTTTGGCGAGCACTACGCCCACTACGCTATTCGTGTTTTCCGCGGATAATCGAGGTACCCGCTACACATCTGTAAGGCATTATGTACATTTTATTGATGCTGAATATGGCTGATGACAATGAGAAATCATGGCTGGGCACATCGCAGCGTATGGGAAGCATTAAACCACACCCTCGTTGCGTAATTATCATTGTGTAATTGGCTATTATTTTACTCTGCCCTGCTATATTAAACAGGTTAACGCGATTCTCTTGACATGACGCCCGTGTGGGGCCTTTCTGCGAGGTATACATTCAAGCAGCGTGCTTCTGTGGTAGAATACTAGGCTGCCAAATAAAAGGGCGTGAGTTCAAATACCACTCTATCTTAGGTGTGTTTTTTTTTTCATTTTATTATTTGTGTATATCGATTACTTTTCGATGTCTACTCGTTGCGCCACCAACGGTGACGGCAACGGTGACAGCGACGCCGTTAACCACAGGAACAGGAACCCAAGAACCGTGTTTTAAGAACATAAAATAAAAAAACTCTCGATCATTGCTAGAAGCACATGCGTACTGGCCGCGTATTCGAGCTCCACTGCGCTTGAAAATCTGCACTTCTGAACAACACTTTCACGTCGGGAAACACAGCGCGTTATATTTTCTCAATTTTAAAGCCACGTGGCACACGACAATGGCTTATTCGAATCGAAGTGCAATTGAATCGGCAATGGGATCAAAGTACCTCGGGCGCTATTCGCTTTATCTTTACACGAGTTTTGACCCGCAGATATTTGCCCCTTTCTCGAAACTGAGTGGTTTACGAGCCACCCCAATTGTGAGCGGTACACGATGTTGTCGTGCGGATTCGCCATTCGGTATTGCAGTACAGGCGTGGTTGCTCCAGTGTCTTACCAAACTAGGAAAGAAAGCAGCCGAGCTGAAGGACAGTGTGTCATACGCTTTTGAAATAAAAAAGAAGCGAGAGTTCCCCAAAGGGGAACGAAAACTTCACTGCGGTTCGTGGTTTAAATCAAGCATCAGTTTTGCGATACAGCTTATCGGACGCTATTATCTCAGTCGCCCGCGATATTGTCGCATAATGATTGCAGTTTCGTAAACTGATTGCGTTCCACTCCTCCTTTCCACGACCCGCGCGTCCTCTTTTTTTTTTTTTTGACCCAGAGCGTCGCGTTTCACGCCACATCTGCGAACCGGGCACCGCCAGAATCGAGGTATTAGCAGTGCCACGGGTACGTCGCGAATGAGTTCGTGCCTGCGTAACGCTTCGCCCTTGGTGCACAGTGTGCGACTCTTTCTTTCCTTGTTTTTCTCCCCAGCTCTGGCGAGAAGGGAAAGGTTCGGGAGTTCGGTCTACACGGCGGCGAACCACGTGTTGAAGCGGGCTTCTTCTGCAGCGGCGTCTGTTGCCGCGATGGGCAATCCTCGTAATTGGGCTCCGATCCATCGGCGGCTAATGAGGCCTCCTCCTAATCGGTCGCGCGGGATGCTTTTTCGTGGAACCGAGCGCATATCCATGCGAGTGGACTGCAGCCGGATATGCTAGCGGTCCGGCAGCGCCACCAGCAGGGTCCCTTCATCGGTCCGATGTTGAAGCCGCGATGCTCTTTCTCTTCACCTTCTCGTCGGATGCTCGTTAGATGTCATTGCGTGCTTCCTGTTCGTTTTGTTTGCGCACTAGTTGATCTCCGTTCCTTGCCCGACGCTAGAACTTCGGCGGCTGTATAGCTCGTCTCGGAGGAACGCAAAGAGATGGATGCTTCGCGTGTGGATCGCGATGGGCCAAAGTCCCTTCAGCAGGATTGGTGCTGTCCCAATTAAGAGAACTCGCGCGGGTACTTCTACGAGTGGGCATGTATTCCGTCTATGAGAAGAGGCGGAGTGGGGAGGACTATTCGCGGGAAAAGTTTTTGGTTTCGGTGGAACTCAGTGGAGACCTTTCGAAAAGAAATAGAGAAAAAGCGAATAAAAATGAATTAGCTCACGAAAGAGATGAATACGACAGTATTCTAGCTGATGGCCAAGTTTTCTCGAATTTACCTTCTTCTGCACTTACGGACAGTGATAGGTTCCAGCCCTGACTCGGCAACTAATAAAGCTGTGCTTAGACCCTAAGAACTCTCGTACCATCTGAACTAATACGCGCCCAGGCTTTAGTGGTCGTGATCTTTTTTTTTTTCTGCTGCTTCGTTAGAGCGGCGGGTGCGTGCTCGTGTATTTCCAGGAAAAATTTGGCATTTAGCGCCGATCATGGGTCATATGACGGAGACAAAAACGTGATAGCACCTATAAGAAGCTGAAACCGCAATCGCGAGTGTTTTGTCACAATCTGCGATATTTGCACTGTTTCTTAGCGCTGCGATCGGTACTCTCAGGCTCCCAAGTGGCCGTGAAGTCGGTGTCTATCCGCGACCTGCTTCCGGAGACGGACAGTTACATGACGTACGAGGGTTCGAGCACGACGCCCGGCTGTGAGGAGACGGTCACCTGGATCCTGATGAACCGCCCGCTGTACATGACGCGCCAACAGGTACACGCTGCCATCGCTCATCATCGGCGTTTTGCTTGACCAAGTTTGTTCATATAGAGCCTTATAAAGTGAGAGTCTTGGTGACTCTCTCCACCAGTGGAAACAAGAGCAAAGTAAAACTAGCAATCGTCAGGCAGAGACCTCGTCAAATTTCTTCAGCGTGGCTAGTTGCCCGGAGATACTTAGCGACGTCTCCATTTTAGCGCCGAAAAATACGAGTACACGACAGACGACAGGACAAGCTCTGCCGTGTTTGTCTTTCAGCGCTAAAATTAAGATTTAGTCAAGTATCCGCCAACTCGCCCAGCAACACGTTCTTAATATTGCGTAGAGATTAGCGTTTTGCGGCAAGTTTATGAACACTGGCGTGAATATTGCTCTATGTATACTGTCAAAGATCATCATACTAGCCTGACTATGCCGACTTCCGGGCAAAGCCCTCTGTGATAACAAGGTGTTAACTTGCACAACCAGTGGCACGATTAAATTACTCTAGAGAGCACTTCAAAAAATCTGCTCAAAATTTTGGGCTTTATTGACAAGAAAGGTGCATGTATTTGGGCTTCGAACAGATCGCTTAGCCAGACAGCTATTCTGATTAAGTGACGTATTGATTTTTTTCTTAATGTTCTACTTCCTTCTCTTTCCCGCCTTTTTCTCACATGGTGGTCAGCTGTTCGCCACTCGGAAGCTGATGCAGGGTGACGCGTTCCACCCCAAGGCGCCTCTCGGGAACAACTTCAGGCCCACGCAGCCACTCCATGGTCGCGTCGTTCGCACAAACATCGATATTAGGAGCGATGTGAGTAAAATAAACACACAATACTACTTGCTTCACGAAGAGAAACGTATTCCACGGCACTTGCACGGTTGCCGCCATCGCGGTCATATAAAATCTGCATGATTTATCACACGCGTATACATCTATAGCGCGGTTGAGCATGTACCATACGTTGCCGAAATTGTGACCACGATATGACGTATTCAACGGCTGCCTTCTTTTTCGTTTACAATTTCTAGTAGGCGAGACACCTTGTGAGAGTTAATACACTTTGTATGGGTAATGTGTTTTATTTATATCTGAACTTAACGCTATGGGCGACGAACACGTAGTGTTGACCACCGACATCCACCATCTTGAATAATGCACTTAGAATAATGCACTGGAGTAATCCGCCATCTGAACATCGGCACTTAGCAATGGCCCCCCATTACCTAAATCTAAGGCAAATTCTAACGCACTTTTCATGCTATTTTCATTCGAATCGCATAATTTATTTTTGTTTTTCTAACATTCGATTTAATTAGTACAGTTTTAAACGTGCATAATTTTCGTGTTGATATACGCATGTGTCTGCAAGCTGAATATCTGTTAGCACATAAAATGCATTACAAGGTGACATTAATCCTTATCGCTGTTCGTGCGCGTTATAGACACCCAACTCTTTTATCTCTTCTGCAGAACAAGGCAAATCATCAGATGTTCTAGATAAGCATGTTGTTATCATCCCACCTAGAGTAAAATTTTAAAGCATCTGAAACCTAATCACTTGCAATTTTTTTTCCTCACTTCCTCTCACTCAGGACTGCCCAGCAATGCAAGTCAATAAGTTTTACCAAGGTAGGTTTGCTTCCCGCCACTGCACTTAGTGTGTTAGGCAGTTCTTTATCGAAAAAAAAAATTCAATCTGAAATTGTGAGTGCGTCACGTCTTCTCGAGCAAAACAAAGGACTATTCATAAAAGGTGACCTTTACTTTATAAGAAATGAAGAGGCCCCACTTAATGCTTCAGGGACTCTTTGTGCCTCTCTTCAGTTCATTTTTTTTTCTCGTCTTGTTTAAAAAAACCACGATGCAAAAATTAAGACATCGGATTTCAGGTTTAGTATATCAACATTTGAAACCAATACGAAAGACCCCACAGTTTCGTGAGGAACCCCGTGCCTCCTTGAATGCAAAAGGGGTTGGGGATTTCTGTTTCAGATTCATTGCGATAAACTCGTTCACTGTAAGCTACCGAAATATGCGGACAATGTGTTGTGACAACGTCCATAGAGGTATAGGGTATGACGACATGTTCACGACGTGGTATATCAGCAGCGCACGTAACGTATGATGACTAATATCGCAGGACGTCTGATATTTCAGAGTAGCTGGTTAAGTAGACGCTTGAGTTTCTCTATCCTATCTATCTCTATCCTCTTTCCGACCCTTTTCCCCCACCCCTGTACAGGGTAGCAAACCAGTTCTTCTAGGTTAACCTCCCTGTCTCTCCCTTTTATTTATTTCTCTCTCTATCTCTCTCTGGGTTTCAGGATTTCACGTTCAGCCGGTACAAATATCCGTGACTGCCTTTTACCCTAGAAGATGGGAGCGCTGAGTACTAAGCATTCGAAAGCGATGGGAGTCGCGGGAAAGACGGGATGGCGGCAAAGGGTTTCAAGTACTCCAGCCGCAAATCTTTTTTTTTTTTTCAATTTTGTGTCTGTGCATATTTACACACAAGCCGCCCACATAAAGGGTCGTTGAACTTCCTCTCCGCAAAAAAAAAAATCAATAACGGCTACGTCTTTGTCGAGAGTGTGAAGTCTGTTCTGCTTCAAAATAAACGCGTTCAGCCTATCGCACGCAGGTCTTCCGCGGCCGCACTAACACTAAGTAAGATAATCAATGTCTTCTTCAGTTTCAATATACATACGCGCCCATACGCACCAGGCTCGAGTAAAAAATATGCAACATTTTATATTGTTAACTCTCCAGCGCTACAGCAAGGTCATCTTTGATAAAGGCTGGCGCTGAAGCCGGATCGTCAAATTAATTTTCGTTTTTCCCAGCATTCGGGCTCCGCACTTAAGAAATTTGCCTGAAAAAAGAGAAAGTGCACCGGCATGCACTACCCGAAGCCTGCGGCGGAGGCCTGGCGTCACAGTCTGCCTATTTCCTGACGTTTCAGCGAACCTGGATCTTCTCAGCCGATAGCAGCCGGGGCCGGACAGTGATGGACAGACGGAGCACGTCGGGCCGGGGAGGCCTCGAAAAAAGCAGCCACGTTGCGATGCCACCCCGGAGATTGGGCACCCTCTGTGCACAACAACAGGAGGCTCTGCCACGAACTATATGCCAGAAAGCCATGCGAGGAGCAACAGCGAGCTGACGACGGATACACCGTGCCCTCGCGTGAACCAATGTGGTTTCCCGAACTTTTCCAAACGAACACGGTGGAACCGTATTTGAGTTCATCTACGACTGATTTTTCGTGCTATGCGCGGCACAATGAGGATAATGGTTACGAAATTAAAAATACGTTTCATTTGCTTGTGTTGAAGGCCAGACAAAGCGGAAGAAGCTATGTCGACTTGGTTTAATGTCAGATATTGAATTGCTTGCTATGTCGATACGATTGGAGGCCAAGGAAACCGTTCGCAGCTTCTAGTCATTAAAGCCGCTGACCCACGTACTTGTAGCTCTACGCAGTGAACAATTGAGTAGCTATATGCATTTCATAGGTAAATTAGTAAAGTGGAAATGACCTCGTAACAATACAAAACGGCGCTGAAGTCATCGCGCGGCCTATAGTGAACTGCTAGGAAGTGGTATACGTCGCATTAATCAACCACAACAAGTTACCTCCATTGAGTTCACCCAATCATAGCCGGTCGCGGGTGCTTTCAATAGAATCGCGGTTGATGATAATGACTATCGATAATTATTATTTTAGCCTCGTTTTACTGCGTCGAAATTACGCGTTGGTCTTGCGCGTAAGAAGCGCAATAGAAGCCCAACATTGCTTCGTGGGTCACTGCTTCGCTATGTGCGAACCCAGCATCTATAGATGGTGCTGAACGTCCAGGTACGTGCGTAATTTATGCACAAATAGCTTACGAGAAGCACTCGAAGAAAGGCCCGAAGGTATGTTTGACGGTGTCGATTCCTTTCGGTATCCACAAAAAGGGCGCGAATAAAAGTTTAGCCGCTATTGTGCATGTGAGTGGAATTGCTGTTGGCCATTCTTGTGAACAGACTTCCTAGGACTCCACGTCCTAGTAGCACACATGATTCGCCACTTCGCGATAAAGCGCGTTTAGCGAATCTCTCAATAGTAGCAGGCGAAGCGGGCCTCATCTTGCTGAAGTACTGGAGTTGAGGTTGTGCTTTGTAGATAGCCAACTTGATGCGAGCTCGTCTCTTTTGACAATACCAAAGAGAAAGCTTGAGGATTTGTACAGCATTCTCGGGCCAACTGCCTAGCAAGGCCGTCCGCATTTATGTATTTGTTCGCGTTAATTGACCCATATGTCAAAAGTACACCGCACTCACGGAAGCTTCGCTGCGCGGTGCACCAAGTCTATATGTCTATCCCTTGGGATTCCTCAAAGTGCTCTAGATATAAACGCGCGAGTATTGTCGTATTAAAAAAAAACAAGAGTAGCAATGATGACGATACCGCTTGAGCAGGAGGCATTATTGAGGCTCCACTATCAGACGAAGAAAGTGCTTAACAGCGCAAACGACAGGAGGGGATAGAAGAGACGAGAACAGAGCGCTGTTATCTCATCCGGTCGTTTGCGCTGTTAAGCACTTCCTTCGTCTACCATGCAGCACCAACCAGCCCAGTCAAGCACCTTGTTAAACACTACCTATCAATTATCGCTAAGGTGCGCACTGCCTGATGCGAGTTTCTGAATCAATCTGAGATTAAATAAAATATATTCCTCGTTCTACACGTTTCGTAAAACTTCAACAACTTCATTCAGGCGTGACGGCCCCACGCAAAGCGTACTTGCGACTCCCGATTTACGAAAACCGCGTAAACCGAAACTATAGCCTCTTCTGCCTTATAGCTCGACCTCAACTGTGACATACGTGCGAATATACCCGACCCAAAAGCGGGAATTACCTTGCGTCGAAGAGTTTAGTGCCAAGTGCCACACGCAAATTGACCCAAGTGAGCTATAGTAAGTGTTCGCCTTCACAGTTTCTGTTTAATTTGACTTACCTCTCCTCCCATGTTCCACAAGGCTTCTCACATAACACTTAGATAAAATTATTTTTAAAAAAGATGTCACTGTTATTTGCAGCGTATCATCGTTCTAAACGACTCTCTTGTAAAAGAACGCTAAATGGTGTATAGAATAAAAACTATATATATATATATATATATATATATATATATATATATATATATATATATATATATATATATATATATATATATATATATATATATATATATATATATATATATTATATATATATATATATATATATATATATATATATATATATATTAAGGCTCCTAATACGACGGATCGAATTGTGCGTATATATTATGAGAAAAATCATAGCCTTGATATTTCAGAGAAAGACGAAGAACTCTTACTTTTTTTTCCTGAAAATCGCACGAAAGTGCATTTCCTTTCTTGCCAAAGTCGAAAGAGTATCGCGTGTTGAAGTTGGAATAAAAAAAAAAACATCGGTAACTCCCCCCTCCCCTTCATAGTGTTTATTCTTATTTGAAACTCCCGCGTGTGTTTCATCTGCTGACGTCCGTGCACGTGACCACTATTAATGATGCTACAACCATCCATGCATTTACTATTTGTTTTGTTTCTCAACTATTATGCGATTGCAAATAGAAACTAACGTTCTTTGAAAAGGATCAGCTTTGTACGTTCTTTTTAAAGCTGATTTTGTGCTCTCTATATTTTTTTTTAAACAAACTGAGCCACGCTAAAGCGACGACCTGAACATTTCCATTTTTATTTATTGCTACGTGGTTTCCTTCCCGCTGACAGCCTGCTCGTCTCGCAAAGATGAAATAAATTTAAAAACGGACGCGAACAGCCCAACTGCAGGTCACAAAGAAGTTGGTGCAGTTTTGTCGCACTTGCGCCGTCAATCACGTGACTGTTGTAAATTGGCTGTTGAGCTGTAATATCTTTAAACATGCAAATTGAGAAATGTTGTATTCAATGTGTAATAAAGCGAGACGCGTGTACGAACCTGATGTGTAAAAACATGCGTGCTGATGATTTGTCGCTTTGTTGGCTGCATTGCGAGTGACCATGTATTGGTCGAACTTTAGGGATAAAAATAAAAGGACGCTTACGGCTCAGAACCTTCTGCGTTTACGTGTGTTTATTGTTGCTTCTATCTATCTATATATCTATCTATCTATCTATCTATCTATCTATCTATCTATCTATCTATCTATCTATCTATCTATCTATCTATCTATCTATCTATCTACATCTCGGTCTCTCGTGTGCACCTCCTTAACTTGGAGTAGACCAAAATTAGTGTGGTAGGGTAAGAGGGTTTTACGATTATGGCTGTCTAGTCATGCCATCAATAATGCGAAAGCCTGGTCGCGTACGACGTCAAACGTTTGCCTATAGGCACGTGTGACTTATACTCACATACCACGAGCCGTGGAAAGCCGTGGTATGCGGATATGCGCCACAGGAGTATGGCAGTATCTATCCAGAAACGGTGAACACAGAAATTGGCGTTGATTCGACGAATGCGAATAATAATTTTACAGTCCCCCCAGAAATTGAACCCGAGCATTCCGCATCACAATCAAGTATTGTATACCACAGACCCATGCCAGGTCTCAGAGCTGCTTTCGAAAAAGGACATTATTCCGACGTAATATTAGTGAAACGTCGGCTGTGGTTGCAGATCTAATCTTGTAAATATTGTATATCTACTCCTATGACAAAGGCGTCTAATAGATTAACGTCCTTGTATGCTTAAGCGCCAACCACTGAAGTTGCTATACGTGGCACCATGCAGGGCTGCGAGTTTACAAAGGCGAGCGGATAGACCCCCCTCACAATAAACTGCGCCAGGCGCTCTTACAAGGCTCTCGGAAGATGCGCGCTCATTGGTTCGTACGTGATGTCGTCAGCAAACATGGCTGCGCCCGTGACGATGCTGCAGGCACCTGCCAGGCAAGACTAAAAAAAGCGCGCTGTGTTTGCAAGTATTTCGAAGGCTCTGGTCGCTGCTGTATACAAGCTTACAGTTTTCCTAATTATAGTATTATTTGCTGACAGCATGTGAATATATATTTCAAATAAACTGTTGTGGAGTCCTGAGATTATTTTTAAAAAGGTTTCCCTTCTATTTGAAAACTATCAGAAGGGTATTAGGTTCATTTAAGCGTTATATTTCGTTATACCGTTATTGGATTCATATTGAATTCGCTTTTCAAATTTACTACTCGCAAACCACTTGCTTGCGCGCGTCTGTAATATGACAGTCCTCATGCTGTCAACGCTTCACCACTCTACACGCGCGAAAAAAAAAAAAAACACTGGTTAGAGGTGAGTTCTTTACATGCACAACATACAGTAGATTTCGAAGTGTATTTCGCCTAGAGGAAATACGCTGTCACGTGCGTCCTTCTCTTCTAATAATAGCGCGGCCTCTCGCTCCTCGAGTGAACGGAATTGCTTGGCGTGTTGATAGAGTGACACTACGAAGACATTCGTTTGCAGGTCTATCGAGAAGCTGCTACAGATATCGATGCTTCTCATTTCACATCGCTATCATAATCAGTAGCGGTGGCATCCACTACGAGTAGCCTAAGATATGCCAGAGTGAGTGCAAGCTGAGCGATCGAGTGACGTGCGCGACGTAGGCACTCAAGTGCTCCGAAACCGGCTCTTTGAGCTGCGACAAACGCTTATCACGCATGCTGCGATGGCGTAGTGGTTAGAGCATCCGCCTCGCATGCAAGAGGTCCGTGGTTCAAATCCGGGTACCGCGCAGTTCCCAACCGGATTAAAAAAAAAAAATCCGCGTGTTGATGGAACTGCATTAAGAGGCCTGGGGTGCGGCCTCACCGGCAAACACCGCCGAGAACGCACTCCCTCACCAGAGAAGGATTGGCCACCCTGGTGCAGTATCTGGCCACTACCTCCCACATGCTTACATCAAATAACTCACGGCCCTCAGTCTCCAGCAGCTGCGAAGCAACTGACCACGGCGGCGGTCAGCTCTGCAACGCAGCAGAGGGTGCTAAGAATCTCTGGATCCGGACAGGCCGCCATTGGAACCATTGGAACCTGAACTTGGCAACGTTTAACGCTAGAACCTTATCTAGTGAGGGAAGTCTAGCTGTACTATTAGAGGAGCTAGAGGGTGTTAAATGGGATATAATAGGGCTCAGTGAGGTTAGGAGGACAGATGAGGCCTATACGGTGCTACAGAATGGGCACGTCCTTTGCTACAAGGGCTTGGCAGACAGAAGAGAACTGGGAGTGGGGTTCCTAATTCACAGAAACATAGCTGGCAACATAGAGGAATACTATAGCATCAATAAAAGGGTGGTAGGTATCGTAATTAACCTGAATAAAAGATACAAGATGAAGATAGTACAGGCTTACGCGCCTACATCCAGCCATGATGACGCTTCAGTTGAAAGCTTCTATGAAGACGTGGAATCGGCAATGAGTAAGGTAAAAACACAGTATACTATAGTGATGGGCGACTTTAATGCAAAGGTAGGGAAGAAGCAGGCTGGAGACCAGGCAGTGGGAGATTATGGCATCGGTACTAGAAACGCCAGAGGAGAGCTACTAGTAGAATTCGCAGAACGCAATAATTTACGGATTTTAAATACCTTCTACCGAAAACGAGGAAACCACAAGTGGACATGGAGGAGCCCTAATGGCGAAAATAAGAACGAAATAGACTTTATAATGAGTGCACACCCTGGAATCGTGCAGGATGTGGAAGTGATTGGCAAGGTACGATGTCGTGACCATAGAATGGTACGGTCTCGAATTCGCCTAGACTTGAAGAAGGAACGACAGAAACTGATACGCAAGAAGCCAATAAATCAGCTAGCACTGAAAGGGAAAGTACAGGAATTCAGAGTGTCGCTGCAGAACAGGTACTCGGCTCTTAGTGAGGAAACCAACCTTAGCGTAGATACAAAGAATGATAATCTGACGAGTATCATTACGGAGTGTGCAGTGGAAGTTGGAGGCAGGGTAGTTAGACAGGACACTGGCAAGCTTTCCCAGGAAACGAAGAACCTAATTAAGAAGCGTCAAATCATGAAAGTGTCAAGTACAACAGACAAATTAGAACTGGCAGAGCTTTCGAAGTTGATTAATAGGCGTAAGGTATGCGATGTAAGAAGGTATAACATGGAGAGAATTGAACACGCTCTGAAAAACGGAGGAAGTGTCAAAGCATTGAAGAGGAAACTTGGGATCGGCAAAAGTCGGATGTATGCACTAAGGGACAAAGAAGGCAAAATAACTACCAATATGGATAGGATAGTTAAAATAGCGGAGGAGTTTTACAGGGATCTGTACAGTAGCCGAGACAACCACGACCTTAATACTATAAGAACTAGCAGTAACCCAGATTACACCCCACCAGTAATGATAGAAGAAGTCAGAAAAGCTTTGTAGAGCATGCAAAGGGGCAAAGCTGCTGGTGAGGATCAGGTAACATCAGATCTGCTGAAAGATGGAGGACAGATTGTATTAGAAAAACTGGCCACCCTGTTTACGAGGTGTCTCCTGACGGGAAGAGTACCAGAGTCTTGGAAGAACGCTAACATCATCTTAATACATAAGAAAGGAGATGACAAGGACTTGAAGAATTACAGGCCGATCAGCTTGCTCTCTGTAGTATACAAGCTATTTACAAAGGTAATTGCTAACAGAGTAAAGAAAACATTAGAATTCAATCAACCAAAGGAACAAGCAGGATTTCGAACAGGCTACTCAACAATTGACCACATTCATACTATCAATCAGGTAATAGAGAAATGCTCAGAGTATAACCAACCACTATACATAGCCTTCATAGATTATGAGAAGGCGTTTGATTCAGTAGAAATATCAGCCGTCATGCAAACACTGCGGAATCAGGGCGTAGATGAAGTATATATAAACATTCTGGAAGAAATCTACAGGGGATCAACTGCTACCATAGTGCTTCATAGAGAAAGCAACAGAATACCAATCAAGAAGGGTGTAAGGCAGGGAGACACAATTTCCCCAATGCTATTTACCGCGTGCTTACAGGAGGTTTTCAGAAGCCTAGAATGGGAACAGTTAGGGATAAGAGTCAATGGAGAATACCTTAGTAACCTGCGCTTCGCCGATGACATTGCATTGCTGAGTAACTCGGGAGACGAATTGCAACTCATGATTACGGAGTTAGACAAGGAGAGCAGAAAAGTGGGTCTTAAAATTAATCTGCAGAAAACGAAAGTAATGTACAACAACCTCGGCAAAGAGCAGCGCTTCGAGATAGGTAATAGTGCACTTAAAGTTGTAAAAGACTATGTCTGCTTAGGGCAGGTAATAACCGCAGAGCCGAACCACGAGATTGGAGTAACTAGAAGAATAAGAATGGGGTGAAGCACATTCGGCAAGCACTCTCAAATTATGACAGGTAGATTGCCACTATCCCTCAAGAGGAAGGTATATAACAGCTGTATCTTGCCGGTACTTAGCTACGGAGCAGAAACCTGGAGACTTACAAAGAGGGTTCAGCTTAAATTGAGGGCGACGCAGCGAGCAATGGAAAGAAAAATGGTAGGTGTAACCTTAAGAGACAAGAAGAGAGCAGAGTGGATTAGGGAACAAACGGGGGTTAAGGATATCATAGCTGAAATCAAGAAGAAGAAATGGACATGGGCAGGGCATGTAGCGCGTAGACAGGATAACCGCTGGTCATTGAGGGTAACTGACTGGGTTCCCATAGAAGGGAAGCGGGTTAGGGGGAGACAGAAGGTTAGGTGGGCAGATGAGATTAAGAAGTTTGCGGGTATAAATTGGAAGCAGCAAGCACAGGTTCGGGTTAACTGGCGGAACATGGGAGAGGCCTTTGTCCTGCAGTGGACGTAGTCAGGCTGATGATGATGATGAAACGCTTATCGAATTACAAATATTGTTATATAGTCCACACATGAACTCTTCAAACCGTCATCATCCACTTTTCACAGCATATCCACGCCGACTTCGATGCTTTCGGCGATCGTTGCAAACGGAGCGACGAGTCTTTCGGCAGCGTCGACACAGGCGTGCGCACAGCGTTTCTGTAGCACCTTGGTAGCACCAACTACTTGATAGCGCCCTCTTCCCATTCATCGTAGGCGGTTTTCCAGTACGTGTGCGAGCGTCAACTTTGTTCTCCGCTTTCGCCGCGGCGTCTCCATCAGCTGTGCCCCCGCCCGACACGCGAACCCCTGCGGCATCGTCGCGGGCGCATCCATGTTTGCTGACGACATCACGCACGAACCAATGAGCGCGCAGCTTCCGAGAGCCTTGCAAGAGCGCCTGGCGCAGTGCATTGTGGGGGGGGGGGGGGGGTCTATCCGCTCGCCTTTGTAAACTCGCTGCAGGGCTACCATCCTCGCTAGCCAAAGCGCTCCTGGTGCTGGTAACGCCCATGTTGCTCTTTTCTTCGATACGAGACTTCAAACAACTGGTTATACAAAACACAGGTGACTGGTTAACATACATGTCTCTGCTTATAACCTTTGTACATATGTTTAGAGTCATTTCGCAACGTTTCGCTAAAAAAGATATTGCACCACAGTCACCTTCCCTCCGCATGTTTCGCATGACGTCAATTCGTGGAATCTGCCGCATTTTATTATTTCTCTAACGAGAAGCCTCTACCGACCTGAAGGCGACCACCAATTCATTTATGTAACAAATGGCACATAGGAGAAAAGTTGGTGTGTGGAAGGAGACAAGGCGTTGCTTTTTTCAAAACAACTTTTTTTCAAAAAGAGGTCCAATGTGTTTGTATGCTTATGTACATTGATATATGTGACCTCTTTTATATAATTTGTCTAAATTTATTGGCAGTCAAGCGTTCTTGAATGCCAGAGATTTAAATTTTCGACTTACCTGAAAGCCAATAAATAGGTTTACCTCGAATCAAGGAAGGTTGGGTGATCCGATTGATTGCTTTTGCTTAGCATGTGTGAGCGTAAACTTCGAAACGCCAACACCAAAGTACGACAACTACTGAACATGTAAGAAAATCAAATGGCGAAACTTGGAGGCCTTATTTACAATGTACGAGACTGCTGAACACGTTCGAAGAACTTCCAAGTACCTTATTAACTGAATTCGCTACGTGAACAGCTTTTCCTTCTTTCTGGGCACAAATTCTTGACAACGTAACTTTTGCACACGGTGCCACATATTTTGAATTTGGGGGGAACGTTCCAAACTATTAATTAAGATAAGGAACTTTCAGAAAAGAATCGTTATTATGGACACTATTTGGTTTATTCAGGAGCGTGTGGGTTTCAAGACTTACAGATAGCAATACTCTCAGAATAACAGTATAGTAAAATTGAGAACAATACTGGCAAAAGAAGTCGCAAGCAGGCATTCATCATAACGAAAAAATAAATTCAAGTTGATAAACACACGAAATAAGTTCCCCTTAATAGAGAGAGAGAGAGTGAAATTCATGGGAAAATAATACTGACCGCTACAGAATAGTGAATTTTTTGGCGTTATGATTCGTACAGCGTTAAAATTATTATCTCGATAATTATTTTCTGCCATTTTGCATTATTTGGTTGCAGAAATGAGGCGAAGAGTACCTCGACTATTCCATTTATTGACTTTATGCAACAACAAAAACATAAAGAATGAATAATCACGTCACGTTAAGTTGATTAAATGAATAAAATTAAAGAGAACAGTTACTTTTACGAGCTCCGCAGCGTATATATAGTTCAATAATGAGTGCTAACTGTTAACTGATGTATTTCCGGGCACGCACACCAAATTCATGCGCAGACAAACTTCAGGGCATACATGGCGTGTGCGCGCACATTTTCTTCGCCATCGCTCGAAACTTTTAATCGTTGGTGCAACACTTGTGACCATTATTTACCTCCAATAAGGACTCGACGCACGGAATCGAAAGCGCCAAACAAAACTCTTCACTTTTCCTTTCTCATAGTTATTCGCACTGCTCGAACTGTTACGGAGATCGCGCCCCCTTTTAGAAAGCGTCCCAAATTTCTCAAGAGCGCCATTTCGACACCTGCACCAGACCAATTCACCGAGGAGGTGGGAACACTGTACAAGCCTCAAGCTATTGCCGTCTCATCGAACACCATGCTCTTGCTCTGGCTGGCAACTCGGTGGTGGTGCGTGACCTAACAAAGCTTACAACATTCGGTGTGCAGTGACATTGGGACCGGCGTACAATGCAACACGGACCGTGATGCAACACGTCGGAGCGTGTACAATGAAGCGGCGGCGCGCAGAAATAATGCGGATAGTTCAAAGACGTGTTCCCGCCCACAGGCTCTGATCGCGGGCTGACAAAGGTCCAGCTATATTCGCTTGCGCAACAAGCTTCATGTACGGTTTTTTCCGAAAGAAAAGAAACACGAATATGGATTGGAATAACACGTCGATGTATTGCGATACGCGCCGTTCCCTTTGTCCATCCAGTCGAGTACAATAGGTACGTTATTTCGCCACATTCTGCCCCGTACGAAGTGAAACGCTTAACCCTTTGCTTGCCGGTGCTACATGGGCAACAACCAAGTACTCTGCTATTAGTATTCAGATAGATGAATGAATAGCGGCACTAATGATTGTATCTATTGCTAGCGCACAAGCATGACCCGTGTCGTCGGCGAATTCATCGCTTTTCACCTATGATACAAGGCTTTAGAATATAATGTAGAAATCCACAAATATTTGTTGTCATTTTTAAATAAAGCCGGCGCTCATCTCACAAAGCTCCCGTTCGAGGGGGCAGTTTGCCATTGGCGCGGCTTCCTTCGCTAATTATACGTCACGCATCCGGATAGGCTACAATTTCATCTTACGAACCCGTTTAAGAGCGGAGCTATTTAAGCTTGTCGTTGCACCGGGTGATGCAAACAGAGATTATCATCATCATCATGAACGCACTCGCTTAGTCCTTTTCGACTGCTGCTTCGCTCCCACAACACGTGCGTCTATTTGTGCAGCGTGTAATAAACGAATATGATGACAAATACTCACGTCACTAAAAAGTCACCTAACAATCTAGCGAGTAATTATCACCTAAAATCGCCCAACCAGTCACGTATTTATTCGAATTATTTGGCGTAACACCACGCAACCTCTACCCACGTGACTGAAAATTGCGTAGCATACAGTCACGTGGCTCAAATCATACAACCTTGCATAACTATATCACTTGACATGTAACAAAAAGCCAGCTAACAGCTAAAAACTTGAATAAGTCAACATCGCGAACCAACCGTATGGTCAAGTCTTGGCATATTGCTGGCAAAAAAAATTGCATCTAAAGCAAAAGTTTGACATTACTGTAAGACTTAACTGGGTCAAACACAATTAGCTCGACTAATGGTTCCAGCCTTGCGTGCCACCAATGCGAGCTTCACGCTTTTTTTTATATATAGCCTGAGAACTTTTTCGTGAACACTGACTGTGTTCCAAACTGTTATTTTTTTGGAAAATTATTACGAGATTCACGGTCAGGAATTTTTCGACCTTGCATCATCTTAATCTAATCGACACAATCTCACTTGACTGACTGCCATTGAGCGGCAAAATGACTAGCCACACCACGAACCGGAAGAAACAGCCAGCCAAAGTAGTTGGAACCTAAGGCAAGTACTTTATATGCTTGAAGCTCTCCACCGAGGAAAACGCCAATGCCCGAGAAACTTCTTTTGTTTGTCATTATTTCGCTTTACCGGCTTTGTATGCTCCCGATGGTGCCGTAGCTCAGTGCTTATAGTGTAATCCCGTTGAGCCTGAAGTCGTTATTTCGACAGCCGTTAATGGCAACATCGAACAACCTGCTATGCATCGTCCCTCTGAGTACACATTAAAGAACCCTCGGAGGTCGAAACATAAGCCCAGAGCTTTCATTTTATAACGTTACTCTCAACATACTGTGAAAGTTTCGGTACATAAGGCTCCCTGTTTTTTTTTAACTCTAACTAATCAAGGCTCGCTTGTTAGAAATGAAAGTTTACATGATTTTAAATGCCGCCAGAGCGGCATCCTAATCAAGACGACACAAGTCGCGATTCACTTTCTTATTATAATTTCTAATATACAACTACATACGCTTCTTCTAAGGCATATTTCTCGCGTCTTCCCGTCACCGACCTGAATAAAACGCAAGCAAATACAAATACCACGAGAAGCCCTTTTGCTTACGAATAGAGAATGCATACTGTTCTTGTTTTAAGTGCAACAATTTTTAAGCGAAATTGGCGCGGAGAACGGGGTCAGCTAGAAAAGCTGCATCAAGACTAATTTCTATTAATGGCAGGAGGTTTCACTTCCCAAATGATGGGTATGAGTGTGCGAGACTCATTAGAAACAGCGTTTCGGTAGAGAAAATTAGAAGCAGCTGCCAGCATGAGCTATACGGCGGTTCCCTAATGAGAATACTGAAGCGTTCTCTACGTGTTTGAATAGAGAGGAAAGATAGTCGCGGCATATGGTTTCTACCATGTTTTGTTTTGTTCTTTTCGCCACTTTTATGTGATTGCTTATTTCTTGACTTACTGTAATGTCTGCGGAGTCCTTGGAACGTCAATTACAGCAAAGAAATCGCATCACGAAGAACGCGAAGCACGGGGCAAGCTTGCTGCCAATCTCGAGAAAGCAAAACAGCGCGAGACGTCCAACGGAAAATAGCGAAAAGGAACGGCTAACCATTGGGACATAGTGATCCATCTATTCTGGAAAAGGATAAAAAGAAAAAAGATGAAAGCAAGCGACACGGACGGTAATAGCCATATGCTTTAGTTTAATGGTAAGGGCTAAGTATTCGTGTTCTCAAGGAATCATATGAAGAGCAATCAAACAAGCGCTACATAGCAAACACCAGCAAGCAAGGGTTAGGAAACGCATAAAAAAGGAAGAACGTGCTACCATCCAATCCTGTTTCATCAAGTGCTAAAAATATAATAACTGTCGATTTTAACGTCCCAAAACCAGAATGTTATCACGAGGGACGCCCTATAGCGGAGCGCTCCGGAGAATCCGACCATTGGGGTTCTTCAACGTGCACCTGAATCTAAGTACACGGGCCATTCGGCATTTCACTTCATCGAAATGCGGCAGGATTCTCGGATTTGATGCCGCGACCTTCGTGCCAGCTGTTGACTAACGCGACCACTATAGACTACGGTGGCCGGTTAAGTGCTAAGAAGAACAAGGTGCAAAGAACCATAACGTGTGACACTTGTGTGACACGTCAAATGTTGCATATTCACTCAGAGTCAGAGATAACTAAACGCTTTTTCGTTAAACTCTTATGTTAATTATTTTAACGCAATTAAACATTTCGGTGAGTTTCACCCTACCCAAAATTTATTTTGGCGACATCAAGCTTAAGTGGTGCGCTCAGGCTCACAGCTTGGAAGGCCTTACCCAAGATTGATTGATTGATATGTGGGGTTTAACGTCCCAAAACCACTATATCATTATGAGAGACGCCGTAGTGGAGGGCTCCGGAAATTTAGACCACCTGGGGCTCTTTAACGTGCACCCAAATCTGAGCACACGGGCCTACAACATTTCCGCCTCCATCGGAAATGCAGCCGCCGCAGCCGGGATTCGAACCCGCGCCCTGCGGGTCAGCAGCCGAGTACCTTAGCCACTAGACCACCGCGGCGGGGCGGCCTTACCCAAGATACCCAAATTATGCGCAGACGTGACATGTTAGCGCGACATATCGTGAAATACATTTTCTGCTGCGGCATGAAGGCGAAAAAAAGCAACGCCTTGTAAAGGTTCATGACAGCTGCGAAAAGTTACACAACATTGAAGTGACTAACTAGCCGCGTCGTCGTAATTAACAAAGTCGCAGCTCAGTAGTGCGCGAGATGCGACTGACGAAAAGCAATTGGCATCATAGTCAGCACACAGTGAAATATCAGGTTACGTTAGCTGTAGACATTTATAGCCCCTTACGCTAACAGCAGTGCATGCACACAGCAGCCTCAGCGAGAACGCTTATCTGCTTGCAGACGCGTGGCCGACGCCGATCATCTGCCAACAGTGGGAGGTCTGAACATTGCCTTGGTTATGTCATCGAGGTCATGAATTTACGTATAGCGCTAACGACCAATAGTTGTTCACGTAGACAACGCATTTCGCATTCCTTGAATAAGCGCAGCCCTTGCACCGATAGCGGCCGAACAGCGCGGTCACCGTACAGTAGGCTACAACGGTGACAAATATTCACTTATTTCAACTACCAACAAAAAAACTGCGATTGTGCTTTTAAAATTGTTGTCTTTGTCTTTGTCTTTGTCTTTGTCGTTGTCGTTGTCGTTGTCGTTGTCGTAGTGGTGGTGGTAGTGACTTCAATGCACCTGGAATTGACTGGAGCACGCTTACGCTTTCACTATAATCACTTCATTGAGAAAAAGTGCAGCCTATTCTCAGATTTTCTGGCGTTTAATTCTCTATTGCAGCGTAACGCAGTCGTCAATTGCAATGACAACGTCGTGGACCTCAGTTTGTCAAACGATCAACCTGTTGAAGTAGCACGCTCCGAAATCTCTCTTGTTCATCCTGACAAATTACACCAACCACTTAATATAAGATTATCTGAATGTGCTGAAACTACGAGCTACAGCCGTCATTTTGACTAATCTCCAAGATTTCCTTTCAAGAGAGGGGACCACACGGACTTTTATTATTACTTGCCAACCATTTATTGGTCTCGGGTTACTGACAAACAGATTGTTGATGACAAATTTGAGCAGTTTATAGAGCACGTATTAAGCAGCATGTCTAAGTTAATACCACAATATACACCTAAACTTCATAAATATCTCCCCTGGTTTTCCCCTGAACTTATAGGTACACTGAAGCATAAAAATCACGCTCACAAGAAGGTTAAGTGTTCTCCCTTCCGCAAGTGGAAGGAAGAGTTCAGCTTTTCCCGACCTCTCTCCCAATGCCTATATGAACGGAACCACTGTTCATATGTTGCATCATTAGAAAAAAATCTTTCTGGCAGGCGCCAGCTGAACTTTGGAAGTATGTACGCAAACGTTCTAGCAAACGTGGGGAGTCCTTCAGGCTACTATATAGACTCGGACAGCGTTGAAGTTCATGTAGTTGCTGACTGTTTCTCCACGCATTTTTCATCTTTTTATAAGACATCAGACTCTAGTATTCAGATATTACAACAGCCTAAGGCAGTTGGTACATCTAGTGTTTTATCGCTGGATGAAAGGTTCATCTGCTCATGCATTAGGCGCTTAGAACCATCCTTATCGTATGGCCCAGATGATCCCTTTCGCCATACTAAAGGCTTATGGTAGTATATTTGCCCCAGTACTGACTACAATATTTAACAACTGTCTGAACGCTTCCACACTTCCCGGCATGTGGAAAACGTCAAGTATTTTTCCAGTATAAGGTCGAGCTCCAAAACTGATGTTTCTTATTACCGCCTAATTTCTGTACTGCGTGTCACATCGAAGATATCTCCGTTGGCTTTTAAGAACATATCTTATGTTAGCGTTAATAGTTTATTGATTCTTAATCAACACGGGTTGCTTCCTGGCCACTCAAATACCACAAATCTGGCTAGTTTCATGACGCAAATCTCTTCACCTATTTCTCACAGAAGACCGTTCGACGTAGTATACTGTGACCTGAGCAAGCCTTTGCACGTAATCAGCCACTCTCTGTTTTTGGTTAAACTGGTAAACTTTGATATTGACTTGTCTTTTGTGAATCTCCTGCACAGCTATCTGCTTAATAGATCATGTTATGCTCCCGTAAATGGCCAAACGTTTTTCTTGTGCAATATGACCAGTGGAGTCCCTCAAGGGTCGGTATTAGGCCCGCTCTTTTTTTTTTCTTTACGTTACCGACGTTTCTTCAGCAATTCATTATTCTCCTTTTATCCTGTCACACTAATGACATCAAGATATTTAAGGCAATTGATTCAGTTAACGACTGTCGCATGCTTCAGTCAGATTTTCGTTCTTTCTCCAAATGGCGTGATAACAATAACCTTTGTCTGAAGACCACAAAGACCAAATTCATAAGTAGTTTTCGCAAAACATCCATCGTGTCATTTCCATGCTCTGTCAATGACAAGTCCTTATGTAAGATATATTAATTCAATGATACTGGTGTTCTTTTTGATCGCATGGTAAGTTTCTCTGATCACACTAAACGTGCTGCCATGCGTGGACTTCGTTCTGTCGGCTGCGTTTGCAGAATCCCTCAAGAATTAATTTACCCTACAGCCTTCCCCAAATTGTGCACCGCAATACGTTTTCCTCACCTTAAATATGCATCTATTATATGGAATGGCATTCTTAAATCTAGCAGTGATGCCATTTAGGGAGTCCAGAAAAAATAAATAAGCATATACAATCATCGTTTTGCTAGAAATGACTCTGAATGGCGTTCCAACACTGCCAGATTATTATCATTGCATTCACTTCACTGCCGACTAAATCGCGCTGACCTATTGTTTCTTTACAAACTAATTCACTGTACGATTTTTTTGCCGTTTACTTCTCACTTGTGTAAATTTTCGGGTTCCGCATAAGTTAACCGAAGAGAATTGACCATTTCATGTGGCTGCCAACTTTTCAACACTCTACTGTTCTCAGAATACAAGATTTCTATAATGTTAACTTTCATGATGTTGGTAATTTTTACAGTTCACCATCACTGTTTCTTTTTTCTCAGCACTGCACTCTCTTAAAATAGTTTTTCACAATGTACAGATTCATCCCTTTTTCGTCTTTCAGGAAGGTGTCTACATAGTTGTGTAAATTCCCCGTTATTTTTCACTTCCTGTCTATGATTCTCGTCTTGTTTTTTTTTTATTCTTCCCATTTCGCTCCGATTTCTTTCCTCTGTATGTTTTCGCTCTTTATTTGATTTATTTGAAGAGTGCGTGTATTGTATTGATTATTTGTATTGTTTTATTTTTGCGTGCCCCTGCACTAAGACCTCATGCTTGTCTCAAGGCACGTTAAATAAAAAATAAAAATTATTATTATTATTATGTACACACAACACACAATACAGGTGAAGTAGGGAGGGAAAAGGCTGAAAACTGTCCCCTATAGGAGCACAAGGCCTGCCTGCTCCTTCGGGAAGGGGATACATAAAGGAAACGAATGCAGGAGGGAAGAAAAACGGAGAAAGAAGAGGAAATCAGATACAAACAAAACAAATAGCACGCGTATAAACAAGTAAACAGCACAGCAAAGCAAGCAAGCACAAGCACGTGACTGGGTTAACTTGTGAAACATGGGTACAACATGGATGAAGCCTTTGTCCAGCAGTGTAGGCGCAGTCATGATGATGATGACGGCGACGACGATGCAAAGTCCATCACCAGATGGCGCATTCGTTCAAGATCCTGCGTTCAAAAGTGCACCGTCGAAATAAAGAGTTGAAGCGTCACGTGGTCGAGTAATGTGCACTGAGGAGAAAAAGCCGACCTGTAATACGCGGCTCGTGGGCGTGATCTCCGAGAAAGAGTTACCCGCGGCCCCCGTGACTCACCGAAGAAGCTAAGCGCTGGCGTTTACGTGCAGGAACTTACGTCATAGCACGTTATACCACTCGGTACATGCGTCTGCAAAACATAGTAAGGCACAACCACTAGATGCTTCATCAAGCACGACAATTGACCGTGGGCGTCCATCGTCGTCCAGCTGCGTCGGCGTCGGTGCGAGGTATGCAGAAGTCATGCTCGCGTGATTACGTCGCCATATCGCCGAGGGTCGGAAAGTCATCATGATGTGATGATGACGTCATCGCCTCACACCGACGCTTGGTAAAATGCAGGCCTGTCACGGCGATTCGCCTCAAGAGTATCACAGTGCTCGTAATGCCTCGAACCGAAATAAAGTTCTGTCGCTGTTGGCCTTTTCGAGTGACAGCGCGTTCAGTCGCTTACTCCCGCTCCGATTTCAGAGCCGCACAAATCAAACAGAGTAATAAATAACGACACTCACCAACCTACACCATTGATTGATTATTCGGACGAGAACCGGCGCATTCAGCATGGTATGGCCGATGGCATTGATTGATTGATTGATTGATTGATTGATTGATTGATTGATTGATTGATTGATTGATTGATTGATTGATTGATTGATTAATTGATTGATTGATTGATTGATTGATTGATCTGTGGTGTTTAACGTCCCAAACCACAGTATTATTATGAGAGACACCGTAGTGAAGGGCATTTCCGTTTCCATTGGAAGTGGAGATGCCGCAGCCAGTATTCGATCCAGCGACCTGCGGGTCAGCAGCCAAGTACCTTAGCCACTAGACCACCGCGGCGGGGCAACCTGTAGCATTCGAAGAGCATACTTAACGAAGCAAATCAAGGGGTGCGTACAGTCTCGCGGTCTTTTCGGCCCGCTCAGAAACTGTATACTCGGGTCGCGAAAAGCGAAGAGTGCGCCGCACCATCAAACAAACACGACGGCCGCAGATCACGCGCGCGATCATCCTCGGCTACGAACTCGCGAAAGACAGCATCGCTTATGCATCCCGCAGTTGCGGCCACACGACCGCATCTCGCAACACGGCTGCGCCGGCTCGCGTTTCGAGACGAGCAGCGCAGCACTTCTCCCCGATCGCCGCATTATGCGCCAGCCACGGGAGCCCGCGTACACCCGGGGGCCACGCCGGGTTTGCAGAGTCCCGCATATGCTGCACGGCCCGAGCAAGGCTGAGAGGGTGCCGTTTATACAGAAAGGGCGCGTCATATTCACTTCCCAGCTAGTCGTACGTATCGTCTGCTGCGTATACTGAGCAGACGATACGCGGCTCGCCGCAACTGCAACGACGAGCGATACAGTTTATACGAGTTCGGCGATTTCGCCGTAACGCCTAAACGGGAGAGATACCTGACCTGCGTGCAGCTGCCCTCTTGGGGCACCGATTTGGGGCTCGCGCGGGGAAACACGAAAATCGCAGTTTATGTGGTGCGCACGATTCCTATCGAAAGTGTCGCTGCCGCAGAAAACAAGCGTGGTCGCGCACCTTGCACGTGATCTCGGGCCGCCTGGTCCACGGGCAACCCAGTCTGGGACAGTCGTGGAAAGTGCACACGCCAGTGTTGCTACGGATTGGTGGCAGCCTGTATTACGCCTAAATAGGCGCGAGTAAAAACGGCCTTAGCATATCACCGCCATTGCGTAGTTGTAGAACATTCGTGAGTCGCAATGAAACGTGAACAGTGGGGAACGCTAGAGGCCAAGATGTTTTTGAAACATGGAATTCCTTGATACTAATTACTCCATCTGCATGCGCTATGCGCATGGGAGTGTTGTCGGCTATAAATAAAGGCATTTACATGTTTTCTTCTCTACCATCCGACTTGCTGTGGAGAGGCTGAAGTGTGCTCCCCCTCGGCTACAACATTTATATAAGTTCTGAAGCGCAACAACAACAAAAAAATGTTTCCCAAAAACAAAAGCAACAAAAGAAGAAAGAATATATAGCACACAGACACGAATGAAGAAAAGTACACTTCCATTACCAATAATTTTTCGCTTGCAGAATTCACTGTGCAAATAAAAAAAAACGTTCGCATGCACACATTTGCGTCACTGCAGTAAATGCAAATGTATATATATTAAGTGTGACGCTATGCATAGCGTCACACTTATTCACAAACCCTGACGAAGACCGGTCCACTCGTCGAAACCGTTGCAAATAAAACTAAAAGTACGTTTGGCCCATAGGAAAAACTTCTATATATATATATATATATATATATATATATATATATATATATATATATATATATTGTCGTGAAGGCTATGTCTCGCGGAAAGCTTTTTTTTTTCAGCTACAGCTGGAGTTCGTTATTTGCCAGATGCTCCTGTTAGAGGCGCTGTTAAACGACTTGTCTCGAGGAGGGCGCCAGGGATGAATTTTTGCCGTACGTCCTCTTGGCGTACAATTCTTCCACTCACGAGACGACCGAATTCACGCTCTTTTTACTGCTTCACGGACATGAGCCGACGCTACCTGTAGATGCTAGGTCGGGCGCACAACGTGGATTCGACTACACCCTGGGTGCTATCAAAGTGGCTCGATGACTCCGACAGGCTAGAAGACTCGTAAAAGAACGGGAGAGGCGTCAGCAGGAGAAGAACAAACACAGCTATGGTCCTAAACGACGAAGTGTGGTTTACCACGAGAGCAACTTGATGTACTTGTGTACTCCCTCCCGGGCCAAAGGGAAGACAACCAAGTTTCTTCACATAATAACACCCTTATGCCACTTACACCCTTCTCTGGGGGTGTAGCAGCAAATAAAAGGGTGTTACATTCATTCAAAAAGGGTGTAAATCTGTAAAACACCCTGTTTACACCCATAAGTGTGTAAAAGAATTTTACTGTGCAGATACCACGGACCTTTCCTTCTCGTGCTCCGGGTAACCGCGAATAACAGGGAGGTGATAGACCAAACTGGAAGAAAATGTGACATTGTTAACGTGGAGCGTTTAAAACCCTGCCGCGTTCGATTCTCTTCCGATGCCGACGACGCTGTCACAAAACGAGCGCTCAAAAAGGGCGCGCCGCCAAATTCTCGCGTCGAAACGCCGGAGTGACGCCGCGAGGTCAACGATAAAAAAAAGGGAGAAAAGAAAACAAACATTCAAAGACTCCCGGGCGCGCGATTCTCTCCCTCGGAAGCGTGGGCTTGCCGACGAACCTCCTCACCCCACCACGGCGGCCGAGCAAGCACTCGAATTTTCTAGATGGAAAGGGGCGTGGTTGAAGCCGAGTTGAGTCATCTGTCGCGGACAGCATTCGAACCGTCTCGCCCCCTCCCCAGCCTTCGCTGCGTATCGCGCCGACGAAATGACGAGAACTTTCTGGAATCTCGCGCGGAGGGTATTTAATCGAGCAGCCGAGGTGAGAGATCAGGAGAAGACGGAAGTTAGTGCCAGAGCGCGTAGGGATTCCGCCCTGTAGTCGGCGAAGGTTTTGTCCGTAGGGACAAAGCAGGAGAAGAAGAGGATTTCCACCTGAAGGGTGACGACTCGAGCTACAGGCAAGAGTGTGTGTTAACCGCTATCGAGCGAAGATGCGTGGCAACAGCTGCGTGTGTGAAGCCGACGTGTTTCCGGCGAAGAAGTTTGAAGCTTGGAGAGTGGCCTATTGAAGACGTGAGGTTTCCTGGAAGAGAAACTTCGGGGGCTGCGGAACGACAACAACTCTGGACTTTGAGTGAGTGATTCTCGGAAGAGTATCATCCAGACTTTTGTTCCAAGAACTTTGGACTGGATAGGTTTTCTATGTCTTTAGTCTTTAAGTGTCTTGGTTGTTCAATGCATGCGACTGCATTGTAGTGCGTATCGTTGTCTGTGTCCGTTGTTTCGAGTGTGGCTGATTGTACTGTGTAGTACGTTGTTTGATTGGTGACATATTGTACTCAACTATTGTGGAGTGTGCATACTTGTGTATTGTTTTCGATCTGCCATTATTGAGAATATAATTTTGTTTGTTTATCAACTCTCGGCTCTGACTTGTTCTTTGGGCCACAGCCGGCGTCTGCTGGCACGCCAAAAAGGACCATTTCTAAATTGTCCACGCTTCCGTGGTGCGGTTCGGGGGGCCGATACTTCGGCCCTTGGAATTAGCCCGGTGATCGCCTCCCGAATTAACGGGACCTGTGTGACAATTAATCTGGCGCCCGCGACAGGACCTTTTGGTGCACAGTGTGTCCAAAGTAGTGAGAAAGAGCCTCGAGTTGTTGATAGTGCTATCGGAACGATTTTGTGTGTTGCTCGGTGTTCTCGTTAATGAGTGCAGGAGAGTGTTCCGATAGGCTGATTTAGGCAGATACTTTTTGCACACGGCCAGACTTTATCTGCGAGACACCATGGATCTCGAAAAGTTAGTAGCTTTTGGTGAGAAGATGGGTCTTTCTGGCGCCGAACTACGGAAGTGGGTAAGCCAGAAGGAGAAAGAGGCGGTGGAGAGAGAGAGGTTGGCAGCTGAAAGGGCGAGAGAAGAAAGAGAAGCGAGGGAGCGACAGCTGAAAGAAGAAAGAGAAGCGGAGATGGCTGGAAGGGAATGGCAGCGGCAGCACGAGATGCAGCTCGAGCGGCTCCGTTTGCAACAGCGAATTGAAACTCCCGTCCAAGCTAGAGTTGAAAGCAACGAACGGGAAGATCATGGCTTCCGCTTGAACCCAAGCAAGCTGCTTGTAGCGTTTGATGAAATGAAGGACGACCTTGACGCGTACCTTCACCGATTTGAGACGATTGCAAGGAGCCAGAAACAGCCGGAACATCAATGGGCAACTGCTTTGAGTACCTGCTTGAGTGGTGAAGCGCTAAGTGTGTACGGTAGACTGACGCTAACTGAAGCAGCCAACTATGCAAAGGTGAAAGCTGCTTTGCTGAAGCGATTTAGATTTACTGTGGAAGGATTTCGGGACCGATTTCGGGCAAGAAAGCCAGCTGATGGTGAGACGGCTACGCAGTATGCCGCCCGACTTTGCCATTATTTCGACAGATGGATTCAACTTTCAGGGACAGCGCAGGAGTACGATGAGCTTAGAGAGCTCCTAATTAGAGAACAATTTCTTACTAGTTGCCACCCAAGCCTGTCGCTGTACTTGAAAGAGAGGAAGGCTGAGTCACTTGAAGGAATGCTTGAATTGGCTGATCAATTCTTGGAGGCGCAAGGTGGAACTAATTTGGCCAAGGTCAAGAAGGATTGTACCGAAGATTCGAAGAAATTGGCTCCCGAACAAAAGAAGCGTGCACCAGAGAGCATTCCGCGATGTTTTCTGTGTAACCGAGTGGGTCATCGCGCGAAAAACTGTCGAACGATCTTTACGAGCCCTACGGTAGTAAAATGTTTTAAGTGTGGCCAGACTGGGCACAAAGCAGAAGCATGTCGAAACGGAGCGAGTCAAACTCACCAGGTGTCCTGTGTGCTAGCAGCACCGAAATCTGATGATAATGCCATCACCGACGGATTTGTAGAGTTGAAAAATGGAGAGAAAATTCCTATTGTGGGTGCTGTAATGACAAAACAGCCAACCGGTGTTTCGAAGGGAATGCCAACGCTGCCTGGAAAAGTTGCGGACAAAAAGATTACGGTGTTAAGAGATACCGGCAGCTCCACTGTTATCGTGCGAAGAAATCTGGTACGGGAAATTGAGTTAGCAGGCAAAACGAAACCGGTTTGCCTAATTGACCGTACGGTTCGGATGCTTCCCGAAGCAGAAATTGAGGTGGAAACCCCGTACTTCAGCGGGAAGGTTACTGCTTTATGCATGACGACTCCCCTGTACGACCTCGTCATCGGAAACGTCGACGGGGCGCGAGGGCCGAATGATCCAGAGCGTTTGGGGGAAGACCCGAAGATTGAGCTCTCGCCAACCCAGCGGCCGCGAGATACAGTGGAGGAGGATCCCGTGACAGATCTCATTCGAGCCCAAGGTGAAGCCGCGGCGCAAGAGACTGTGAATGAGAAAACGATCGTGTTGAATGAGTTCACGGGCCGGGCAACTGGACTTACGTCGGCACGACCTCAACCGACCGACAGTGTAAAGGAGACGGAGTTGGCCAGCCAGGCCAAATGTCGGGACGTGAACAAGCGGGTGAATAACCAGGCAGAATTGGTTGAGCGTCATGACCCGTTAACAGTGTTGGAAGTGACAATGATGGCTGAGACGCCGCCTCAGATACCGTCGTTGGAAGGGGCTCGCCGGAACAAAACGAGCAAAAACAATAAGAAGAGATCGAGCGAGCACCGCAAGAAAGGACGCAAGCGCAGCTCGAAATACACAGGATAAGTGCTGGGGTCGAACCGGAATGTGTTTGACAGTGCTATATGTTAAGTTAATGTGGTTGTTGTCCTGCGTCACAACTGTATGTCGAGCGAGTCAAAATGTTTGTTACGTTGATGTGATGTATAGTATTGTATAATTGTTGTAATGAGAAAACTTCGTACATTTGTGTTGTTTGGAATATGTGATGGAGTGTTGCATTCATGAACCTGTGGCTATATTTCATGTGTTGAGGAATTGAATTGCAATGTACAATTGTATTGAGTGATCTACTCTGAATGTGAAGTGTCATGAGCGACCAATTGTGTTACAGTCTGTGAGAGTGTTTGGTGACTGTTCGCGCTCGTTTGTGTGGTTTTGAATATTATGAGATAATATTGTTGCGAATGTATTTACTACTTTAGAGTAGAAAAGTACTCCAGCAGTCAAGATGGCAGCCGTTGTGTATTTTCGAACAGCCCAAAAACGTCGTCGTCTTCTTCTTCGCACCGCCCGCATAGCTGCATAGCCGCGAACCCGCAACATCGACCTCCGGCGGCGAAAAGCGCCGACCCAGCGCTTGTTAGCAGGTGTTGGACGAGATGTACGGCTTGAGGCGAGCGACGTGGACGATGTCGGAAGATGTGGAAGGTATCGAAGGGTTTAGAGGTGCTATTTCATAGGTAACATCAGTTACTTGCCGTAGCACACGATAAGGTCCGGAATACTTGGGTAGAAGCTTTTCAGCCAGACCAACATGTCGCGACGGAGTCCACAGAAGAACGAGGTCACCTGGACTAAAGTGGATGTCCCGATGGTGGCTGTCATAGCTACGTTTCTGACGGAGCTGCGAGTCCGAAAGGCGCTGGTGGGCAATCTGACGGGCTTTCTCCGCGGTGCTAATAGTGCGGCGAGCATATGCTGTGGACAGGTCGGCAGGGTTGGGTACAAGCGTGTCGAACGGCAATGTCGGGTCTCTTCCATACAAAAGGTAAAAGGGAGAATATCCAGCAGTGTCGTGGCGTGAGCTATTGTAAGCGAAAGTGACAAAGGGTAGCGCAATGTCCCAGTCACGATGATCCGTCGACACGTACATGGCGAGCATGTCAGTGAGTGTGCGATTCAGACGTTCTGTGAGGGCCGTTTGTTTGAGGATGGTAGGCCGTCGTAAGCTTGTGCTTGGTTGCACAAGAACGAAGTAGATCGTCAATTACCTTAGATAAAAAGTAGCGACCGCGATCGGTGACCAGTTGACGAGGAGCACCATGATGTAAGATGACGTCTTGAATCAAAAAGTCGGCGACATCTGTAGCGCAGCTGCTTGGAAGAGGTCTCGTAATTGCGAAACGGGTCGAGTAATCTATGGCGACGGCGACCCACCTGTTACCGTCGGTAGAAAGAGGGAAAGGGCCCAGCAGGTCGAGGCCGACACGATAGAAAGGCTCGGCAGGTACGTCGATCGGTTGAAGGAGGCCGGCGGGGTGTACCGCTGGCCTTTTGCGGCGTTGGCACGACTCACAAGACCTAACATAACGTTGTACAGAACGGTAGAGGCCGGGCCAGAAAAAGCGTCGGCGGACACGGTCGTACGTTCTGGCAACACCAAGGTGGCCAGCCGTTGGTACATCATGTAGTTGCTGAAGTACGGTCGAGTGCAAATGAGTGGGTATTACGAGTAGTAGTTCGTTTCCCACATGGTGCATGTTGCGGCGGTATAAAATGCCGTCTATGACTACGAACATGCGAAGCGAACTGTCTGTACAGCCTGTGTTCAGGCGGTCGATTAGCTCGCGTAGGGACGCGTCACGCCGTTGCTCACATCCCATGTTGCCGAAAGCAGAGAGCGAGGAAATACAGATGGACGCGTCGTCGGTTACTAGATCTGGAGCGTCAACGGGGTACCGGGAGAGGCAGTCGGCGTCTTGGTGTAAACGGCCAGACTTGTAAACCACTGTGTATGTGAATTCCTGGAGGCGCAGAGCCCAACGAGCAAGGCGCCCCGTTGGATCTTTGAGGGCTGAAAGCCAGCATAGAGCGTGATGGTCAGTGGTAACTGTGAAAGGCCGGCCATATAAATAGGGGCGGAATTTACCAACTGCCCATACAAGCGCCAGGCACTCGCGTTCCGTAATAGAGTAATTGCGTTCGGCAGGAGAAAGGAGCCGGCTGGCATACGCAAGAACTCGATCGTGACCGGATTGACGCTGGGCTAAAACCGCGCCAATACCGTAGCCACTAGCATCAGTGCGGACCTCGGTTGGAGCAGACGGGTCGAAGTGGGCGAGAATCGGTGGCGTGGTCAGAAGTGTTATGAGCTGGGAAAAGGCCGTGCCTTGATCAGGACCCCACTCAAATGGTACATCTTTCTTCAAAAGATCAGTGAGGGGGCGTGCGACCTCTGCGAAGTTTCTGACAAATCGTCGGAAATATGAGCATAGGCCCACAAAACTTCGAACGTCCTTGACACAAGTCGGTACAGGAAAATCCAGGACAGCTCGGACTTTGTCGGGATCGGGGCGGATGCCGGAGGAGTCAACGAGATGCCCTAGAATAGTAACTTGGCGATGCCCAAAATGGCATTTCGAAGAATTAAGTTGGAGCCCAGCCTCTCGAAATACTGAAAGAATTGAGGAAAGGCGCTCGAGGTGAGACTTAAAGGTTGGGGCAAACACAATCACGTCGTCCAGATAACACAGGCAGATAGACCATTTAAAGCTGCGCAAAAGCGTGTCCATCATCCGCTCGAACGTTGCCGGCGCATTGCACAAGCCAAACGGCATTACCTTGAATTGGTAGAGACCGTCGGGCGTTACAAAGGCGGTCTTCTCCCGGTCGAGGTCGTCCACGGCGATCTGCCAGTAACCGGAGCGTAAGTCTATCGAAGAAAAATAGGTTGCGCCATGAAGGCAGTCCAGGGCATCATCAATACGAGGTAACGGGTAGACATCCCTTTTGGTGACCTTGTTTAAATGCCGATAGTCCACGCAGAAACGCCAGGTATTGTCCTTCTTTTTAACTAACACTACAGGGGACGCCCACGGACTCGATGAGGGCTCTATGATGCCTTTTGTGAGCATCTTATTCACCTCCTGTTGGATAACTTGGCGCTCTGATGGTGACACTCGATAGGGACGCCTGTGAATTGGAGCTGCATCACCGGTATTAATGCGATGTTTGACTTGCGATGTTGACCTATGGGCCTACCGTCAAAGTCAAATATGTCCGAATAGCTCGTGAGAAGATCAGTGAGGTCTTTGACCTGAGACGGCAACAGGTCTGAGGCAATCATCTTAGTTACATTGTTGAGCCGTGTAGAGTTGGCTGCGTCGGTGCTATGCGGGTTCGGCGAGGCGACTGTGGCCAGTTCACGTGACACTGATGAGATCTGGCACTCGTGTGACGGTGAAAGAGTGGCGAGAACAATGCCTTGTGGTAGGATTTGAGGGCTGAGTCCGAAGTTCAGAAGAGGAAGGCACGTCTTGTTCGCTGTGACAGTTAATATGGTGTACGGGGAGGAAACGTTGCGGGCCAGTAAAACACCAGGAGAGGGAAAGACCACGTAATCCCCATCCGGAACACTGGGATATGGTTCAACTGTGACACAAGTTAGGGCTTGGGGTGGGAGGCGAACAAACTCAGCGCACGAAAGCTTGTTCTGTACCATCTTCGACTCTTCGGTGGCCGCAGGCAAGTCAAGTTGCACGACGCCGGCTGAGCAGTCAATTACAGCGGAGTGGTCGGACAAAAAATCGAGTCCAAGGATGACGTCATGTGGACAGTGAGCGAGAACATGGAATAGAACGGACGTCTGGCGGTCGGCGAATCTCACACGCGCGGTGCACATTCCGAGCACAGCCGGGGTCGCTCCACTAGCGACACGTACAAATAGGGACTCTGGCGGCGTAAGGACCTTGTTTAATCGTGCACGGAGGTCAGAGCTCAGAATTGAAATATGTGCGCCGGTGTCAATAAGGGCAGTAACAGGAAGGCCATCCACTTCTACATCAAGCAGGTTTTTGTCCGTAGTCAAGGTCAGCAGAGGGTTTTCAGGTCGGGAGTCCAATGCAGCGTCACCTCCGGGAGCTGCATTGCTCAGTTTTCCGAAGAAGGGCGTCCACTAGGGTGGGGCGACGAATAGCGGCGGTGCTGAGGTGACCTGGAGCGACGGTCATGCGGGGACGGCGAACGGCTGGACCGGCGGACTGGCGTCGCAGGAGTGCCATTGTACGGTCCATCGTCACGAGCGCTGTACTGCAGGGGCCGGTGGTTGTCGTCACGTCGATAGCCAGGAAACGACCGAGGTGGATACGTGCGGAAACGACAGTAGCGGGAGATGTGTCCTACACCATGACAATGAAAACATATAGGCTTGTCGTCCTGTGTCCTCCACTGAGCAGGATCACGATAGCGGCGGAATCTTTCTGGTGCAGGAGAAGGCGCTATGGTACTGACCCGAGGTTCCGTCAACGAACATACAGGCTGCAGCCCAACGTTTGCCAGTTCCTCTCTCACGACCTGTTGGATCAACGAGATCGTTGGTCGATCATCAGATGGGCGGGTCAGAAAAGACGGAGACGCGGCCTCGATTTCTCTACGAACGATGCGAACCACACTCTCGTTGTTATGTGGTTGACTGCATGGCGGCTGAAGGTCCTCGCAAGATGACGTAGCGGCCGTGTTCGGAAGACGCAAGAAATTCTTGGCGACCCGGCGACTCTTCAGCTCTTCGAATCGGCGGCACTCTTTGATGATGTCATCAATGGTGGAACAGTCTTTGGAAACCAGTATGTTAAAAGCATCATCTGCAATGCCTTTAAGTAAATGGCTTACTTTGTCTTCCTCGGACATGTTGGGGTCGGCACGATGGCAAAGGGCGAGAACGTCAAGGATGTAGGTGACATATGATTCGGTCGTAGTTTGTGCCCGACCAGAGAGTTCTTTAGAAGCGGCCCGCTGGCGTCCGACGGCCTTACCAAACAGGTCACGAAGCTTCTGTTTGCAAGTATCCCAGCTGGTTATGTCCGCTTCATGAGCCTCGAACCACGCGCCAGCTGTTCCGCAGAGATAGAAGCCAACGTTGGCGAGCATCATCGTAGGGTCCCACCGGTACACTGCTGCAAACCGCTCGAACTTCGGAATCCAGTCGTCAACGTCAACATGGTCGGTGCCGCAGAAGTTGCCAGGGTCGCGCGGTTGCGTCAATACGACCGGCTGTACAGGCTGCGCCGGAGTCGCGGCTGAAACAGGAGCGGCAGAATTGGTTTCTGTTGCCATGGTCGGGCAGTCGAGAACACGTCCGCTTCGAAGTTCCGTCTTGCGTCGTACCCAGCGCCACCACCAAAATGTTGCGAATGTATTTACTACTTTAGAGTAGAAAAGTACTCCAGCAGTCAAGATGGCAGCCGTTGTGTATTTTCGAACAGCCCAAAAACGTCGTCGTCTTCTTCTTCGCACCGCCCGCATAGCTGCATAGCCGCGAACCCGCAACAATATTCTTAAAGTGGGGGCAGTGTCACAAAACGAGCGCTCAAAAAGGGCGCGCCGCCAAATTCTCGCGTCGAAACGCCGGAGTGACGCCACGAGGTCAACGATAAAAAAAAAGGGGAGAAAAGAAAACAAACATTCAAAGACTCCCGGGCGCGCGATTCTCTCCCTCGGAAGCGTGGCCTTGCCGACGAACCTCCTCACCCCACCACGGCGGCCGAGCAAGCACTCGAATTTTCTAGATGGAAAGGGGCGTGGTTGAATCCGGGTTGAGTCATCTGTCGCGAACAGCATTCGAACCGTCTCGCCCCCTCCCCAGCCTTCGCTGCGTATCGCGCCGACGAAATGACGAGAACTTTCTGGAATCTCGCGCGGAGGGTATTTAATCGAGCAGCCGAGGTGAGAGATCAGGAGAAGACGGAAGTTAGCGCCAGAGCGCGTAGGGATTCCGCCGTGTAGTCGGCGAAAGTTTTGTCCGTAGGGACAAAGCAGGAGAAGAGGATTTCCACCTGAGGGGTGACGACTCGAGCTACAGGCAAGAGTGTGTGTTTACCGCTATCGAGCGAAGATGCGTGGCAACAGCTGCGTGTGTGAAGCCGACGTGTTTCCGGCGAAGAAGTTTGAAGCTTGGAGAGTGGCCTATTGAAGACGTGAGGTTTCCTGGAAGAGAAACTTCGGGGGCTGCGGAACGACAACAACGCTGGACTTTGAGTGAGTGATTCTCGGAAGAGTATCATCCAGACTTTTGTTCAAAGAACTTTGGACTGGATAGGTTTTCTATCTCTTCAGTCTTTAAGTGTCTTGGTTGTTCAATGCATGCGACTGCATTGTAGTGCGTATCGTTGTCTGTGTCCGTTGTTTCGAGTGTGGCTGATTGTAGTGTGTAGTACGTTGTTTGATTGGTGACATATTGTACTCAACTATTGTCGAGTGTGCATACTTGTGTATTGTTTTCGATCTGCCATTATTGAGAATATAATTTTGTTTGTTTATCAACTCTCGGCTCTGACTTGTTCTTTGGGCCACAGCCGGCGTCCGCTGGCGCGCCAAATAGGACCACTTCTAAATTGTCCACGCTTCCGTGGTGCGGTTCGGGGGGCCGATACTTCGGCCCTTGGAATTAGCCCGGCGATCGCCTCCCGAATTACCGGGACCTGTGTGACAGACGCAGACGATGAATCTGGCGGTGACGTGCGCGAGTGCAGTGCAGGGAGTGATATCCGTGAACAACGTCGAAGAGTTCACGCGTGCGCGGGTGCAGTGCGAACAGCGATGAACAGGAAACGAATCCAAGTGTTATGCGCGAGTGCGGTTCGCGAGTGGTTCAACAACTCCACTTGCGACATAGTGTGCGCGGGACAGAGACCAGTGTTCCAGTACAGAAGTGTGAAGGCTCAGACACTGACACTGAACTTTACTCGGACTGGAATACATTTCCAAATGGTAACAACGCACAACAGAATGTCGGCACTTACGACACGGACACTGAGTTCTATTACAATGCCGACGAGTGAACTGCATTGAGTTCTGTTTCGCGATCATTTTTGTTTTTCATGTGTTGTTTTAAATATGTTATCGTTTTAAGATTTTCACCTTTTAGACACATGTATAAGCATCTTTAAATCAGCGCGTCACATACTTGTTAAATGCAAAACATTTTGGCGTTTGTAGTCTATTTGTTTTCGCGTTTTGCAGATAAAACAAGTGGGGTCACTCTTTTTTGTAGGGGGGAGGTGTCGCGAAGGCAATGTCTCGCGGAAAGCTTTTTCTTTTTCAGCTATACAGCTGGAGTTCATTCTTTGCCAGATGCTCTTGTTATGGGGCGCTATTTAAGAGGGCACCTCGAAGAAGAATGAGAGTCTGAACAGAAAAGCTGCATCCGATCGGTCACTGTGCGCTTCGCACCAAACCAGGCACCGCGCCGTGCTTCCGACCGGGCTGCGGAAATTAGGTGCCTCCACCCCAAACGAGCAAGCCGCCGCTTGCGTCCTCCGGGGCAATCGGGGGCCGACATTTGAGCACGTGTAAGCCCGCCAAGGCCGTTTTAGAGAATGTGCCGCCCGTTTCAAACAGCTGCTACTGTTTTGTTGCGAGGCAGGCTTCACGCGACCATGAAAACTCGTGTTGGGATTGGTTATTCTCGGCTTGCCTGATTGGTCCGCGCACCTGTGAATGCTGGGAAACCCTATTTAGGCCATGACTCAGGTCCTTTTTGAGGTGAGCGGACTAGGGGTCAACAGCGCATCTCACCAACGGAGACCAGTCATGCAAGCCCATGGGTATGCGATCCTATTCCATGTTTTGTATTTGTGACTTAGTGAATTGTATAAATTTTAGTAGTACTAGATAAATAAACCCCCCATTGAGTGCTCCCCTAAAGCATCGTGTCGACTTGTCATCGGTTGCCTGTGCGGAATTGCTCCCACACTTCTTCTTCTTCATTTGGATGGTCATCAGATGTGTCTAGCTTGAACAACAATAAAGTTTCACTACTTTATATATATTCGGTGGTGGCAATATATATATATATATATATATATATATATATATATATTGTAAGAATTCATTACACGTCATCTTCCTCATCTGTCAATAACCATCATCAGTCTTCGCCCTGTTCCTCTTCATCATCGGCGCCATCTTGCTGTTGCTTGAATAAAGCGTCAGCTGAACCATTGTATTTCAAGTGGTGGAGGTGCTTCCGATCTCTACGACCTCTCTCCATCCAAATCCAGCTCCTGGAGCTCCGTTCGGGACGTCGCTTACGCCAGCAGAGCACCATGGCACAAGAGCAAGCCCTACTGAACCACCCGCAAGCGCCACCACCAGCCGCCAACCCTAGCCCGGTCAACAACCCCCCTCGGGAGCCTCCAATCTTCTCCGGTCTGCCTGGCGAAGATGTCGAAGACTGGCTCGACAACTATGACCGCGTAGGTGTCTACAACAACTGGAACGAGGCATCGAAATTAGCACGCGTCCAGTTTTACGTCTCTCAGGTTGCCAAGACGTGGTTCCTGAATCATGAGAGCGACTTCCGCGATTGGTCTTCCTTCAAAGACCAGCTCCGACGCATTTTCGGCACACCGACCGTCCGTTCAGAAGTTGCTCGCAAGAGCCTGGTAGAACTCGTTCAACATTGCGGTGAGTCCTACACTTTTCCTATATTGAGGAAGTGCTTGCACTTTGCCGCGGTATCGACGACACCATGCCAGAAGGTGATCGTGTCCGGCACCTTATGAAGGGTATCGCACCTACCGCTTTTAATGCCCTCGTTGCGCACAACCCTTCGACGGTTTCCGACGTCGTCTCTGTATGCCAGCGTCTTGATACCTTGCAGTCAATCCGCCTGCAACCCGACTTCTCTGAGAACCCCCTGGCAAACAGTATGGAGCTCCGATCCATCATTCGAGCCATAATTCGTGAGGAATTGCAAGCCTACAGTTTACCTTCTTCTAACAACGTTACCGCTCAACCCGCTTCTAGCGATCTGCGTGGCATTATTAGGGAAGAAATGTCAGCGTTTCAAAGCACCCACCGTGTTGCACCATGCCCCCAACCCGCTTCGTATGCACAGATCGCTTCAATGCAACCCTCGCCGTCTCAAGTACCACCACCTGTGCCTGATCATGAACATCTCGCACCTCTAGTCGCCCGTCCACCGAACCCAACCTACCATTCTTCCTGGCGAGCCCAACGGCCTATTTGCTACTACTGTGGAATTCGAGGACACATTTCCCGGGTCTGTCGACGTCGGCAGCAAGATGAACGTCGTGGTTATGCCGCTTTTGAACGAGATGACACATGTGCTCGAGGTTACGACTGTTATGCCGACAGTCGTTCCAACCACCGATCACCGTCTTCTATGCGCATTTCCAACACGACCAACAATACACGTGCCTCCCGACCACGCTCCCCTTCACCACGCCGACGCTCTGTTTCACCCCTTCGACCTGTCTCTCAACTGGCTGCCCAGCGATCGGAAAACTAAACAGTGCAGTTTTTGGAGAGAAAACTGCATCGCGGCGAAATGACCCAAGTCCTCCTGAACGACCGTCAAACATGTTATTGGTAACTGTACAAGGTGTGCGGGTGTTGGCTTTGGTGGACACGGGAGCAACTATTTCAGTTATGCGTGCCGACTTGTGTTCTCGACTGCGGAAAGTGAAGACACGCTACCTTGGATCATCTTTGATTGGGGCCAATGGAGCAATAATTAGACCATCGGCTCAATGTACAGCGCGTGTCTTCATTGATGGTATTCGTCATCACATCACCTTCGCTGTCTTAATTTCATGCCCTCATGAACTAATTTTAGGTTGGGACTTTCTCTCATCAGCATCTGCATTAATTTCTTGCCGTCAACGTGTAGTCGAAATGACCGAGACCGATCACTGCAGCGAACGCGTCGACGAAAGACCATTGCGTTTCTTCACAGCTTCCGAATCCATACTGCTCCCGGGTCAGGAGCAACTCATCACCATCACTTCTCCGAATATTGCCAATGGTGACGTCCTTATCACCCCTTCCAGCAGCTGTCTAGCTCGCGGCGTTGTATTCCCCTCCAGCCTGGTGCAGTTCAATGACAGTGCTGTGATAATCCTTGGCCTGAACCCAACGCAGAGCCTGTCCTCCTACCCCAAGGTTCTGCGATGTCTTGTTATGTGGATACCCAACCGGTATCTTTGGTCTCTCCTGACGCCTTGACAGCTCAGCCACAACAGGCCCAGTCTGTTACTTCCTCCTCCTTTGCTCCCGGGATAAATCCTTACCTTTCTGCTTCCCAACGTGAGGCGTTGCTAAATTTGCTAACGAAACACCAGGCCTCCTTCGACGCCAATGCTTCGGCACTAGGACAGACCACAGTTGCGCATCATCGCATCGACACTGGCGGTCAGACTGTTGTACGCCGTCGTCCCTACCGAGTCTCCTTGGCCGAGCGCAAATTTATTGAGGAGAACGTGACCGATATGCTAAAAAGAAACATCATACGTCCCTCTACCAGTTCTTGGTTATCACCCGTTGTGTTGGTACAAAAGAAGGATGGATCGGTACGATTTTGTGTTGATTACCGCGCTCAACAAGATTACCCGAAAGGATGTATATCCGATGCCCCGTATACATGATGCACTTGACTCATTGCAAGGCGCCCAATACTTCTCCACCCTCAACCTCCCTGCCTTTCCTCTCTATTTCTCTCTCTCTCTCTCTCTCTCTCTCTCTCTCTCTCGTGACCTTCGGTCCGGGTATTGGCAAATACCAATGGACGAAGCAGACACAAAAAAGACCGCCTTTTCTACGCCGGACGGTCTTTACGAGTTTAACGTAATGCCATTCGGCCTATGTAATGCTCCCGCCACATTTGAAAGGATGATCGACAGTGTTCTTCGTGGCCTCAAGTGGAAAACTTGTCTATGCTACCTCAATGATATCGTCGTGTTTTCTTCCACTTTTGCTGATCATCTGCAACGCCTAGATCAAGTGCTCACATGTCTCTCCAATGCTGGACTTCAACTAAACACAAAGAAGTGCCATTTTGGCAACACAGCTATACAATTTCTAGGACATCTCGTTAGTAAAGATGGCATCCAGCCCGATCCTGACAAAATTTCCGCAGTCCTCAACTTTCCGCGACCACTTCGCTCCAAAGAACTACGCAGTTTTCTTGGACTCGCATCGTACTTTCGCCGCTTCATTCGAAACTTTGCCACTATTGCCGCTCCTCTCCACAAGCTCCTTGTCAGTACCGGTTCCTTCGATTGGAATGATCAATGCGAAGCCTCATTTCAAGAACTCAAGCAGGCACTGACATCCCCACCGGTGCTTGGTTATTTCGATGACAGGGCACCTACGATATTACACACTGACGCTAGTGGACAAGGAATCGGCGCCGTACTCCTCCAGCGCGACCATGCCTTTCGCGAGAAAGTTGTCGCGTATGCAAGCCGCACTCTGACCTCTGCAGAGAAGAGGTACTCGATAACCGAACAAGAGTGCTTGGCTGTTGTCTGGTCCATCCAAAAGTTTCGTCCGTACGTACATGGTCGACATTTTACTGTTGTGACAGACCACCATGCTCTTTGCTGGTTGTCCACAATCAAAAACTTGTCGGGACGACTTGGACGCTGGATTCTCCGATTACAATCGTATGACTTTGACGTCATCTACAAGACTGGAAGACAACATCAAGATGCCGACGCTTTGTCACGATGCCCTTTGCCGCAGTTTTCGGCACA